>BPLQ01006726.1:0-252607 GCA_021605075.1 Caerostris darwini | reverse complement strand
GGTTACTCTAAATTTTTGATGGTGCTGTTCTGTTTTGTGACTAATCCTCAATGTCCTGCAATGCGGGACGAACATCCCATGAGTGATCTACTCATGGATGGAGGGAAAGGGGGCAGCTTCTGTTCGGATGGACCACCCGTAGATAGAAGTCTGACTTTTGCTCCGTGACGCTCTTACAGTCCTATGTGACCGGGACCTACAGCTTAAAGTGGATTCCGAACCACAACAAACATCCATAGCACCGCCGGGACTCGAACCTGAAACCTGTGGTGCCGAGCGCTAGCCACTCGACCATTCAAGCCCCTTGATGGTGCTTCTTCAGTGGTTTGATGCACTGCTTCTCCATTCAATTGAATTAATTAAAAGTATTCAAAAAACATTCTAGATTTAACAACAGGTATTGAGAGAGTCTTACCGGGCACGGGTGGTCCAGCTGCCCTTGGGTGGGGCAGGCTCGACACAGGCACCACGATCATGTGGGGTGGTGCGCCTGTGCCGTGGCGTCTCCTCTTTGCCCGGAACCTCACCCCTTCCTTCTAAATAAAATAAATAAAAACATTTATTGAAAAAAAAAAAAAAAAAAAAGATTATATAAGATTTTTTTTTTTTTTTTTTTTTCAATTCCTTCTGATGTAGGAAATATTATGTTAACAGTAAGATTAAAAATTAAATTTTAAAAAATTCTGTACTAACTAACACTAAAACGTTGTCTAAGTGTTTGCCAGCTGCATTAGAAGAAGACAAATACTAAAACGAAATATCTATTTTATTTATTCAATTACTTCTATTCGCTCACACTCTCCCTATATATATCTTGTTCAAATTTTCAATCGTTCATAAAATACTTTTTATTCACCCACTCAAGTTCAAATACAATTTTTTTTGAACTTGTAGTGGATGACACTGGATGTTAATACAGTTTTTTCAAATATTGATTCAGTCATTAAATTTAATTAATTAATTTAGTTGTTTTTTTTTTAGATTTAAGTTGCATATATCTAATAATAATAGATGGCTCCAGATAAACTTTAAAAAAATGAATGAAAATTATTTATAAAGGACTTTCTCCAACAGAGTGAAAAAAAAGTAGGAAGCGACTTTAACATTTTTTTTTATATTACTTTTTTTTTTTTTTTTTTAATTCCTTCTTTATTAGCTCACATTTGAACAAATTTGATTTAATCTGCACATTAACATTTTTTATTAACGTTCAAAGCTGCATTTTTGAATAATGTTTTATGGAAATTGTAATGAATTAATTTTAAATGAGTTTTTTAAACATAATAAATTGTATAAAATATATACGTGATTTTTTTTTCTCAGATAAACTTAAAAATATATATATATATATTTTTTTTACTATATGAAAGCATTTTTAACTAAAAGATGTTAAACATGTTGTATAAATGCAGACAAGTAGCCATTATGCATACATTTAACTAAAAGAGTAATACTATTATAAATATAATAGTATTATTCTTCTGTATATGTGTTAGTCACTGAACTCCTCCTAAACCGGCTGGGCCGATTTTGATGAATTTTTTTGTGTATGTTTGAGAAAACATGGAGAATGTTTTATGGTATCCCCTTTGTTGTAATTACTTGTTTTTAATTTTCTTTTGCCAATTTCAGCTAAAAGGGTTTTATTTATTTTATTTCCGACAACCAAAAATAAAAAAGAACAGAGAATACAACAAAACATGCTGCAACAGAGTTCATTCACCTAACATATCGCCAGCCTCCCAATATCGCTCGACGAGAAAAGTCTTGCACAGAGCAGGACAGTGAAGTAGATACGTGGAATCCATGGCCTCTCCAGAGCTGTATATCGGGGAAGGAACAATTTTGAGTCTGTAAAGATGTTTTCGCAGGCAGTCATATCCGGTGGCTAGTCGGAAATGAGCACCTTGGACCATTACATAGATTTGGGATGGCATCTTCCAGGACTTTTGGGAAACGCTGTTATATAGGTCTTCTTGAGCGCGGACTTTTAATTGATCTTTTGATGAGATTTTTTATAGAGTGGAAGGGTATAGGACAAGATATTTTTTGTGTGATTAAAGCCCCCCTTTTAGCCAGGAAGTCGGCTTTCTCATTGCCTGGAATCCCACAGTGGGCAGGAACCCACTGGAGGACCTATAGTTTTTTCAAGTGATGCCAGGTTTACACACACAAACTGGCTTGCAATATATAAGTACATCAACCATTCAGATTACAGAAAGGAATTAATAAGTTTATGGATTATTGGGAATAAATAATATGTTAATTGAAAAAAGATTTCCTTCATTTAAAAATGAAAAAGAAATTAAATAATTAAATTATATTAATATTAGAAAAACTCGTTTAAAAAATAAATTTTTATACTTCAAAAGGCAACAAATTTATAAATATATAATATTAATAATTAATTTTCTGTTGTAAATATTTATGTTTGATACAGATTAATATTCTAGATAACATAGTCGGAAATGAGCGACTGCCTTACGCCTTGGACCGTTACATAGATTTAGGATTGCATTCTTCCAGGACTTTTGGGAAACGCGGTTATAGAGGTCTTCTTGAGCGCTTTAATTGATCTTTTGATAAGAGTGGAAGGGTATAGGACGAGATATCAGCTGAAAGGTGAAAGCGGGACTTACCTCCAGAAGGCGACTCCTCTTCTCTTCCAGCCGGGGTGAGCGGCGTGGTGAACTGGCAGGTGAGCAGGTGGTGGCGGCAGAGGCACTCGGCTATTCCAGCTATGAGCCCCCCAAACTCTTCAGGTGTGTCCTGGGAGCCGATGTCCCTAAAATACAGATGAACAAAATCAGCTTAGGTCGTCAACATATCAATTGAAATGAAAATTACAATACTCCAGTCAGGGCCGGACCAATACAGACATCCATGGCACTGCCGAGACACGAACCCGAAACCTGTGGTACTAAACGCCAGAGCATTAGTCACTCGTTCATTCAAGCCCGTATTTTTAGAAACTTTTTTTTTCCCCAATGCATCTGGCAAACAGACATGGACGTCTTGGATGCCTTAAGGCAAGCAAAATGTTACAAACTTTGCATTACCCAGGGGGCGCGTGTGACTCGAAGAAAACCAAATACGCGGAGTAACAATGCCCCCGCAACGCTTTACGATCCTATTCGGGACCTAAATGGATTCCGAACTACTAAACATCAATGGCACCGCCGGGACTCGAACCCTTTACCGAGCGCCAGATAAATTACTTTCAGGCCCCATTTTTTCGAAAAATTTATTATTTTTTTTTTTCCATATTACTACGTTTTTAAGTAGTTAATTAATTGAACTTATGTATATATATATATATGAATTAAGATGAGGTGGTTAAGGGGGCTTGTCCCCATTGGCAGGGCCTTTAGATGAAAAGGGCCTACTATTCCAATTGTTAGACCCTTTCACCTCCCATTTTTAAGTTTGTAAACATGAAAACAATGAAATACATCATTACTGTGACATATATATCAATATGTTAAATAAACAAACTGTACTGGGTACTAATCTTTATAAAAAAATGTTGCACAATAAAATAAAGTCGTGAACACTTATTTGGACATTTATTCTCAGCACCCTATATAGTACTTGTAACAATATCTAATCAAACATAACACACAACACCTTTACAAAGAAACAAAATTCAAATAATAAAAATCTTTGCCCACTAAAATAAAATATGCAATAAAAATTATCCCATTTTCTTTCTATTTATTGCAAATGCTTTAACTCAAAAGGTAATTTATTTTTTTTCTTATTTTCGATTCAGATAAATTATTTTCATTTTTCTTTCGAAAAATTGATATCTTTTTTTTCGACCATTTATGCATGTTATCTTATATTCAGTGTTGCTGCGATTAGGGCCCAAAAACTTCTATAGGCTCACATTTTATTTTATATTGCACACTTAAAACACTAATTTTAGGTGATAACGAGAGACATTCTATTCACATATGACTAATAAACAAACATTGCAAAACTTAAAAAGGGGAGTTTGAAAGGGCCTCATAAAATGGAATTAGCCTAGGGCCTCTTTTCATCTAAATCAGGCCCTGCTGCGAGAACACAGCATCAAGTCAGAGAATCTATTACAGTGATCTCTCCATTTCTAAACCGATCCATTTGAACGAGATTGAATTCCAAATGTCAAAACGATTCGTTAATGTGATAACACGATTTCGGGGATTTTCTCCCGTGTAACTAATTTCGCAATTGTTTGAACTTATCAGCAATTGTTGTAGTTATATATAAATGCATGAACAAAAAGGAGTCACATTTAATGCTTAATAATTATCTTTAGCAATACATTTCACAAATGCCTTAAAAAGTGATTAAAATCATAAGAAAACGGAGGCAAGAAATCGGTTAAATTTAGAAAAACACTTTAAAATTACTTAGACATCCAAGCAATGGCCGAGTGGCTAGCGCTCTGGAGCTCGGTACCACAGGTTTCGGTTCGAACCCCGGCGGTGCCATGGCTGTTTGTAGTGGTTCGGAATCCACTTTAAACCGTGGGTCCCGGTCTAACAGGATCGTAGAGTGTTGCGGGGGCATTATTACTTAGTATTCATAGCTTATTTTCAAGCTACATGCACCTCCTGGTAGTGCTAAGTGAGTAACGTCGGTGCAGCGCTTGCTTATGGCACAAAAGACAATTGTCTAAGTATTTGCCGGCTCCATTCCAAAAGAAACTTTTGTAAGAATTTCCAATATAAGGTAGGTATGCTGACAATATTATGCAATGCTTATAAGCAATACTTTTAATGATACACAGTTTCAATAAGTAAATAATAAATTAATTAAATTAAATTAATTCATTAAGTAAAAAAATCTCCGGAAAAATAACTGATGCATTTTGAAGAATTAATAATCACTAAGGTAAAATGCCTGGGAAGTTTTAAAAAAATAATTCTGGCATCAAACTGGGGCAGAATGTAAATTTTAAGTACTATTAAAAAAATAATAACTAACTATAATTTTCGTTAAATAATATAATCTAATTAAATCTAAGAAGAGCATTCATTTCGTTAAAATCTTGTCTGAAACTAAAATTTTGCCGATTTCTCCTCTATTGATGAAAACGGGAGTATTTCTTTTGCATGTGTGAGTATGAAGTCTACTAAAAATTGCTGATTTTAACAGTTTTCCATCAATAGTGCAGTCCAAAGATTGGCAATTATTGAAGAAAACACATCATTAAAAGAGACTTTACAAAGAAACGCACTGCATAAAGAAAAATTTGTTAAAATGTCTTAAAAAGATATATACTACTTACTCTGAGGCGGACGTATAAGAGGTATACAGGGCATCATCTTCTGAAGACATGGTGCACAAAATATATTATATATACAACTGCAAGAAAAAAAAAGCACAAAATTAATAATGCAGAAAAGTCTTACAAATTATCATTATTTCCAGCCAATACACAGTCATAATTTTCGACAGTATAAAAATAAAGCTATCTAGTATATGATATCTCATGGCTGATTTGTACTTGATCACTAATTAAAATTATTTATTTATTGTATATCTCGTACCAATAAAGTTCCGCTTCGTTATGCATTGTTGGGATCCTACACTAGTATAGCATTTAAAAATTTTTTAGCTGTATTGGTACTTACGTATTAACCGCATGTTAGCTATCAATCGCTCGTGATAACATCAGCGCGTATTAAATAATCTCAATGATTGAACTACCGAACGGCAGGTCATTTTCCGCTCGAAACAAAATTTGGTTAAGATTAGGACATTGATAAAGTTTGGTTTATCGCTCTACGGCCATTTTGTGCCCATTTCAGACTAATTAAACCGGGACCTACACAGTTTAACGTGGATTCCGAACCACTCACAAACATCCAGGCCACCGCCAGGATTCGAACCTGAAGCCCTCGGTACCAAAGGCCAGAGCGCTAGCCAATTGGCCATCTGGCCACATATTGATAAGATGCATACAGCGAGACGCCAGGTCAATTTTACTCTACATTCATTCTTCTGTCTGACAAATTATAGGGAAATTAAATACAAGGCAGGGGCCTGTTGGCCGAGTGGCTAGCGCTCTGTGCCACAGTTTTCGAATTCGAATCCTGGCGTTGCCATGGATGTTTGTAATGGTTCGGAATCCACTTTAAACCATAGGTCCTGGTCTAATAAGAGCGTTGTGGGGGTAGTGTCACTCATATCCGTAGCACACCTTCATGTTACACGTGCCTCCTGTGTAATGTTGATTGAGTAGTAACAACGGTGCAGGTCTTGCTTATGGCATAAAGATTAACTGTATCTTTATTGCCAGCTGCATTACAACAACAATAAATACAAGGTAAGGTGCCATAACAGAACATATTTATGAATTTATTTTCCGAGCAACATAAATATTTAAAAGTTATTGCGTTTGGTGTTTCCAGTTGATATTGGGTTCTATTATTGAATGTTCATGACTTTTTTAACTTCGCAAGACATCTCATCCCACTATTAAGAAGATTTAGAATTATTCCTCATATTTTAGAATTGCCAGGAATGGACACTTTAAATCTATGGGTATTAAGTCAAGTACAACTAGCAATAATTAAAAAATATATATTTTGAGTATACATAATAAATTGGCCGGGGTAGCAGTAGCAAAATTTCAGTAAATCCAAAAATATTTTAAAGAAAATTAAATAAATTTATAAAATATCATTGATCATTTTATGCTTCACATTTGTAAATTCCGATTTTCAATGAATATATTTTTAACAGTATAAGTAAACAGACAATGAACAGCATAAATTTAAAATAAAATAACACTTTTTAATATTCAATCGTTATTTTAGGCGATTAAAAGTTTCAAAAATTAAAATGTCCAAAAACAAAACATTAACTCCAAATATATGTGTTCTTGTATAAGTTTTATTTAGTAAAAACTATTAATTACCATGAATAAAATGTATTTATTAATTTTTTTTCAATAAAAATTAAAGTGTTAAAAATATTTAAAAATTTCAGTTTCTTATGTGTAAATTAATTATGTAAATTTAATTTAAATCTAATTTTATTTTAAATGTATTTTTATTTTAATCAATTTGGGCCTAAATGGCCGAGTGGCTAGCGCTCTGGCGCTCGGTACCACAGGTTTCGGGTTCGAGTCCCGGCGGTGCCATGGATGTTTATAGTGGTTCGGAATCCACTTTAAACCGTAGGTCCCGGTCTAATTGGAGCGTTGCGGGGGTATTGTTACTCCGCGTCCGTAGCTTATCTTCAAGCTACACGCACCTCCTGGGTAGTGCTAAGTGAGTAACATCAGTGCAGCGCTTGCCTTACGGCATCGAAGACAATTGTCTAAGTGTTTGCCAGCTGCATTAGAACAAAAAAAAATTTTATTTTTCTCAATTTAAAAATATATATATATATACGAAATGCGTTTCTAGAGAAAAGTTAATATGACTTTTGTGTGTATTATTTTTATATATTATTTTCAAAGTTAAAAGTGAACTGAAAATTTTTAAAAAAATTTAAATATGTAAATTCCGATTTTTAATGAATTTTTTTAACAGTGTAGTAAACAGACAGTGAACAGCATAAATTAAAAAAATAATAACACTTTTGTTAATATTCAGTAGTTATTTTATGCAATTAAGTTTTAAAAACATAAGTCTAAAAAAAAATTTAACTCCAAATATACATATGTGATCTTGCTTAAGTTACAAAGTTTTGTTTAGTACAATCTATTGATTACCGAGAATTAGTAATTTTTTTTCTATAAAAGTTAACAGTGTTAAAAAAAATAAATTTTAGTTTTCCTGTGTTATTATATAAATTTAATTCAAATCTAATTTTATTTTAAATGGTTTTTTTTTATTTCACTCAATTTAAAAAAAAATATATAAAGGAAATGTGTCTCTAGAGAAGACTTAAAATGATTTTTTTGTGTCATTTTTTTTTAATATGGGGGCTGATGGCCGAGTGGCTAGCGCTCTGTACCACTGGTTTCGGGTTCGAGTCCCGACGGTGCCATGAATATTTGTAGTGTTCCGGAATTCACTTTAATCCGTAGGTCCCGGTCTAACATGATCGTAGAGTAGGTATTGTTACTCCGAGTGCGTGGCTTATCTTCAAGCTACATGCACCTCCTGGGTAGTGCTAAGTGAGTAACGTAGGTGTAGCGCTTGCACTTACGGCATCCAAGACAATTGTCTAAGTGTATGCCAGCTGCATTAGAACAAAAAAAAAAGTTTGAGAAATATAAGTATAAAAAAAAAACTGACTCCAAATGTAAACGATCTTGCATAAGTTTGCAAAAGTTACAAATTTTTGTTTAGTAAAAGAATATAAATTACAGAGCGTAAGTGATTTTTTTTTTCAATAACAATTAACAGTGTTAAAAAAATAAATTAAAAAATTTTAATTTTCCTGTATTACTATGTAAATTTAATTCAATTCTAATTTTATTTTAAATGTTTTTTTTATTTAGCTCAATTTTTAATAAAAATATAAGTAGGAAATATGTCTCTAGAGAAGAGTTAAAAAAATTTTTTTAATACTATTTTCTAGGTTATAAGAACTGAAAATTCTTAAAGACAATTTCTTCATTGTCATCATTTTTGCTCATATGCATAAAAAATTATAGCTGCACGTGATTAAAATTCCCATGAAAAATATGCCGTCTAAAATCCTTTTTTATTTTTGTGATACATTCGCCAGTTAAGTGAATATATTTATATCTAGATAGATCGGATGATGTCTTTCTGAATCTGACTCATC
The DNA here is from genome assembly GCA_021605075.1 of Caerostris darwini. Lineage (NCBI taxonomy): Eukaryota > Metazoa > Arthropoda > Arachnida > Araneae > Araneidae > Caerostris > Caerostris darwini. Next base: position 243,868 of record BPLQ01006726.1, on the reverse strand, counting down.
ACAAAAAAAGAGTTCAGTTAAGGTAGTTTAGTAAACTTCTCTCACAACAGAGTTTGGACTTTTAACCCCTCATTATGAAGTCATTTAATTAAGAGTTATTTTTTCGAGAACTTCAGATTTTGTTTAAAGATTAAAGAGACGTCGCGAAAAAATGCTTAGGAAATTTGCAATCATAGACTAAACAGATAAAACATTCAAAGTCGCACCCTTTTTTCTTAGGCCTGCCATGGGAAGACTCCTCATTCGTGCTCATCGACAAATTTCTAAACAAAGTATACGGGAAAATGTTTACATTTCTAAAGTTCTTTCTCATGGTACAAACTTCTGCAGATGTTTTTATGTTAGCACTTCAAAGCTGCAAAAAACCAGCTGCGATTGTTCAAAATTGTTGTCTTAATACTTGCATTCATTTCCCATGTTATAACTGGCTGTTTTTGCTGAGCAATGAATCACGGTGCAATGCATATATGTATACTAAATCATTGCAGGTGGTTTTCGAATTCTGTGGATTTGATTATAAATCAGCTGCTGGTTTTGAAAAAATCTTTTTGTCTTCAATCTTTTTTGTAAATCCCTTTTAACATGTTTTTGCTGGGCACTGGAAAATATTTATGCAAAATTCTTGCAGGTGGGTTTTCAAATTCTAAGGGAATCACAAAGCAACTGAATAAACATTTGATTATTTGAAACTGGGCACGGATCGTCTTCTTATGTCGTCATCATATTTAAAAAAAAATATATATAATTAATGATATTTTATTTTTTGAAGAATTTCAGATTAAAAACGGGATTAGGATCCAGATTCCGTTTAAAAAGATAATTTAAATAATTCATAATTATTTTAATTTTTTTTTTTATGACTAGAAGCTATCCGAAAGAAGTTGTAGCTGAGGTAAAACAATGAGTTTATTAAAGATATCATTTAAGAAAATTGTTCCACTTAATTGCACCACAGTTGGAAATATAATTTTAAAAAATAGATAATAAGATATTCGTAAGAGAAGAATAAGATATTCGTAAGTCTTACATCTCTAAAGATAATAGAATCAAACGGATAGCTTTTGTAGATATATTTAAATAAGTCTAATGGTTAATAATTTTTTTTTAATAAAATAAACGCATTTAGCACGAAAATGAGCATGTTTATCTATCTATATCTAAATATATATTTGAGATTTTTTATAATTTATGTTCTATAATTATTAACTTAAATGGGGTGGGGGCACTCATCACAAGAGATATTCGTAAAAAAAAAAATTCAAGGCATCGTATACGAACATCGTAGTAAGATTAAGAAAAAGATATTCGCAAATCTTACATTTCTAAAGATAATAGAATCAAACGGATGGATAGCTTTTCTGTAGAGAAATATTTAAATTATGGTTAATTAATTTTATGGTCAATTATATGGATATCATGGTTAATTGAGTTTTAGTTAATTAAAGTCCAATAGTTAAATTAGTTTATTTAATAAAATTAACATATTTAGCAAGTAATTTACAAATTTATCTATCTATATCTAAATATATATGAGATTTTTTTTTTTAATAATTTAAGTAGAAAATTTCATAAATTTTGATCTAGAATAATTAATTTAAAGCGAGGGGGAATGCACTCATCATAAAAGATATTCGAAAAAGTTAACGTTCAAGACGTTACATCGTATTAAGATTCGTACAAGAAAAAGATATTCGCAAATCTTACATTTCTAAAGATAATAGAATCAAACGAATAGCTTTTCTGTAGAGAAATATTTAAATTATGGTTAATTAATTTTATGGTCAATTATATGGATATCATGGTTAATTGATTTTTAGTTAATTAAGTCCAATAGTTAATTATTTTTTGTAATGAAATAAACATATTTAGCAGGTAATGAGCAAGTTTATTTATCTATCTATATCTAAATATATGTTTGAGATTTTTTTTTAATTATTTAAGTAAAAAATTTCATAAATTTGATCTAGAATTATTAATTTAAAGCGAGCGGGGAGGGGGACACTCGTCATAAAAGATATTATCGAAAGATCATCGAAAAGTTAACGTTCAAGACATCGTATCAAGAACAACGTATCAAGATTCGTACAAGAGAAATATATTCGTAAATCTTACATCTCTAAATATAATAAGAATCAAACGGATAGCTTTTTTTTCTAGAGAAATATTTAAATATGTCCTATGGTTAAATACAGTTTTTTTAATAAAATAAACATACTTAGCAGGTAATGAGCAAGTTTATCTATCTATATCTAAATATATATTTGAGATTTTTTTTTTAATAATTTAAGTAGAAAATTTCATAAATTTGATCTAGAATAATTAATTTAAAGCGAGGGGGGGGAACACTCATCATAAAAGATATTCGGAAAAGTTAACGTTCAAGACATCGTATCAAGTATTCGTACAAGAGAAATATATTCGTAAATCTTACATCTCTAAATATAATAAGAATCAAACGGATAGTTTTTTTTTTGTAGAGAAATATTTAAATACGTCCCATGCTTTAATACGTTTTTTTTTAATAAAATAAACATATTTAGCAGGAAAATGAGCGAGTTTATCTGTCTATATATAACTATAAATTTGAGATTTTTTTATAATTTACGTAGAAAATTTCATAAATGTATTTTCTAGAATTGTTAATTAAAAGAATTCGTAAGATATGAATAACTCTAGGGAAATCATAGAACAGGGGTAAAAAAAATAATTTAAAAACCACATAAATAAGCAAGAACACGTCATTATTATTTTATGAAAATAAATATATTAAATTTTTCCAGAAGCGCTATCTCTTTTAAATGGCGAATTAATAATATCAAATTTCTGACGACAATCGTTTATTATTTAAATGAAATGATATAACAAGCATATTTGCAAATAATATACATGAAACTTTTTGGCGTCCGTTTTAATAGTTATCAAGAGATCTTTTTTTCACACAAAAGTGAAAATACGATGACACAAATATTTTAAATATTCTACTTTTACGGATATAAATTACTTTGCATTATGAATCGTTTCTTTAGTATCAGTACAAAATGGTGCAATTTTATTGCAATTCCAAAGGTTACGTGAAATTTCATTATTTAAAAATGGCAAATATATATGAAAGGCAATATATATAAAATTTTCAAAATATCAAGAAATTTTTTTGGAAAAAAAATTCGGTTTACGACCGAACAAAATAGGAACGTTCCCTTAAAATAAAAAAAAAATTATTAATTTCTTTTGCCACAACTTTTTTTTTTTTTTTGCCATAATGAAAGAAAGCTGGTTTTCACGTAAAATTTAATGATTTAATTAAATAAAAGAAATATAACATAAAAAGTATCAATAATAAAATGAATTTTTTGCCATAATGAAAAAAAGTTGGTTTTCACGTAAAATTCAATAATTTAATTAAATAAAAGAAATATAACATAAAAAGCAACAATAATAAAATGAATTTTTTTCCATCAAGAAAGAAAATTAGTTTCCACGTAAAATTTAATAATTTAGTTAAATAGAAGTTATTAAAAAAGTTTAATTTAATTATTAAATTAAAAATTAAGAAATTAAAAATTAAATTTAGTTTTAAAAAAAATATTAAAATGCAAGTTCAATAAAAACATGAAATTATAAATACAAATAAAATTATTCTAATTTTCTTTTATAATCAAGAGTTTGAAGATAAAAAAAAAAATCAAAATCTATAAATTTTGATAATAAATGCTTTTTTATGTAAGAATAAAATACAATAACATCTTTTTACATGGCGCCTGTTAGGAGACAAAAGAAAAATAACGTTTAATTCACGTTTAGTGAATATTTCTATTAAAATTTTAAAAAATGTAATATAATAAAAAGTTATACATAAAGGGAAGGGATGAAATGAGGTTTAAAAAAACTGAAATTTGCTCGGCAAATTTCAACTTATGTGTTAACATTCGGAATGAGCCAATATTTAATAATGCATGAGATATATGAAGCAATTGATTGGAACACTACAAGAATGGCCAAATTCAATAGCCACATGAATATAGCAATGTTCAGATCAAGAACTTCATGAAGAATGAATTGTTCAAGAATCTCTAAAAGAATATACAAAAGTAAGATGAATGAAGTCGTAAATGAAGAATGTGAAGTATTCCAAATTCTACAAGAAACGTTGTCACATTCAATAGCCAAAAGAATATATCGAAGTTTGAAAATTCTGGAAATAAATGAAGAATGAAGTATTCCAAATACAATAAGAAGCACTTTACAGCTCAATAGGCATGGGAAAATGAAAAAAGAGATAAATATGAAACTTCATAAAGAAGGAATTGAGCAACTACGAGTACTTATATAGCCATTGGATATAAAAATGTTTTAAATCCCAACACAAAACATGAAAAGTAATTCAAAACCATTCTACAAAATACCTCACGCAAAAGCCAAATTCTCCGGGAAATTCCTGAAGATTAACGTTATTCATGAATATAAAAATATTTAAAATCCCAACACAAAATATGAAAAGTAATTCAAAACCATACTACAAAACACTTCCAAGTAAAAGCCAAATTCTCCAGGGAATTCCTGAAGATTAACGTTATTCATGAATCATTTCAAGAGCTAAGGGCCATTTTCCGCCAAAATTTGCGATGAAGTTTTATTTGCATGACCATCATGTGTGACATAATGTTCACACATGATAAAAAAAAAAACTTGAAATTGTGATATGTGGTTTTTAATTAACAAAATTTTAACTACTCGTGCCAGTTGTACATATAATTTCTATGAACGCTTCTGAAGTTAAAAAAATAAATAAATAATTTCTTTTTTGTCAAAACTTTTTTGGCCGTATTGAAAGAAAATTGGTTTTCACGTAAAATTTAATAATTTAATCAAATAAAAAAAGTATACCTTAAAAAGTATCAATAATAAAATGAAAGCTTAATAAAAAACACGAAAATATAAATACAAATAAAAATTACTAATTTTCTTTTATAACAAACAGTTGAAAGAAAAAACAAATATCTTTAATTTTAACAGTAAATGCTTTTCTTAAGCGAGAATGAACTACAATAACCTCTTTTTATAGGACGCATATTAGAAGATGAAAGAAAAGCAACATTTTAATTCAGGTTTTGATATTAATGAAGATTTCTATTAAAATTAAAAATTAAAATGGTCAAATGCTGTTTTAATTAACATAATACAAAATTACAGAAATAAAAAATTAGAATTTAAAAAAATACAAAACACAAAATTAAAAATACAAAATAAAATTTCTAGTTTACTGTACATTGAATATCTAGTAAAGTTTATAAATAGAAACAAAATCTTTCGTTTTTATGACTTTTTTCCTGGATTACACATTAATACAAGAATATAAAAAAGCATTTACTATACTTTTGTTTTAAGCTGAATTTTTATTACTTAAAATTACCAAAATACGAAAAATAAAGATAATAAATACTGCGATTATTAATCAAAACAAAATTAATCGCTGATTAAGAAACATTAATAATAGATAATTTCCTGGATAAAACACATTAATACAAGAATATAAAAAAGCATTTACTATACTTTTGTTTTAAGCTGAATTCTTATTACTTAAGATTACCAAAATATGAAAAATAAAGATAATAAATACTGAGATTATTAAACAAAACAAAACTAATCGCTTATTAAGAAACAATAATAATAGATATAATAGATAATTTGATATATAGATAATAGATTTTAAATCATAAGCAAATACAAATATATTTTAAATAGATAATTTTTATAATTTAAATCAACGTAACGTAACGGCTGATGTTCAGTTGGAGAACAGACTGTACCTCCATATTAATAATTACTATTAAAAAGTTACATAATTATAAAAACCAAAATTCAAAAATTATAAAAAGAAGAAAAATATTAAGGTTCAAAAAGAAATAATTAGATTTAGTTAAGTCTTTAAAATTTAAAATAATAGTTAATAATAATTTATTAAATTTAGATAAATAAATGCGACAATAAAAAATAAATAAAAAGATAAATAAGGCCGTTACGATACGAAAAATCTGATCTCGTAAAAGAAGAATAATTTAAATCAAACTTACCAATTAAATGAGATAACAGGAATAGGAATAAATACAGGAATACAAAAATTGGATAAATATGAAGAAAAAAAGATTAAATACGGATATATATGTGAATAATTAGAATAAATAAGTAAAATACGAAAAATTTAATTAATATAAAAAAGATTAAAATGGAAATAGCAAAAATTACAAGTAATAAATGACAAGAAATAGCGCATTCGAATTAAGAATCCGAACAAATAATGACGTAAATTCCACGGGCGGTCAGTTTTATAGGGAGATGAAAGCAGCGCGCCGATTGGTTAACGGTAATGTATACAATTCTCATTTCCAATCGTACGTCATCAAACGATCATCATTCTGTAATTGTCACGTGTTCACGTGTTTTGACTATTTTCCTTGGGATAGGCAGATGATTTCTTTCCCGCACTTTTTGTTCGTAAACATTCTAAAGTTCGTAATAAATTAGGACATTACCATTTAGTTAAGAACTTATTTTTATATACAAAGAAGATGAATTTAATTTATAAGGAAACTCAGAATTTTGAAGGCCTATAAATGTAGGCCCAGGGCCTACATTCAAATTGTTAGCAAAATTAGAATGACAATATTCTAAAACACTGAATCAAATAAGGAGAAATTCTACATATATGACTAATGAACAAACATAAGAATGTATTATTACTGTATTAAATGTACAATTTAATACATAAAAATGTAAAATTTTATGCTTGGATTTTGTTGGAATAAATGTTCCATTTTTCAATTAACATCAAATTTAATATGATACACAATTTGATATTTTCTTTTTTTTGTGATCTGGATTTTGTTGGACTAAAGTTCCATTTTCTGTTTAGTTTAAAACTTAAAATTCGTAATAATTCATACTTAAACTTTAAATACGAATTATTATGAAATAAATTTATTTGAATTGAATCTTCGATGTATTGAATGTATTTGATTTAATTTGATAGAAAATAGGATAATTTTTATTGCATATTTTAGTTTCGTAGTCAAAGATTTTTTATTATTTGAATTTTGTTTCTTTGTAAATGTTGTGTGTTATGTTTGATGAGTTATTGCTGCAAGTACTATATAGGGTGCTGAGAATAAATGTCCAAATAAGTGTTTTTTATTTGTGCCACATTTTTTATAAAGATTAGTACCCATCACAACATGTTTCATTTAACATATTGATATATATCACAGTAATGATGTTATTTCATTATCTCTCATGTAATTTACAAATTTAAAAAATGGGAGGTGAAAGGGCCTCATAAGTGGAATAGCCTAGGGCCTCTTTTCATCTAAATCCGGCCCTGGCCATGGGCTGTTTATATAGGCTTTAATTTGATCACTGGTTGTATTAAAAAAAAAAAAACTTTTATTAAAATAAAAAATAGAAATAGAATTTAGCAAAAAATTATTTCGGCCATATTTATTTCTTCATATGCAACGAGAATTAATATGAAAAGAAAAGAAATAAAAACTTGTTGGGTGATGTTACGTCAATTTGTGTATGTGATTTCGAATATTTGATTCGATTTTCGAACTAATCGAACGCCAACGAGATTTAATTATCGATTTTTTTTTTATTATTATTCATGTCTAAAAAAAAATTGTGTTGATTAATATGTGTCGATCGACACAAGTCTGCTCATATTATTGGACTGCAGAGTAACAATTTTAAAACGGAATATGTTCTTAAAGATAAATTAAAAAAATGGGTACTTACGTATTAACGGTACCTTGGCGACAGACTTGGCGGTTTTAAAGTGTGGCCAATCTTTATTATTTGGAATAAAAATATTTTGAAAGCGTTTTGATTTTAAATGAAGTGTTTCATATATATTTTATTATTTGGAACAAAAATTTTAAGTGTAGATTGGCGCCAAATCTGTAGCTGCGGTTGGCGCGTGTGCTCTTTATTGGCGCAACTGTCGCCAAGGTACCGTTAATACGTAAGTACCAATAAATGATATAAATTATAAAAATTATATAATAAATAAAAAATATATTATAAGCAGTATGGACCCTGCATTCACTCTAGCACGTTATTGACTGATTCATGTTTTCATTTTTTTTTATCGAATTTCGAAAATCGATTCGAATTTCGATTTTTTTTCTTTAAAAGAAATTAATTGTAATATTTTTTTTTAAAATTAAAATGGACCCTGTTGAATAAATTGTACACCTGAGTCACCAAGTATTAATTTTATTTTTAAATGTCATCGTAGATAATTCATTTTGAAAGAATGTTAAGTTTTGAGGATTGATCTGGTTTGTCGCTCTACGGTCATTTTGTACGCACTTTGGACTCATTAGATCAGGGCCTACAATTTAACGTGGATTACGAACCACTCACAAACACCCGTGCCACCGCCAGCATCCGAGCCTGGAGCCTGTGGTACAAAGTTTTTATCATCATCATGATTGGCGCAACAGCCCCATGGTGGGCCAAGGCCGTCTGCCTACGGCAGATTTCAAAACATGAGATGTCTTCTTTTTACGGGGTAAGGATTGTCAGCCCTACGCCCAACGCTCTACAGTCATGTTAGACTGGGACCTACGGTTTAAAGTAGATTACAATGTTTTTATGGAAGATCAAAATATGGAACATACAAAAAAAATGCTTTAATGTTTATGAAAAAAAAAAAATTATTGAATGTTTTTTCATTTGTTACACAATCAGTAATAAAAGCGTTTATTAAGAATGCTTGCATGCTGTGTATATGTTTAAGTTAATTTCTCTTTATTTGTTTATTCTAACTTTAACACGAGAATACTAATTTTGATGTCTATCAAGACACTGGCTATCGATAAATACTTGTTTTTAAAAATGTATCACTTGTTTCACTGTACAGCCAAAAACAAATTCCCTTTTCAAACTGTGTTCAATAAAGTAACTGCTGTTGTTGCTCTGAAATTCTTAGGCTTTATTTTAATGAAAACTTATTTGTGATCAAATATTTTCAGGCATGATTATGAAAGAAAAAAAAATGCCGATAAAAATAAAATATTTGGAGAAATTCCAACCATTTAAGGGTTTGATTTGTCGCTCTACGGCCATCTTGTGAACACTTTAGGCTAAACAGACCGGAACCTACAGTTCAAAGTAGATTCCGAACGACTACAAACATCCGTAGCACAGCCGGGACACGAAACCGAAACCTGTGGTACAGAGCTATAGCCACTCGGCCATTCAGGCCCCAACCATTTAAGGGAGTTTTTCAATTGTAAATTTAATAATGATTTTACACTGGCCAACTTTCACTATTGCATTGAGAGCAACCATTACATGTAAAGTAAAAGTTCTTTTCTACCCCTACAAATTTACTATTTTTTTTCCATTTTCCAAAATGTTTATTTGCATGATAATGGGTCTGAATGGCCGAATGGCTAGCGCTCTGGAGCTGAGTACTACAGGTTTCGGGTTCGAGTCCCGGCGGTGGGTGTTTGTAGTGATTCGGAATCCGCTTTAAACCGTAGGTCCCCGGTCTAACATGAGCGTTGCGGAGGTATTGTTAGCGCGCGTCCGTAGTTTACCTTCAAGCTACACGCACCTCCTGGGTAGTGCTAAGTGAGTAACGTTGGTGCATTAGTAAATTTTGGGCTTGAATGGTCCAGTGGCAAGCGCTCTGGCGCTCGGTACCACAGGTTTCGGGTTCGAGTCCGGGCGGTGCCACGGATGTTTGTAGTGGTTCGGAATCCACTTTAAACTGTAGGTCCCGGTCTAACAGGATCGTAGAGCATTGCGGAGGTATTGTTACTCAGTCGTACGTAGATTATCTTTAAGCTACACGCACCTCTTGGGTAAAACTGAGTGAGTAACGTCGGTGCAGAGCTTGCCTTAAGACATCCAAGACAACTGTCTAAGTGTTTGCCAGCTGCATTAGAAAAAAAAAATGATAATAGATTGGACACTACGGGTAATTTGGGGCCTTAAAGGCGTATACAGTTTGGGCTGAAATTTTGTGTTTAATGAAAAAAAAAAGTAATATAAAAAAAGAAGTCGAGGACACTTATTTGGACATTTATTCTCAACACCCTATAGAGTACTTGTAACAATAACTCATCAAACATAACACACAACATTTACAGAGAAACAAAATTCAAATAATAAAAATCTTTGACTACGAAAATAATTATTTTTACGTATAATTTAATTATTTTTACGTTTAATTTAATTATTTTTAAATTTAATTTAATTATTTTTACGTATACATTTTTATGTTTGTTTATTAGTCATGTGTGTAAAATTTCTCCTTATTTCGAATTCTGTGTTTTACCGTTTACTGTTTTTAGAATAGTGTCATTCTAATTTTGCTAACAATTTGAATGTGGGACCCTTTTGATCTTGAGGTCCTAGGCTGAAGCCTAGTTAGCCTATAGGTAAATCCGGCCCTGGTAACAACTAACGTAACCTAAAATCTTAGATATGATTATAATGTTCAAATTTTTCAATTCCTTTTATTAGCTCACACTCTCCCTATATATATCTTGTTCAAATTTTCAATCGTTCATAAAATACTTTTTATTCATCCACAAATACATTTTTTTTGAACTTGTAGTGGATGACACTGGGTGTTATTACAGTTTTTTCAAATATTAATTCACTCATTAAATTTAATTAATTAATTTTAGTTTTCTTTTAGATTTAAGTTGCATGTGTCTACCAATAGATAGCGAAAGATAAACTTAAAAAAATGAATGAAAATTATTTATAAAGAACTTTCTGCAATAGCGTGAAAAAAAAAAAAAAAAGGAATTGACTGTAAAAATTTTTTTTTAATATTATTAATGAAATATTCAGTGATAGGGGCCTGAATGGCCGAGTGGCTAGCGCTCGGTTCCACAGGTTTCGAGTTCGAGTCCCGGCGGTGCCAAGGATGTGTGTAGTGGTTCGGAATCCAATTTAAACCGTAGGTACGTGCCTAATATGATCGTAGAGCGTTGTGGGGGCATTGTTACTCCGCGTCCGTGGCTTATCTTCAAGTTACATGCCCCCCCTGGGTAATGCAAAGTGAGTAACGTCTGTGCAGTGTTTGCCTTAAGACGTCCATGTCTGTTTGCCAGCTGCATTGGAGAAAAAAATATATTCAGTAATAGATTTATGTTTTTTGTCATATAAGCATAGGTTCCTGCTGCACTGAAAACGCAAAGCACTACTCTCTCTTTCATCGGACTCCTAATTGTTTCGTCCGCCCTGCTCCCAATATTTGCAATTATGCACCAACTGGGGTACCGATTACGGCAGGGATGGGCAAACTACGGCCCGCCGGTAGGTTCTATCCGTCCCGCGGATAGAATTTTAATTTGCCGGTCCGAGGCAAATTAAAAGAAATATTTATTTATGTATAATTTGTTTCTGTCGTAATCAGCAGGTGGCGACACCCTACGGTCGCTTGTCTTTGACAGAGCCTGTTTACGATGTGGGGGAGTATTCAACTTTGAACTCTGATCCCTGGAGAAGGGGCAAGATCCCCGTAGAAGAAAGAAGAGGAGAACGCTAGCTGACATGGGAGAGGCTGCGTCAAGCAGCGAGAGAATGTATTTATCCCTTTACTTAAATGTGAATGTAAATATCATTGTAAAATATCGTAGTAATAAATGGCTTTATTTAAAGTAACGTCCCGTTACTGCGTTTTGTATGTCAAATACCCTACACACCCACTGCAAAAGTCCAGATATTGTTAGGCTGGTAGAGAAGTCAAACAAAACTGTAGGTTCAACCGGGATGCATCTGTTGAAACCGGTGTAAACCCCACAGAAATTGGGGATTCGGCCAGGATGCATCTTTTGCAAGCGGCTAACCCTACAAAAATTGGGGCTCGGCCGGGATGCATCTATTGAAACCGGCGAAACTCTACATTTATATATTATATATCCATCTCCTTTTCTATTATGATTAAATATTATTATTTTTTCTTCCTTTTTTTCAAAGGACTGATGATCTATTTACTTTCTCTGTTTTAGTTCTACAAAACATAAATCGACGGAAATAGCAACACAGCTTTCAATCGGTAAAGTTTTAAACGCGGTAGTTCTTTGTTAGTTATAGCTGTAGTGCACCAACAAGCGTTATCTCTTTCTCGAAGTGCAGACATGTGGGAATCCAATATAGGTGCATTAGACCTCACATGTGACAGATTGCGAATTTTAAGCTCCAGCCTGCGCTTTTTCTTTGACACGAGTTCCAATAGTATTGATTGTGTATGGAAAGATTGCGGACATGTAGCATCATTGTGATAATGGTGAAATTATTAAAAGTATAGCGTAACTAGTGCTTGTTTGGGTTATTCGTAAAATATTTCAAAACTGAAGTATATATATTATTGGTTAATAATATTATAAATATTATGGTAACAATAAATGATTATTAATATTATAAATATTTTTTAAATTTTAGAAAAATTTATCTTGGCTCGTCAAACTTTTTTTTCTTCGATCTGTGGCCCGCGACCGAAAAAGTTTGCCCATCCCTGGTTTAACGGAGTACCAATGGGGGCAGACCCCCTTAACCTCCTCATCTTAATTCATATATATAAGTTACAATTAATTATTGACTGCTTAAAAACTTACTAATATGGTAAAAATAATGTTTCTAAAAATAGAGGCCTGAATGGCCGAGTGGCTCTGGCGCTCGGCACCACAGGTTTCGGGTTTGAGTCCCGGCGGTGCCTTGTATGTTTGTAGTGGTTCGGAATCCGCTTTAAACTGTAGGTCCCGGTCAAACAGGATCGTAGAGCGTTGCGGGGGTAGTGTTATTCCGTATCCGTGGCTTATCTTCAAGTTACACGCACCTCCTGCGTAGTTCTAAATGACTAATGTCGGTGCAATACTTGCCTTAAGGCGTCTAAGTGTTTGTCATCTGCATTAGAAAAAAAAATTTAAAAAAAGGGTACTCTGAAAAAAGTTAAAATTACTTAAAGTAAGATAAAAAGTTTAAAATGTAAAAATAAAAAGAATTTAAATTAAAAATTCGGTACAATTAGGAACCATTTCATCATCGTGATTGTCGCAACAGCCCCATGGTGTCCTTACACAGACATAGCAACACAGACATGGCACAGACATGGCCTACGGCAGATTTCAAAACATGAGATGTCTTCTTTTTACGGGGTAAGGGTTGTCAGCCCAACGCTCTACAGGCATGTTAGACTGGGACCTACAGTTTAAAGTGGATTCCGAACCACTACAAACATCCATGCACCGCCTGCACTCGAAAGGAACCAGTTGTGATGCCATAAAACATGGGTCTCCAAATTACGGCCCGCGGGCTAAATCCGGCCCGCCAGTGTCATCAATCCGCCCCGTGACAACGAATAGCTTATTGTTGCTGTAATAAGTTGGATGAAAAAACACAGAATGATAATAACTCGATTTTATTTTCTTGCTAGACATAGCTTAATGGCAAGCATAATACGCAGAAAATTTAACTTAAGCACAACAACTAACAAATAATTGAAATGAATCCCACTAACATTATAAACTAGTGAACATCCCGCGGTTACCCTCGGTAGTTATGTTGGTATAAAGAGTATCGCATATGTATGTATATCGATGTTTGGAGTGTATATATCCTAAATCAAACACATGATTTTTATCCTGAAAATCCCTCAGGAACGGAAAAGCTAAATTAACGCGAATGAAACCGTGGAGTATCCACTTGTAAAAAAATACTAATGAGGTTTATGTAATTGTGATTTTTCACTGACAACAGTGGATCAATTTTACTTGTACCATTTATTAAAAGAGATTTAAGATGCTCATCGGTTAACTTAGATCTATAAACATTCTTTGTGTACTTCATTTTGGAGAATGAAGCGAATTTAGCCGGCGTATGCTTGCTCATAGCGCGTACTCGGCGACTAGTCTAGAAATTATAGATAATTGCAGAAAAATTAAACCCGTTTTTGCCCCCGGTACTTACTGGAGTAAGCAATATGGCCCGAAGACTGAAAAGTTTGGAGACCCCTGCCATAAAACATTCGTTTGCTGAAACGTGTGGAGAATATCGTAATGATGATCTGAGAAAATAAAAATTATTTCCCCGCCCAAAAAAGAGAACCGAAGTTCTTGTGTTTTATTTTATTTCATTTTATTTACTTATTTGTTCCCAATATTGCTCCAATGATTTGCTCTTCATCCCACTGGTTATGATTTGTTTACAACAAAGGCCGCACTCTGGACTTCTTTTTTTCACCCTCAATGCTGCTGCTTGAAGAGTCGAGGCGTTTTCGTTTCCCCCCTTTTTCATCGCTCACTTGCAACTGACCTTGTACGATTCGCAGTCATTACCATTTCATCCTATCTTAACAGACAGCTCTGAAACGTTTTTGTTATTTTTTTTTTTTAACTTGTACTCCTTTTTGAATTAGATTAACCTATTGAAAGTATTTTTAACTTTTATTATTTGAGTTCTCTTTCAACGATCGGTTTGTGTAATTCCTCAAAATCCTCTTTTCACTTTATTATTTTAATTATTAAATTATAATTATTAATTATTAAATACTTTTTTTTATTTCCAATGGCAGGTTATGAACAGTTACAGCAACATACAACATACAACAACAACAAAATAATACAACAAATACAACGAAACATGCTGAAACAGAGTTCATTAATCTAACAAAAATGCCAAGTTGCAGATCTTTTAGTCACTAAAAAGTGTTACCAGGTGCACCACGGGGAGGTAGATCTTCTGCGCACCCCTATTAAATTATAAGGTACTTACGTATTAAAGGTACCTGGGTGACAGACTTGGCGTTTTTAAGTGTCACCAATGTAACAGCTACAGATTTGGCGGTTTTTAAGTGGCGCCAATATAACGGCTGCAGATTTGCTGAGTTTTGACGCCATTTTGTAGTGGTACGAAAATGCGTATTTGGGATTTGCCAGAAACAGAACAAGCTGCAATTTTTTTTTTTTCAGGAGCGAAATATTTTACCAATACAACGAAAATGTCCCAATTCCCATGGCATGCATCATTTGGAATCTTATTTATCAGAATTCATATGGCGACAGCATCAAGAGAAGAAAAAAGAGACTGTTTTGAATCCATGTGAAACTCTATATCGGCCTGTTTTCCACTGAAATCCGTTTGACTACTTTGTGTTTAAATGAAGTGTTTCACTAATTTGTCTTTAAATACAGTGTTTTGAATTTTGAAATCGTTTTGATTTTAAATGAAGTGTTTTATATATTTTATTATTTGGAATAAAAATTTTCATATATATTTTATTATTTGGAATAAAAATTTTCATATATATTTTATTATTTGGAACAAAAATTTTAAGTGTAGATTGGCGTCACTTAAAAACCTCCAAATCTGTAGCTGCGGTTGGCGCGTTTGCACTTTATTGGAGCAACTGTCGCCAAGGTACCGTTAATACGAATTACCAATTATAATTATTAAATACTTTATTGAGAAAAAAAGAAACTTCTCTTCTCCATTTATTATTATCTATATTTCAATTGTTTATTTTTAATGCAAGGGGCTTAAAGCTAAAGTAACTTCTCCTTCATATGTAAAGAAGGAGCCAATGAGCTCCGTCAACCTACAAATCGTCGTCGTTCCCAATATTGGCGACTGCCAACTGGAGTACCAATGGGGACAGAAACCCCTTAACCTCCTCATCTTAATTCATGCATATAAGTTGCAATTAATTACGCCTTGCTTAAAATCCATTATTTTCCGAGTGGCCATTCATGCCCGCATTTAACTCTCTGTGCCACAGGATTCGAATTCGAATCCTGCCGTTGCCATGGATGTTTGTAATGGTTCGGAATCCATTTTAAACCATAGGTCCTGGTCTAATAGGATCGTAGAGCGTTGTGGGGGTAGTGTTACTCAGGTCCGTGGTATATCTTCATGTTAGACGTGCCTCCTGTGTAATGTTGAATGAATAGTAACAGCGGTGCAGCCCTTCCTTAAGGCATCAAGATTAACAGTCTCTGTATTGCCAGCTGCATTACAACAACAACAATGAAATACAAGGTAAGGTGCCATAACAGTTAGAACATATTTATGAATTTATTTTCAGAGCAACATAAATGTTTCAAAGTTATTGCGTTTGGTGTTTCCAGTTGATATTGGGTTCTATTATTGAATGACTTTTTTAACTTCGCAAGACATCTCATCCCACTATTCAAAAGATTTAGAATTATTCCTCATCATATTTACAGAAATGACAGAAATGGACACTTTAAAACTGTAGGTATTAAATCAAGTACAACTAGCAATAATTTAAAAAATATATATTTTGAGTATACATAATAAATTGTCTGGGGTAGCAAAATTTCAGTAAATCCAAATATATTTTTAGAAAATTAAATAAATTATAAAACATGCTTCCCATTTTATGCTTCACATTTGTAATTTTGTGTCACACATTTCATTCCTCCATTCAAGTTCAAATACATTTTTTTTAACTTGTAGTGGATGACACTTGATGTTAATACAGTTTTTTCAAATATTAATTTAGTAATTAAATTTAATTAATTAATTTTAGTTTTTTTTTAGATTTAAGTTGCATATATCTACCAATAGATGGCGCCAGATAAACTTAAAGAAATGAATGAAAATTATTTATAAAGGAATTTCTGCAATATAGTGGAAAAAAAATAGGAATTGTCCTTAACAATTTTTTTTTATATTACTTGTTTTTTTTTGCATGGTGTAAAATATATTTATTATTTCTGTGCATATGTATAATAATATAATTATTTTTTAAGGAGCATATTACCAAAAGCTTGAATGATCCTCAAGTAGAACAAGAAATTCAGAACTCTATAGAAGCTGTTATTTACAGTGATGAATCTTTTGAACATAAGCTAAAGCTTATAATCAGCGAATATAAGCTAAAGAGAATTATTATATTAATTCAGAATATATTATATATAAGACAATAAACCTAAATTTTATAATGTAACTCAATTTTATGTATATTTAAAACTTATTTTTTACAATAAATTAAGGGAATTTTGAAACTGGAGTAAATAAAAAATTTTTAATTGATTTTCTGCAAAATTTTTTTTTGCAATTATTATGTGATAGAATTAAACTTTTATTGATAAGCTCAATTTTTTTTCCATAGGAAGTTCCCGAAACTCCCGACATCAATGAAATTTATAGTGAAAAAACTTAACTAGTTTCACAGTTACATGTGGTATGTAATATATTTATTTATAGTGAAGCCAAACTCACTTAGCATGATTAAAATGCTAAATACCTGATAAAAATTAAGGAAGAAAAATCAAATATGACATTTTTAATGAAAGTCAAAAGAAATTGTATGGCTCTATAAAAAAAAAAAATTATCTAATCTCAATGCAAATTTTCATTTCATTATTGTTTAATAAATAATAACTATCTTTTGAATGCTATAATTTGTATCCTTTATTGTTTATCATATATTCCTCTATTCTATTATACTCTTCTTCTCATTTTATATTTTTAAAATTTCACTAAGTATCTCATTATAAAAACAAAAGCTTTCAACAAAAAATGTTTTTAATTAAGCTGTTTAGTCAATATTTTTTATTAAAAATAAAATGTCATATAAATGAAGAGAATTTCAACCTGAAATATCTTCTAGATAATTTTTTTTTCTTTCTAATGCAGCTGGAAAACACTTAGATAGCTTGGTCTTGGATGCCTTAAGGCAAGCGCTTGCACAGTCGTACTCACTTTGCATTACCCAGGGGGCGCATGTAACTTGAAGATAAGCCATGGACGCGGAGTAACAATGCCCCCGCAACGCTCTACGATCCTATTAGACCGGGACCTACGGTTTAAAGTGGATTCCGAACCACTACAAACATCCATGGCACCATAGGGACTCGAACCTCTACAAACATCCATGGCACCATCGGGACTCGAACCCGAAACCTGTGGTACCGAGCGCCAGAGCGCTAGCCACTCGGCCATTCAGGCCCCCCCCTTTTTTAGACGTTACTCACTTTGCATTACCCAGGGGGCGCGTATAACTTGAAGATAAGCCACGGACGCGGAGTAACAATGCCCCCGCAACGCTCTACGATCCTATTAGACCGGGACCTACAGTTTAAAGTGGATTCCGAACCACCACAAACATCCATGGCACCATCGGGACTCGAACCCGAAACCTGTAGTACCGAGCGCCAGAGCGCTAGCCACTCGGCCCTTCAGGCCCCTTTTTAGATAATATACAACAAAAAAAGCTTGTTAATAGGGAGTTTTTGCATACCGTAAGTTAGTTACCGTAGGACGTCCGTTAGCATTTTTCTCTCTAGCGCGCGTGCTCAGTTTCCTATGAGCACGCGCGCTAGAGAGAAAAATGCTAACGGACGTCCTACGGTAACTAACTTACGGTATGCAAAAACTCCCTAATGTTTGAAATTTTTTATTTACAAAAACATTACATTCTTATTTGTAACCAAGGTTTGTATTGTTGTTTGAAATTGCTTAATTTTCAAAAATTTTCAAATAATATATACAACAAATGTTGAATTTTTTTAAAAATAATATTTAACCTGTTAACTAAATTCAATCATTTTTTTACACAGCACATATAGATAAAACTTTTTAAGTTATGATTAGATGACACATTTGAAATACAAAAACGTTTTTTTCCCCCAATATTTATAAAACATACACACACAAAAAATTTTCAAATTGGGACAACGACAATGCAAGATGTTTTCAGTTTAAATTAAAAAAATTGTTCGCAAATAGTTACATTTTAAATTCCTTCAAATAAAGCACATGTTATCAAGAAAATAAATTTAAGAAATTAAAGAAAAATTGAAACTAAAAAAAAAAAAAAAAAAAAAAAAAAAAAAAAAAAAAAAAAAAACACCCACAAGTGAATTTATAAAACTTGAAAAGATGCATGATAAAGAGCTAAGAAGGCTGAAAACAAAGAAACATGTTCCCAGTTTCAAAGAAAAAGAAATAAAAAGTTATATGTGAAACAAAAGCTAAAAGAATCACTAAGAAACAGAAGTAAAAACTAAAAGAAATACAAATAATATAGAACCTCTAAAAAAAATACAAATGAATCTGAATATCTTCTTCAAACTCCAAATTCTGCAATATAAAATGCTACAAATCCTTTAAACCAGGGGTCTCCAAACTACGGCCCGCGGGCCAAATCCGGCCCGCCAGTGTCATCAATCCGGCCCGCGACAGCGAATAGCTTATTGTTGCTGTAATAAGTTGAATAAAAAAAACACAGAGTGATAGTAGAGAGTTTTTGTATACCGTACGTTAGTTACCGTAGGACGTCCGTTAGCTTTTTCTCCCTAGCGCGCATGCTCAGTTTCCTATGAGCATGCGCGCTAGGGAGAAAAAGCTAACGGACGTCCTACGGTAACTAACGTACGGTATGCAAAAACTCTCTAATAACTCGGTTTTTTTTACTTGCTAGGTAAAGCTTAATGACAAGCAGAAAATTTAACTTAAGCATAACAACTAACGAATAATTGAAATGAATCCCACTAACATTATAAACTAGTGAACATCCCGCGGTTACCCTCGGTAGTTATGTTGGGGTAAAGAGTATCGCATATGTATGTAATGTCGATGTTTGGAATGTATATATCCCCAATCCAACCTATTATTTTTATCCTGAAAATTCCTCAGGAACACAAAAGCTAAATGAACGCGAATGAAACCGCGGGGTATCCACTTGTGAAAAAATGCTATTGAGATTTATGTAATTGTGATTTTTCACTGACAATAGTTTGTAGTTGTGGATCAATTTTACTTGTACCAATTATTAAAAGAGATTGTACTAATTGAACCAGCGAATTTAGCAAGCGTATGCTCATTCATAGCGCGTAATAGTCTAGCGTACTAGGCGATTAATCTAGAAATTATAGATAATGGCCGAAAAATTAAAACGGTTTTGGCCCTTGGCACTTACTGGAGTAAACAGTATGGCCCTAAGGCTGGAAAGTTTGGAGACCCCTGCTTTAAACAATGAAACAATGACAACAATGAAAAAAAAAACTTGTATGTCTAATTTCCTAGTAAACAATTAATCAGAGTAAATGAATAAAAATAAATTAAAAATTCTAAACTTATGTTGCCATATCTGTAACACAAAAAATTATATAATTTCAATAGTATGATTACTCTACATATACATCATGAAATGAATAATAAAATATTTATTTAACCTAAAATAAAGTTTCAATAATATATCCATTGGTATATTTTACAGTTATACTTCTAATAACAGAAAGTTGCTTTGAAATTTTGACATATATTTTGCAGATGTTTATTAATAAGGCATTACATTAAACTATAGCATGATTTTTTTTTATCACATAAGATCACAGAAAAAAATTATTTTATAAGCAAAAATAATTAAAATAAATTTCTTATAGGCAGCAATTTTCATGCAAATCTAAGTGATTTAATTACCTTTAAGTATCAGATAATATAATATTCGCAAAATATGTTATTTGTCTTTGTCCCATACATGAACACACATCCCTATAAAATTTATGTAATTTTATTTTGATATATTAAATTAAAATTATTAAAAATAATTTTCATTCTTTGCATATTTTGAAGCATAGCAAAAAATGCTTCAAATATTTAGAATTGTTGAAGATTTATACTACTCTTTAGAAATATATTAAAATCTGAATAATATATACAATAAACTATTTTCATCCATTGCTGGTTGTATCTTTTACTGCACAACAACATTAATTAGATAAAACAAACTGATCGTTTTACAATTTATATGAAATATTTATTTAAGGTTTTACCACAAAGATAAAGAAATTCAATTTTTCAAAGAAACCTGATCTTATTATAAACATCTTATCTTATTTGACAACATTTTTTTTTTCAAATTTATAATGTTTACATCAAAAAATAGAAGGTGATGGGTATGTGGAATGAATAAAACTATCGTGAATAAAAAAAATCACATTTAAAAGGAAAAATAAAATACTTTTATTATTAGAAACAACTAGCAACTTAATATTATTATTCATTAAAAATTACAGCATTTGATTTTAAAAAGAAATCTTAGTAGAAAATTGATAATTTTTACCGCTCCTCCCCGAAAAAAAAAAAAAAAATTACACATCCTGATGCAGAGGAAAAATACAACGCTTTTAAAATAAAATTAAAGATAATTTCCTTTCCACTTAAATTATAAAAATTCTTTATGAAAGCGTTTATGAAGAATCATCATATTCTGAATACTTTTTATTAGATCCCCACACTTTAGCTATAGCGTACTTGTCAGCATTCAACGCTATTTTCTTCAATAGAGCTGCTGGTAAATCAATGCGGCATTTTTCACTTAAACGTACAAGATACAGCAAGACATCACTGAGCTCTTGACTCAAGTGTGCTTTATCTTCTTCTCTCCAATCTAGGGGGCCTGAATGACCGAGTGGCTAGCGCTCTGGCGCTCGGTGCAACAGGGTTCGAGTCCCGGCGGTGCCATGGATGTTTGTAGTGGTTCGGAATCCACTTTAAACTGTAGTTCCCAGTCTGTTTAGCCCATAGTGTGCACAAGATGACCGTAGAGCGACAAACCAAACCAATCTGTCCAATCTAGATTTTTTTTAAAATAAATATAAATTACTATTTCATACTAAATATATATATATATATATACACCTAACTATCTTCTTCAAGTTATTTTTGATAATATTAAAAAATTATTTAAAAAAAACTATATTAGTACTTTTCTAATGTACAGATAGCAGAAAAAACAGATACAATTCTTATAATAACTATTTTCTATTAAAATAAGAAAACTTAGATAACTATTAAATATTAAGTTCAGAGCTCATTAACATTGAAGATTTAAAGACCAATATTACAGAAATTATTTTTAGTTTAGAATCGCATAAAATGATAATGGAGGTTTGACTTGATTTGATTTGTCGCTTTATGGTCATTTCGTGCACATTTGAGTCTAATTAGGCCATGATATGCAGATTAACATGGATTCCAAACCACTAATAAATATCCATGTCACCGCCAAGATTTGAATCTTCAGCCTGTGGTACCAAAGGCCAATTGGCCAAATAAATAATGGAGAAAACAGATGAATCTATTACTTTTGAGGGGTGCTAGACAGAACATGGAGCAAATCTGCTTTCTAAGTAAAAAGTATAATCATTTTGGTAGAATTTTTTTGATTCAGTTTTTCCTTTAATATTGCGTCAAAAAACTGTTAAGTCACTAAAAGCATAGTTAATAATGTTAGTCATTCTTCTTATTGCAATTGAAATTCATCCTAAAATATATTTCCTTCCCTATGACACCACATTTTAAAAATTCCTTTTACTTATTTGCTTGCTAATTTCCCACACACTTTGTAGTCCGACTCTATTGATATCCGTGTTTTATAGCACAAAGGCCAGTTCTGCCAATACTGCATCAAACAATTCGTCATACATAAATTCTAGTTTAAACGCTTGTCTCCATGCGTGGTCCCCAAAATATTGTGAAAATTAAATAAAGAAGAGTAAGCAATATAATTAGTTGATATTATATTTCTTAAAGAACTAAGATAAGGATTACAAATGATTAAAACAAAAGATAAATACCATACATGTAAAGTATTAGCGACAATGCCTGAAGATGCAATACATCTGCAAGCAGTGAAATCCAAGTTTCAACTATGCCTGCTCTTGTTCAGTCTTCAGAGATAAATTAACAAACTCTGATTACTATGCATACTAATTTTGCCTTTTTTATACTCCACTGACATGGAGGAAAGCTTTGACTCAGACAGTATAGAAGGTGGCTCTTTAAGAAATTTTGTATTCAATAATATGTCTTTTAAAATCAAAAGACACTTCAAACTTCTGGATTTTACTACTTGCAGATACAATCAACTGAAGGCATTACCATCAAATACATCTAATTGCTGTTCCAGCAAAATGATATTTTAAGCTAGGTTTAGATTTAACATTTGGGATTTACAAAAAACAAACAATCTTTGATGATGTCCATAGTGCTGGTATAAAGTTGCCTGAAGAAGCTGAGACAATAAAGACGTACGCGAGATAACGGTTACCATTCTTGTATTGGCAGACATGTTACTTTATACAGCTATCAGTCATAATGAAAACAGAGCAAGCTGATAGTTACATGTTTTTAATAGTACAAATGGCCTTTCTAGCCAAGCTACATCAAATAATGTGTAATAGTTAACAAAAGCATTTAAAAGAATTCTTCGTAAAATCTGTAAAATTATTACTTTTGCTTTATAAAAAATTGTTGAAAAGCTTGGTACTTCACATATCACAAGGCTGCAAAATTGACAGTTAAAATTCAATGCCATTAAAATCAATCTGAAATTATATTTTTTTTTCATTGCACTCTCCTACATGATTTATTCTCATATTCCCTTAATCACACTTTTTCCTTCTGTAGTAGTTCATTACTAATAGTCCTTTTGAATTTTTCAAACTTAGAACTGAATTTCATAAACAACCATTGTACAGGATTATTATTAGCTATTAATGAAAATTTATATACACGCACACCACACACACACATATATATGTATATACAATATATATATATACACACACATATATATATATACATACATACACACAAACATATACAATATATATACATACATATATATATATATACATAGATACATATATATATATATACATACATATATATATATATACATAGATACATATATATATATATACATACATACATATATATATATATATATACACACACATATATATATATATATATATATATATATATATATATATATAGATATAATAAAGCAAGAGAAGTATATATTTCATAAAATTTCAAAATTATAATACTTAGAAATCCAACTTTTTTCATTCTGAATTTATTATTATTTTTTTTTTGGAACATAACCAAAACTAAATTATTTAAATTTGTAGTTAATTCTTTCTTGTATAAAATATATTAGATATTATAAAAAGGCATTATTATATTGCTATAATACATTAAATATGGAAATAGAAAAGTCAATTTTTTTAATTTTTATAACAGTGTCAGTGCTTTTTTAAAATCACTTTCACTAAAATTAATTTAATGTATTGTTTTATGTATAGGTTTTATATTTCAAATGCTCCAAAATAGAATATGAGTTGAAAATAATTAATGAAGAAATAATTAGATTTTTATAAAATTCAAATACAAAAAATGAAAAAAGATTTTTAATTTCTGATAAAATAATTGTATGAATGCTTATTTTAACTTATATAAAACAATCTAAAGTTTTTAAAACAACTATAAAAATATTAAGATTTACACTAGATATTTTTAATTTTCAAATATAATTTTAATTTTGGCATTGCAACTATTATTTTATTTCATAAAAAATTACAGAAAATATATCACATTTAAACAACTGATTCAAATTATATTTGCAGATATTGCTTATAAAAAGGCAAATTCATCAGATTTAATCTATAGAAGTAATTTATCTATTACAGGGGTCGGCAACCTGCGGCTCGCGAGCCACATGCGGCCCTTTGGATGTGAAGCTACGGCTCTTTAGTTCCATACGCAAATATTATTTATTTTATCAAAAAAAAAAAAAAAACATTTAAAAATCGTTTAAACATGCATGTACGTAAGGCAACAAAAGTGGACAGCTTTAAAAGAAATGCCACTAGTTGAGGCACTTATATTCGAAGCATGGAATAATCTTCCAGATTGCTACAGTGAGGTGAAGAAGTTGGCATTTGGAGTGCTGACTATCTTCGGATCGACATATTCGTGCGAGCAAGCGTTCTCTTGCATGAATATAATTAAAAGTAAAGTAAGAAGCCAACTAACAAATGAAAATTTAGAACTTCGTTTGAAACTTAAAACAACAAGTTATGAGCCAAATTTATCCAAACTTTCTAAAACCATGGAAAAGCCAACGCTCCCATTAAATTCGTTTGCTCAAATGTATGTTATTATTATTTTAAGTACAAGTTACATTGTTTGGTAAAGTTTAAATTTTTTACTTGAATAACCATGCAAAGCCATCGCTCCCATTGAATTTGTTTGCTCAATTGTTTGTTATTGAAGTACAAGTTAGTGTTGTAAGTAAATGTTTAATTGTTTTAATTTTTTACTTAAATAATAAGTAATTATCTAATAATGTCATATATATATTATCTAATTTGTTGTGAAAAACACTACTAATATATGAATAAGATAATTTTTCTTGTGAATCAATAGATCGTTTTTTTTTTTTTTTTTTTTATTTTTTTTTTTTTTATCAAAAAACTTTATTTATGCGAGTACTATTTATTGTTGGCAAGAAAAATTTTTGTGGCTCTTTAAAAACTTTGAAATTTTGTAAAATTGTAATTTTTGACTCTTCCGACTCAAAAGGTTGCCGACCCCTGATCTATTATATCAATTGTTGCCTCAAAACCCAGGTCCCCGTGCATAGGGGATATCAACGACCTATAATGTAAACATCCTTTCGGTGTGGGGTGTCTGGGAGGGATGAGATGATGGAGAAAGAGAAAGAATGTAATACAGTGAGTTGAATAAGTGTGCGGCGGCTTTGTAAAGGTTGCGTAGTGTTATTAAAATGCAGCGGTATATTTTGTTCTATTATCATCACTTATAATGTCCCACAAACTTTCAACAAATTTCGGTTCTAATTGCGAAACTAAGTAGTTGAATTTTGTATCCTCGGCTGTTATTCTACTAATTGAAAACTGTGCTTCAACTTGAAAGAACCATATTTCTGGTTTTTCTGCCTAAAAAGGAGGTATTTTGACACTTACCCGCGCTACTTCATCTTTTTTCGCCGATCCATTAGTTTCAGTCATTTTGTAAATAATTCACGGTTTGCAAGCAATTCACGGGTCACCAAGTATGTGGCGGCTTTGTAAAGGTTGCGGAGTGTTATTAAAATCCAGACGGCAAAATAAAAGACGATAATCAATTTTCACATTTACAACATCTTTATTCCATTTCTAACGCCAAATACGTTCTGTTTTCATTCTAGCGGGAAAATTCCCTTGTTAACAGTGAAAGTAGAAGTTGTTAAATTCTTACTCCATTTTCCATCAATAGGTGTCGCTACAAGTGTATGTAAAGAGAGAAGTTGTGTGGCGAGTCCATCCTGGAGTTGATGGCTGGTTTAATAAAGGAGAAAAATTACTACAGTCTATGTCGTGTGTTTATTTGTGTGTGTGAGTGAGCTATTGAACATCAATTTTTCTGTTAATTTGTATGTACTTATTTAAATTACGACAGAGTTTAAAGCTAGTTATGAAAGTTTCTATAAATTTGTACACATATGAATGTTTTAAATTTAAAAAAAAAAATTGAAATACTCATAGAATGGATGTATTGCAATTTAATATTATAAAAATGTATATAAGATTATATATACATATAACTAATTTTCCTTTCTAATAATGGTATTTTAATAATGCTTACCAGGCAAACCTTCCTGTACTTCACCTCGCCATTGGCTATAAAAGAATAATTATAGATTTTTTTCAATCAATGACTAGATAAAAATTATAGTTATCACAGAAATGCTGTAAGAAATCCCAATTAACAGAATAATTTTTTATTCAAAAAAACAAAAACAAAATTATGAAAGAATTTAATTTAATAATTTCTTAATTAAAATTTTAAAATGAGATAAAATTTTCTGTAATCTATTTTAAAATACTAAAAATTTACCCTAACACTGCTAGAATTAAGAAAAAATTTCTTCTCTAATATATAAATAAGAATAACCGGTACTTACGTATTAACGATACCTTGGCGACAGTTGCGCCAATAAAGAGCACACGCGCCAACCGCAGCTATAGATTTGGCGGTTTTTAAGTGGCGCCAATCTACACTTAAAATTTTTGTTCCAAATAATAAAACACTTCATTTAAAATCAAAACGCTTTCAAAATTCAAAACACTTTCATCAATTTCCACAATTCAATCTGGTCCACCTACCTTCTTTTTCGGTTTATTCTCCATATTCAAGACACATAATTCACGCATGTAATTGTTCCAATCTATAACAGTTTTATCCGATAAATCAAGTTGCTTTTCACAAAATTTAATCGACGTCAACTTCTCGCACCAGCAGTATATGAATCTCAAAGCTGTACAAAATGGAATTCTGCTTCCCTCTAACCAGTTGTCTTTTCTAAGTCCCACATGATGAGCACACTGACTGAAATTGCATTTCCAAAACTTACGTTTACCAAAATAAAGTTTTATGTCATGGGAATTGGGACATTTTCGTTGTTTTGGTAAAATATTTCGCTCCTGAAAAAATAAAATTGCATCTTGTTCTGTTTCTGGCAAATCCCAAATACGCATTTTCGTATCACTACAAAATGGCGTCAAAACTCAGCAAATCTGCAGCTGTTAGATTGCCGCCATTTAAAAACCGCCAAATCTGTAACTGTTAGATCGGCGACACTTAAAAGAGCCAAGTCTGTCGCCAGGGTACAGTTAATACGTAAGTACCACTTATCATTGTAAAGGATGCTATTTAATGTGTTCCAAGAATCAGATGAGTTTGACTCTTTAGAGTTACAACTATTTTTAAATAAAGGAGTCAACTGTTAGGCACAAATGAAAATGGAAACCAGAGATGAATGCTCAGAGAGTTTTGCTCAGCATGAAATAACTAACCAACAAAATTGAAGAACAAATACTAAAAAATACAAAAACTTATTTTCCACCATGTGTTTTGCCTTATGACATTTCACCGACGATGGGGTAAGATTATAGAAACAGTGTTTGAAACAATGATTTGCGAGAACCTAGAAGAACTAATCTGATGATGCAACAAAACTGGAGAGAGAGCATTCGGCAAAGTAAACCATTTCTCTAAAAGTTAAAAGAATTAAACATTTAGTCCTGTTCTTGATCACGGAATCGCCTTGGTTCTTCAGAAATGCGGAAATACGATATGCCATCTCTATCCCCAGTTTCGTTGAATATGTTGAAAAACTAGCGATTAATTTTTATAATAATCTCTCCAACTCTAACAATCTTGTATTACAAGATCTTCAAAATTACAGCTACGATATTTCTCTGTTCAAAAACCGCATAAGACCGCGATCTGTTTCAAATATCAATAGTTAAAATCACTATTTCCTCTTTCTGAAGGGCCAATGCTTTCTTCTATACTGCAATGGATGTCTGGTTTTCATTATGGCGGTGCTCAGTTTTTTATTAACTTCTCACTTTTCTTTTTTGCTACAGTATGCTTTCATTTTGTAATTTTAACTCCTTTCCTTCTGTATTTTTTTTATCTCTTAATATATATATATATATATTTTTAATTAGTTTATTTATTTGTAATTTTTATTCAATTATCTACTTTTTCTATAAATTTAACATTTTTTCACACTGGCGATGGGCTTAGACCAGGGGTCGGCAACCTTTTGAGTTGGAAGAGCCAAAAATGGCAATTTACAAAATTTCAAAGTTTTTAAAGAGCCACAAAATTTTTTCTTGCCATCAATAAATAACATGTGGGCTGAAAAGTTCATAGGCTGACACATAGATGGCGCTACTAGTATTAAATCCATATGACTTTTACTTAGCCCTAATCTTCAAAAGACACGTGTGTAAATTTTATAGCTGTTGCACTATTAGTACGTGAGTTATAGCATTTTTATTGAAGTTATAGCATTTTTAATGTTCATCACGTGCAGTCCACTCGTCTGACTGTCGATTAGACTCCGGTGTGAAATGATGGAGTCATGTTTCATCCATTGTCACATATTACGATTGAACAGCTCCAAACACTGCTTAGAATCATCAATTCGTTGTTGTTTTGGGTCGATTGTGAGCTCGCGCGGCACCCACTTTGAACAGAGCTTTCGCATATCCAAATATTCAATCTCGATATGTCCAACACGTTCCTTTGATATCTTTAGGGTCTCAGCTATCTCAATCAACTTCACTTTACGGTTATCAGAAATTGTTTTGTGGACTTTTTTGATGTTTTCGTCGGTAACAGCCTCTTTGGGGCGTCCACTGCGTGCATCATCCTCGGTGCTCATTTCGCCTCGTTTCAATTTAGCAAACCACTTCTCTACGGTTGCTTTTCCTGGTGCAAAGTCCGAATAATGTTTATCAAGCCAAGTCTTGGCCCCAATAGTTTTTTTTTTCGCCAAAAAACAATGCTTTATTAACACACGAAATTCCTTTTTATCCATTTTTTCAAACTAACCAAAGTTGCTTCACTAAAAATGCTATAAATCACATACTAATATTGCAACAGCTGTCAAATTTATACACGTGTCTTTTGAAGGTTTGGGCAAACTAAAATCCATACGAATTTAATACTAGTAGCGCCGATTTAATAATACTAGCCCACCTGTTAGTACTCGCATAAATAAAGTTTTTTGATAAAACAAACTAATAGATTTATTCATAAGAAAAAATATCTAATTATTCATATATCATTCTATTTATTCATTATTAGGTAATTACTTATTATTTAAGTAAAAAATTAAAACAATTAAACATTTACTTACCACACTAACTTACTTACATTATTAATTAAACATTTACTTACACACTACTTACGGTACTATTTGTGTTGAGAGGATTTACTATGAATGCTAGAGTGGTTTTGAATTGCTCAAATCTATCAGCAAATTCATCTTTAATTTTTTTTATAACTGTGCTGAAGTACCTCGTGTCAACAGTTGCACTAGTTTTATCACGATATTGCTTTCGAAATTGAAAATGAAGTAATATACAGCTCTAAATATCTTCTGCAAAAAGAATTAATTTTTCTTCAATAAGATTAATATTAATATTAATTTTCTTCTATTCTTCTACCAAAACATAGTCTGGGTTTCTCTTTCCTTGCAGTTTTAGATTCAGCTCATTTAATTTCGCTGTGATATCCACCATAAAGTAAAAATTTTGCAAACATTTGCCGTTCTCTAACTCAGTGTGATTAATGCCTTTTTTATTTAGGAATGTATTTATTTCATTCAAGCACAAAGCAAAACGTTTCAACACCTTACCTTCGGAAAGCCATCGCACTTTATTGTGAAGTAGGAGGTCGGAATACTGAGTCTCCATTTCGTTTTAGAATTCTTTAAACTGACAATGGTAGAGTGCTTTTGACAAGATGCTGTTAACAATCTTGATTACCAAATTCATGACCACAACTATTTCGGCCGGAAATGTTTGGGCAAAAAGCGCTTTTTGATGTATTATGCAGTGAAACGTAAGAATTTCATGGTTTATTTTGCTCTGAAGAATCGTTATTGCACCTTTATTTTTTCCGGTCATACTTCTGGCTCCATCAGTTGCTATTGAAAAGATTTTATTTAAATCCATTTTATTGTCTTCAAGGCATTTTCGCATGGCATTCGCTATATCTTCCCCTCTAGTTTGTCCAGGGAGCGGTAGCATTCTTAGAAGTTCTTCTTTTGGACCTTGGGAAGACATATACCTGACAAAAAAAAAACCGATTAAGACACCAAATTGTCTTGCGTCGAAAGCGAATTAAAGCCTACAAAGAAACATTCGACGACGGCGTCATTCGAGAGCTTCCGATGGACTGACGACAGTGTCGCGTGTCACGGGGGAGGGGTGCGGTGAAAAGCCAGTACAAGTGGCTGAGAGATAGAATCGGTGCCTAATCCTCGTTAATCGATTCAGAACGATTTTTAAATGTTTTTTTTTAATAAAATAAATAATATTTGCGTATGGAACTAAAGAGCCGCAGCTTCACACCCAAAGAGCCACAGGTTGCCGACCCCTGGCTTAGACCAATCGACAAGAACCCTATTTTTTCAAGGACGTGAGGTTTATGGTCGCTGCGCGACCAGTGCACTCCGAAAATCTACAAGGAATAGTCCTGTTCTTTTTTTAATTTTATTTTAGACATTTGTTTTACGGTAATTTTAGTTATTTCTTTAATTGATTTGTTGCAAAATATAATTATTCTCGTCGTAATTTGAAAGTTTTACCTCCTATTCGTTCTTTTGACCCATTTTTGTTGGCCACTAGATAGATATTGTTTTGGGAAATATTAGAGGTATTTTTCCTTTCTAGAATCACCATTTTACGTTGTTATTAGATTGTAGTTCTCGCCTTCTGCCTATCCGCGGATTTTAGTACTATATAAACGTACTACTGTGCCCAAAAAGTAAGACCGATTTAAATTTTTTTTCTCAAAAACTCTTTATTTATTCTTCCAAATATATTTCATCGCCTTCAAAGTAATCCCCTCCGGACGCAATGCACTTAGGCCAACTTTTTTTTCCAATGCTCAATGCATGCTAAAAAGAAAGCGCGTGGCAAATTGAAGGCCTTTAAATTCACGTTGAATCTCTTCAATCGACTCAAAACGGTGTCCCCGGAGTGGTCTTTTGAGTTTAGAGAATAGCCAGAAGTCGCACGGTGTGAATACGGTGGTTGTGAAACAATATGGGTTTCATTTTTGGCGAAAAAGTTACGAAGAATCAATGCAGTGTGAGATGGCGCATTATCGTGATGCATAAACGAAGAATTGTTTTTCCATAAATGTGGCCCTTTTTGCGACACGCAAACGATACACAACACTCAAATATTCCTTGTTGACAGTTTGGCCCGGCGGAAGGAATTCATAATGCACCACACCACGGTAATCGAAGAAAACAGTCAACACGACCTTGATTTTTGAGCGACTTTGGCGTGCTCTTTTCTGTCTTGCTTCACCTTTGTCAGGATATTCGCTCAATTGATTGGTTGTTTCCGCGTCGTAAGCATAAATCCAAATCTCATCTCCAGTTATGACGCATTTCAACTTTTCCTGATAGTCAGAAAGCATTGTTTCACGCACTTCGACGCGACGATGCTTTCCCCAAAAAATTCAGTGTTTTCTGTACCAATCGAGATTTGACGCGTTTGAGGCCCAAAACATCTTTTAAAATGGAATTGACCGATCCTTTTGAAATTCCAACATCATCAGAAAGGTCGTAAATCGACGGTTTGAAAGCACCAAATCTTTAATTTTTTTGTACGTAAGTTTCGTCGGTTGATGTTGAGGATCGACCAGAGGGCTCTTCATCTTCAACATGTTCTCCACCTTTTTTGAGCTGTTTATACCACTTGTAAAAATTTCTTTCCGATATAGCTTTCTCACCGAATGCCTTCTGCAACATTCTCTACATTTCCACACACGAATATTCATTCCGCAAACAAAATTTAATGCAAGTTCTCTGCTCAATTAATTCAGACATTTCAAAAATCGCCGAAATCACTTTTAGCGTCTCACAAACTCAAACACTAATGAATATTTTGACGTGAAATCTCACACAGATCTCAAGGACAGTGCCAACAAACTAAAAAAGGAAGAAAAAAAATTGAAATTCCATGTGCTCGGGAAATTTAAATTAAAAATTGGTTTTACTTTTTGGCCACAGTAGGAAGCCTTGTTTGATTGAACAAGACTTGTGTGTGTAATTATTTTATACTTTCCCGCTGTAAAAGCTTTAACTGAGTAGTACAAAATTCTTGTTTTATAATTTTCCTTAGGATGGGCAAGTTTTGAACATATTTGGTAGATTCATTATTTTTTACAAGGTTTTAAAGACAAATGTTATTAATCACTGATGTAGTAAATTTTTCATATTCGTAAGATTTTTAAAATAGCTTAAGTCGGTTAATAGCATAGTTAGTTTACGTAGTTTTATGCGAATGATCTGGAATTTTTATAAATTTCGCCTGGAAAAATAGGAAATTTTAATTTTCTCTGGAGAGTGGCCATCCTATTCATGTTTTGACTATTATTTAACATGAATAAAAGTAAAAACATAGCATAAGAACATAATTTGCTGTTATTTTTTAATTTTGCAAAACTTTTACATATTCTGGTTAACAGCATTAGTGAAATTTTTATCTGTTCCCTTTTAAATATAAAATGACATTTTAATTCTTTTTTTTTTTTTTTTTTTTCAGAATGCTTACGATATTACTTGGTTCTCTGTATCTGATATTCAAAAAATTGTTAAACTTGATCTGAGGAGCTTTTAGTTTTAAGTAAAGTTTTGGAGCAAGGGCTTTTACCAGTTGCCGCATATTCAGAATATCAAGTGAATGCATTCATCATTTCTCATGTTCTAGAAACTGATAATGTAACCAAGTCAAGTTACGAAAGTCTTTTAGAATTAGGATTCAGAAGGTTTTGTCTCAGAAGGTATATGGATTAATTTGTTTCACTTAAAAGAAATGCTATTTATGAACTTGCATTTTTAATTAAAAATTATTTGAAGTAAAATTTTAATGTTTTATATTTATGATGTACTTTAGTCTTTCTTAATCATTAGTAGGAGACTTTAATGTTAAAAAAATACATAAATATGTCTTTTTTTAAATAGTTAAATATTTCTTTTTCTTGGTTATAAATTATGTGATCGCTGTTGGTTATTGATCAATGTATTTTTTGTTATATATCTTTGTTATATATTTTTTGTTATATATCTTTGTTATATATTTTTTGTTATATGTCCTTGTCGCAATAATAATTTATAAAATAAATTTCTAAACAAAATAATAATTTATAAATTATGTTTGAATATTTACAGTTCAAAAGCTAATCTACTATGACTTTATGTATCCTGTACATCCTTGTGAACATTTTATGAACATTTTCATGTTTAAAAAGTACTTAAAGTCCTTTAACTGGTGGAGTGACGAAGTAATCTCAAAACATTTTAAACTGTTATTTAGGTAAGTAGTTTTTCCCTTTTTTTTTTTTAAATAAATAAAGAATATGTTTCATTTTTGTCTAATAATCATGTAATAAGTTTTTGTGTAATAAATTTTTATTTAATAATGTATTATTTTATTTACAAAACAAAATTTTAGTACTAATTCAATGAAAATAAAAATAATAATAATATTAATTAAAATTGCTTATTGAATTCATTGAGACTAGTTTTTTTATTTCGGTTTTTAATTTTGCAAATATGAAATTTTTTTTGTGCTTTTCAAAATGTTAGATTAAATTTTGTTTACACTGACAAATATACAGATGAAGTTTGTTAAATCACCCTCTTTCACACCTTTAATTAAACTTTTATTTTCCATCTTTTATGATAGAGCATTGGGAAGAGGCTTATGAACAAAAAGCAGGTTCAAAAAATCCATTGTATATGTGTACTTATAATATTTATATAATTCTAACTTACAAACATTTTCTTATGAACTCTTATTTTATTTCAAATAAATTCAATGAACATTATTAAATTCGTAAAATGTATTGCATATTCAATGTTATTATTTATAATTTACAAATAAATTTTAAATACCCATTTTTTTCCAAGATATTTAATAATAGGATTCAAATTATTTTATAAAATACATGGTAATATAATCAAGACAAATTAATAACAACTCCTATTACAAAAGTCGGTACTTACGTATTAACGATACCTTGGCGACAGACTTGGCGGTTTTTAAGTGTCGCCAAACTAACAGCTACAGATTTGGCGGTTTTTTAAGTGGCGCCAATCTAACAGTTGCAGATTCGCTGAGTTTTGACGCCATTTTGTAGTGCTACGAAAATGCGTATTTGGGATTTGGCAGAAACAGAACAAGATGCAATTTTATTTTTTCAGGAGCGAAATATTTTACCAAAACAACGAAAATGTCCCAATTAGACTGTTTTGAATCCATGTTAAATTCTATATCAGCCTGTTTTCCATTGAAATCTGTTTGACTACTTTGTGTTTAAATAAAGTGTTTTTGACTACTTTGTGTTTAAATAAAGTGTTTTGAATTTTGAAAGCATTTTGATTTTAAATGAAATGCTTTATATATTTTATTATTTGGAACAAAAATTTTAAGTGTAGACTGGCGCCACTTAAAAACCGCCAAATTTGTAGCTGCGGTTGTCGCGTGTGCTCTTTATTGGCGCAACTGTCGCCAAGGTATCGTTAATACGTAAGTACCCAAAAGTCTCCTAAACTAAGTACCTCCTAATTTTGATAACAAAGATTTTTTTTAAAGATATTAGAGATTACTACAATTTAATACAATAAATATCATTTAAACAAGTGTCTATACATTAAAGGAACCACATATTACTAATTATATAAAGTGAATTTCATAAGTATTTGTGAGTTATAAAAACAAAACTGCAGGAAAAGGTTAATAATTTGTTTTAACAGGTTTTGAATTTTGCTAGCTTACTCATTGCTATAACTTTAAAATAAAATTAAATTTATTCAACTTTGATACAAATTGTTGGATTTGTTTATTTTATTTTAATATTTTTTTATTTAACAAATTAATTTAATTTTTGAATTTTTAGAAATTTAGTTTTCATAATTTATTTTCATGCTTTTCTTATAGCACGCCTATTGATTTTAATCTATTTTCTCATTGTAGAGCCTTTGATCTGACTTCTTTGGGTCATTTATCACTGAGAGATGTATTAATTGGTCTTGCTGCCATGAATCCGAGTACTCCTCACGGAGGTTCACCAGCCGCAGTTCGTTGCAGATATATTTTTCGTTACTATGGCAGCAATAATGACGGTGTTTTGGAGACCTCAGAACTTAGGTATCAATAATAAATAATTGCTGTTAGCTTTATTTGTTAATTGCACATTATGTGGGTACTTACGTATTAACGATACCTTGGCGACAGTTGCGCCAATAAAGAGCACACGCGCCAACCGCAGCTACAGATTTGGCGGTTTTTAAGTGGCGCCAATCTACACTTAAAATTTTTGTTCCAAATAATAAAACACTTAATTTAAAATCAAAACACTTTTAAAATTCGACGTCAACTCCTTGCACCAGCAGTATATGAATCTCAAAGCTGTACAAAATGAAATTCTGCTTCCCTCAAACCAGTTGTCTTTTCTAAGTCCCACACGATAGGCATACTGACTGAAATTGCATTTCCAAAGCTAACGTTCACCAAAATAAATGAATGGCCGAGTGGCTGTCGCTCGATACCACAGGGTTCGAGTCCCGGCGGTAGCATGGATGTTTGTAGTGGTTCGGAATCCACTTTAAATCATAGGTCCCGGTCTAACACGATCGTTGAGCGTTGTGGAGAGTGACATATTAAAAAAGAAAAAAAAAAAGATAAACTGTTCATGTATATAGTGATTAGGGGATTATAGTCGTTGTTGCTTCACATCCCCATATACCACTTCATTCATCATCACCAAAATAAAGTTTCATGTCATGGGAATCGGGACATTTTCGTTGTTTTGGTGAAATATTTCGCTCCTGAAAAAATAAAATTGCATCTTGTTCCGTTTCTGGCAAATCCCAAATACGCATTTTCGTAGCACTACAAAATGGCATCAAAACTCAGCAAATCTGCAGCCGTTAGATTGGCGCCACTTAAAAACCGCCAAATCTGTAGCTGTTAGATTGGCGACACTTAAAAACCGCCAAGTCTGTCGACAAGGTATCGTTAATACGTAAGTACCCAGTTTTGTAGCATTATTTCTGAGTAAATATAATAATTTTGTTGCACTCTTATTCATGGATAATTTTTTTTCACTAAAGTAAAATAAAATATTGATATATTTATTTGTACTACTATTAGTGATATGCATTCATAGTTCTAGTAATAATGTATGGGGGAGCACAAAGTCTTGCCCTGATATATTGTGTGAAAACTATTATGATTAGACATGTTTGTTTGGATACATTGTAAATACTGTTATAAATTTGTTTTAATAAGACCATGCACATCAGTAGATTTCAACATTCATGCCCCTTGGTAGCTCGGAGAATAATCTAAGCACTTCTCATCAAGCATTCTTTCACAAGCTGTCTGTAACAGTATATACTTCTTTTTGTCCTAGCTTTCAGTTCTTGAGCATCAGCAATTGATGACTTTGTTCTTGATATAGCCCCAAAAGGAAAAAAAAAAAAATTAGAGGAGTAATAACAGAAGGTCATGGTGTTGTTTATTTTCTACCAATCCACAGTCCCAAAAATTCCTATCTAAGAACTTATGAACTGATGAACCTCATTCATGTGATGCTCCATCTTGCTGACTCAATTCTTATGATTCGGTGCAGTGTATAATTGCAATAAGTATATGTACACATTAGCGATGATGTTCTTTTTCATGAGAATCTGTTCCTTATTATGCATGAGATTGCAATAACCTTCTCTCTGTGCAGAAACGGGAACCTCATATATGGACATCATGTTTATTTACCTTTCTACATACAAAAATGTAATACAATAACTTTCTAATACCTTTCTACATACAAAAATGTAAGTATATGTACACATTAGCGATGATGTTCTTTTTTTCTTTTTCATGAGAATCTGTTCCTTATTATGCATGAGACTGTAATAACCTCTCATCATCTGTGCACAAACGGGAAACTCATATAGGGGCATCATGTTTATTTACCTTTCTACATACAAAAATGTAATACAATACCTTTCTAATACCTTTCTACATACAAAAATGTAAGTATATGTACACATTAGCGATGATGTTCTTTTTCATGAGAATCTGTTTCTTATTATGCATGAGACTGCAATAACCTCTCATCATCTGTGCAGAAACGGGAACCTCATACATGGACATCATGTTTATTTACCTTTCTACATACAAAAATGTAATACAATACCTTTCTACATACAAAAATGTAATACAATACCTTTCTACATACAAAAATGTAATACAATACCTTTCTACATACAAAAATGTAAGTATATGTACACATTAGCGATGATGTTCTTTTTCATGAGAATCTGTTCCTTATTATGCATGAGACTGCAATAACCTTGTTCGGGTTCTCTCTCATCATCTGTGCAGAAACGGGAACCTCATATATGGACATCATGTTTATTTACCTTTTTCATACAAAAATATAATACAATACCTTTCTAATACCTTTCTACATACAAAAATGTAAGTATATGTACACATTAGCAATGATGTTCTTTTTCATGAGAATCTGTTTCTTATTATGCATGAGACTGCAATAACCTCTCATCATCTGTGCAGAAACGGGAACCTTATACATGGACATCATGTTTATTTACCTTTCTACATACAAAAATTTAATACAATACCTTTCTGATACCTTTCTACATACAAAAATGTAAGTATATGTACACATTAGCGATGATGTTCTTTTTCATGAGAATCTGTTTCTTATTATGCATGAGACTGCAATAACCTCTCATCATCTGTGCAGAAACGGGAACCTCATATATGGGCATCATGTTTATTTACCTTTCTACATACAAAAATATAATACAATACCTTTCTAATACCTTTCTACATACAAAAATCTAAGTATATGTACACATTAGCGATGATGTTCTTTTTCATGAGAATCTGTTCCTTATTATGCATGAGACTGCAATAACCTTGTCTCATCATCTGTGCAGAAACGGGAACCTCATATATGGACATCATGTTTATTTACCTTTCTACATACAAAAATGTAATACAATACCTTTCTAATACCTTTCTACATACAAAAATGTAAGTATATGTACACATTAGCGATGATGTTCTTTTTCATGAGAATCTGTTTCTTATTATGGATGAGACTGCAATAACCTCTCATCATCTGTGCAGAAACGGGAACCTCATATATGGGCATCATGTTTATTTACCTTTCTACATACAAAAATGTAATACAATACCTTTCTAATACCTTTCTACATACAAAAATGTAAGTATATGTACACATTAACGATGATGTTCTTTTTCATGAGAATCTGTTCCTTATTATGCATGAGACTGCAATAACCTTGTTTGGGTTCTCTCTCATCATCTGTGCAGAAACGGGAACCTCATATATGGACATCATGTTTATTTACCTTTCTACATACAAAAATGTAATACAATACCTTTCTAATACCTTTCTACATACAAAAATGTAAGTATATGTACACATTACCGATGATGTTCTTTTTCATGAGAATCTGTTTCTTATTATGCATGAGACTGCAATAACCTCTCATCATCTGTGCAGAAACGGGAACCTCATACATGGACATCATGTTTATTTACCTTTCTACATACAAAAATGTAATACAATACCTTTCTGATACCTTTCTACATACAAAAATGTAAGTATATGTACACATTAGCGATTATGTTCTTTTTCATGAGAATCTGTTTCTTATTATGCATGAGACTGCAATAACCTCTCATCATCTGTGCAGAAACGGGAACCTCATATATGGGCATCAAGTTTATTTACCTTTCTACATACAAAAATATAATACAATACCTTTCTAATACCTTTCTACATACAAAAATCTAAGTATATGTACACATTAGCGATGATGTTCTTTTTCGTGAGAATCTGTTCCTTATTATGCATGAGACTGCAATAACCTTGTCTCATCATCTGTGCAGAAACGGGAACCTCATATATGGACATCATGTTTATTTACCTTTCTACATACAAAAATGTAATACAATACCTTTTTAATACCTTTCTACATACAAAAATGTAAGTATATGTACACATTAGCGATGATGTTCTTTTTCATGAGAATCTGTTTCTTATTATGGATGAGACTGCAATAACCTCTCATCATCTGTGCAGAAACGGGAACCTCATATATGGGCATCATGTTTATTTACCTTTCTACATACAAAAATGTAATACAATACCTTTCTAATACCTTTCTACATACAAAAATGTAAGTATATGTACACATTAGCGATGATGTTCTTTTTCATGAGAATCTGTTTCTTATTATGGATGAGACTGCAATAACCTCTCATCATCTGTGCAGAAACGGGATTCTCATATATGGGCATCATGTTTATTTACCTTTCTACATACAAAAATGTAATACAATACCTTTCTAATACCTTTCTACATACAAAAATGTAAGTATATGTACACATTAGCGATGATGTTCTTTTTTCATGAGAATCTGTTCCTTATTATGCATGAGACTGCAATAACCTTGTTCGGGTTCTCTCTCATCATCTGTGCAGAAACGGGAACCTCATATATGGACATCATGTTTATTTACCTTTCTACATACAAAAATGTAATATCATGTACAATACCTTTCTAATACCTTTCTACATACAAAAATGTAAGTATATGTACACATTAGCGATGATGTTCTTTTTCATGAGAATCTGTTTCTTATTATGGATGAGACTGCAATAACCTCTCATCATCTGTGCAGAAACAGGATTCTCATATATGGGCATCATGTTTATTTACCTTTCTACATACAAAAATGTAATACAATACCTTTCTAATACCTTTCTACATACAAAAATGTAAGTATATGTACACATTAGCGATGATGTTCTTTTTCATGAGAATCTGTTCCTTATTATGCATGAGACTGCAATAACCTTGTTCGGGTTCTCTCTCATCATCTGTGCAGAAACGGGAACCTCATATATGGACATCATGTTTATTTACCTTTCTACATACAAAAATGTAATACAATACCTTTCTAATACCTTTCTACATACAAAAATGTAAGTATATGTACACATTAGCGATGATGTTCTTTTTCATGAGAATCTGTTTCTTATTATGCATGAGACTGCAATAACCTCTCATCATCTGTGCAGAAACGGGAACCTCATACATGGACATCATGTTTATTTACCTTTCTACATACAAAAATGTAATACAATACCTTTCTGATACCTTTCTACATACAAAAATGTAAGTATATGCACACATTAGCGATGATGTTCTTTTTCATGAGAATCTGTTCCTTATTATGCATGAGACTGCAATAATCTTGTCTCATCATCTGTGCAGAAACGGGAACCTCATATATGGACATCATGTTTATTTACCTTTCTACATACAAAAATGTAATACAATACCTTTCTAATACCTTTCTACATACAGAAATGTAAGTATATGTACACATTAGCGATGATGTTCTTTTTCATGAGAATCTGTTTCTTATTATGCATGAGACTGCAATAACCTCTCATCATCTGTGCAGAAACGGGAACCTCATACATGGATATCATGTTTATTTACCTTTCTACATACAAAAATGTAATACAATACCTTTCTGATACCTTTCTACATACAAAAATGTAAGTATATGTACACATTAGCGATGATGTTCTTTTTCATGAGAATCTGTTTCTTATTATGCATGAGACTGCAATAACCTCTCATCATCTGTGCAGAAACGGGAACCTCATATATGGGCATCATGTTTATT
This sequence comes from Caerostris darwini, assembly GCA_021605075.1. Taxonomy (NCBI): domain Eukaryota; kingdom Metazoa; phylum Arthropoda; class Arachnida; order Araneae; family Araneidae; genus Caerostris; species Caerostris darwini. The sequence continues at coordinate 202,665 of BPLQ01006726.1, read as the reverse complement.
TACCTTTCTACATACAAAAATATAATACAATACCTTTCTAATACCTTTCTACATACAAAAATCTAAGTATATGTACACATTAGCGATGATGTTCTTTTTCATGAGAATCTGTTCCTTATTATGCATGAGACTGCAATAACCTTGTCTCATCATCTGTGCAGAAACGGGAACCTCATATATGGACATCATGTTTATTTACCTTTCTACATTCAAAAATGTAATACAATACCTTTCTAATACCTTTCTACATACAAAAATGTAAGTATATGTACACATTAGCGATGATGTTCTTTTTCATGAGAATCTGTTTCTTATTATGGATGAGACTGCAATAACCTCTCATCATCTGTGCAGAAACGGGAACCTCATATATGGGCATCATGTTTATTTACCTTTCTACATACAAAAATGTAATACAATACCTTTCTAATACCTTTCTACATACAAAAATGTAAGTATATGTACACATTAACGATGATGTTCTTTTTCATGAGAATCTGTTCCTTATTATGCATGAGACTGCAATAACCTTGTTTGGGTTCTCTCTCATCATCTGTGGAGAAACGGGAACCTCATAGATTGACATCATGTTTATTTACCTTTCTACATACAAAAATGTAATACAATACCTTTCTAATACCTTTCTGCATACAAAAATGTAAGTATATGTACACATTAGCGATGATGTTCTTTTTCATGAGAATCTGTTCCTTATTATGCATGAGACTGCAATAACCTTGTTTGGGTTCTCTCTCATCATGTGTGCAGAAACGGGAACCTCATTGACATCATGTTTATTTACCTTTCTACGTACAAAAATGTAATACAATACCCTTCTAATTCCTTTCTACATACAAAAATGTAAGTATATGTACACATTAGTGATGATGTTCTTTTTCATGAGAATCTGTTTCTTATTATGCATGAGACTGCAATAACCTCACATCATCTGTGCAGAAACGGGAACCTCACATATGGACATCATGTTTATTTACCTTTGAACATACAAAAATGATTGAGTCATAAGAAAAACAAATGTGATTTAAATGATTTCTCTGTTGCATAAAATGCTGCTAAAAGGGAACTGTCCAATGATACCAAAATTATGTTATTATATTCAATGCTTATTTTGTAATAAATTTTAAAATCAAGGCAAGATTTTGTGCTCTGTATAATAATTCATTTTATTTGTGCATTCTGTTCTAACTGCAGCCTGGTGGCCACTTGCCTAATGAATATGCTTTAAACTGTAGGTCTCGGTCTAATTAGCCTAAAAGTAAGATGCAAATTACCATAGAGTGACAAGGAAATCAAACCTGTTCTAATTAATCTGGCATTTTACATTTTATGCAAAGGCATGAAGTTTATGTGTGCTTTTATGACAAAAATGTATTAATATGGGGTATATTGTGATCTGTATTTAGATTCTGAAACTTTTACTAAATTTCTTAAATTTTAATAAGTACACTTGACAGTCAGGTATATAAAAAGGCATTAAATTTGTAATACTATTAAAATTAGTACTTCATGCAAAAATATTAAAGATATCCTTCATTTATAAATGTTAAATTTAAAAATGTATGAGAACTAACATTTTTATTTCGTTTCTAATTAATTGCATAATTTATTTAAATAGGTATATCCAATTGTTTTGTAACGAGCATTACAATGCGATGAAATTAATATTATATCAATTGTTACTGGATTATTACAATACAATCAGACATAATTAAATAATTATATAATATAAGGAAATTATATGCAATTGCTTTATATTTCATTAGAAAATCTTTTGTATTCTATTTTAGCAAAATATATTATTTCTGCTGAATGCAAAATTATATATATTAAGAAACAATCTAAAAATTATTTGTAATCTTTATAAATTAATCTTTTATTCCTATTTATTATTAATTGAAAAAAAGGTACTTGCGTATTAACGGTACTTTGGCGACAGACTTGACCGTTTTTAAGTGTCGCCAATCTAACAGCTACAGATTTGGCGGTTTTTAAGTGGCGCCAATCCAACAGCTGCAGATTTGCTGAGTTTTGACGCCATTTTGTAGTGCTACGAAAATGCGTAGTTGGGATTTACCAGAAACATAACAAGTTGCAATTTTATTTTTTCAGGAGCGAAATATTTTACCAAAACAACGAAAATGTCCCAATTCCTATGACATGAAACTTTATTTTGGTAAACGTATGTTTTGGAAATGCAATTTCAGTCAGTGTGCTCATCAAGTGGGACTTAAGACTGGTTTGAGGGAAGCAGAATTCCATTTTGTACAGTTTTGAAATTCATATACTGCTGATGCGAGGAGTTGACGTCGATTCAATTTTGTGAAAAGCAACTTGATTTATCGGATAAAACTGTTATAGATTTTAACAATTACATGAGTGAATTATGTGTCTTGAATATGGAGAATAAACCGAAAAAGAAGGTAGGTGGACCAGATTGAATTGTGGAAATTGATGAAAGTGTTTTGAATTTTGAAAGCGTTTTGATTTTAAATGAAGTGTTTTATTATTTGGAACAAAAATTTTAAGTGTAGATTGGCGCCACTTAAAAACCGCCAAATCTATAGTTGCGGTTGGCGCGTGTGCTCTTTATTGGCGCAACTGTCGCCCAGGTACCGTTAATACGTAAGTACCGATAAAAATTAAATTAAATCCTCTATAAATAAATTATGATTAATGTTAATAATTTTCTATGAATTATTTCACTTGTGCATCACTTTTTATAATAAAATTATTGCAGGTGATATCCATGGAAATTTCTCCGACCTTGTGTGCTTTGAAAAGACTCTATGGCGAATGGGACCTCTTTTAACTCAGCCAGCTTTCTTTTTCTTGGGGATTATGTAGATCGAGGACAATGTAGAGGTGAGGTTAAATTCTTTTAAATTTATTTACTAATTGTTATTTTCTTTAATTAAAGTTATTTTAAATAAGTTTTTCAAATCATTTAAACGAATTTTTTTAAAAGAAATAAATTTTTATTTAATCAAAATCTTCTGACTAATTAATTTTTTTTTATCATCAGCAGTTGTGAGATTCATGAATGAATTTTATAATTTTTATTTGTAAATTTTCATTTCTTAAAAAAATAATGAATTACATTGATATGGTTTTTTTAATTTTTTTTTTTTATCAAATAACTGCACTTAGATTGTATGATGAATAATTTTTTGTGTGAGTGAATATGCATATTTGGCGTTAAAATTTTTTAAATTATTAAATGCAAAGCAGTATTTATGTATATATATATATTTAAAATAAAAGTAGTATAATAAGATTGTCCATCATTTTCAGATTTAAAGATCTAGTTACCTTAAAACCAATATTTTTAATATAATCAAATTATAACTCTTTTTCACAACATGAAACTAACCTTTTATATTTTATGTATATATTAACAATACTTTTTTTTAAAGAGGAATTTTGTTATTGATTAGTTTTAAATGCCAATTGTTTTTTATTGGTATTTTATAATTATTTTCGTATGAAATAAAATTTTAAATATATTGTAATAAACCAAGTATTCATTTTTTTTCTATCTTAAATCCATTTCACAACATTTCTTTGTTTTATTGTTTAAAGTTGGAGTGAAATGCATTCAAATATAGTAAATGTTTTAAATGTTTAACTGTTTTGTATTATAAAATTATTTTTATTTAATACTATAGACAAATCCTTTAAAATTAAAAAACTATATATATATATATATATATATATAAGTGAATTATATGAAATATTTATTGAAATGTTCTTTTTTTTTCTATCTAAATAGGTGATTGCTTACCTTTTTTAACAAAAAAATTTTAGCATCAGAAAAGGTTTTTCTTTTGAGGGGAAACCATAAGTTCGTCAAGTTCAACAAATGTTCACATTTTATAAATAATAACTGAAATCCATCATAATATATTTCTCACAAACACAAATATTTTATTTCATTTTCATATATTTTTTTATGTGTAAAGCATCAACAATTTCATGCTGATTTTTAATTATATTTTGTAAATATCTAAAAATAATGATAGACATGGTTTATTTAGTTTTTTTATTTGTTAAATATTTTTTAATTTTCCAGAGAATGTATCACAAAATGTGGAGAAAGGCACGGAACTAAAGTATGGAATGCAATAAATGACTGTTTTGATGTTATGCCTTTAGCTGCAGTAGTTCATGGCATGGTATGTTTTTAGTTATTATTAATTACTAGTATTAACGGTACCTTTTCGACAGACTTGGCGGTTTTTAAGTGTCGCCAATCTAACAGCTACAGATTTGCTGAGTTTTGACGTCATTTTGTAGTGCTACGAAAATTCGTATTTGAGATTTGACAGAAACAGAACAAGATGCAATTTTATTTATTCAGGAGCGAAATATTTTACCAAAAAAACGGAAATGTCCCAATTCCCATGACATGAAAATTTTATTTTGGTGAACGTAAGTTTTGGAAATGCAATTTCAGTCAGTGTGCTTATCGTGTACCATGTTAAACTCTATATCGGCCTGTTTTCCACTGAAATCCGTTTGACTACTTTGTGTTTAAATAAAGTGTTTTTGACTAATTTGTGTTTAAATAAAGTGTTTTGAATTTTGAAATCGTTTTGATTTTAAATGAAGTGTTTCATATATATTTTAATATTTGGAACAAACATTTTAAGTGTAGATTGGCGCCAAATCTGTAGCTGCGGTTGGCGCGTGTGCTCTTTATTGGCGCAACTGGTGCCAAGGTACCGTTAATACGTAGGTACCGTTTTTACTTATTATTAATTTCTTAAATAAAAACAATGGTAATAATCTAATGATATTTCTGAGAAATTTAAAATCAAATGTTATCCAACTACACCTCAGCATAATAATTACCTTAGATAAAGTTTTCTGTTTATTCTATATTTTAATCTTCATGTAAAAATTTTAATTATGAAAAGTTGCATCTTTTTTAATTGTACAGCAATATTTATATACTAAGTAAAACAATTTTAATCATTCATATTTGATATATTTAAAACTATGATATTAGGGATTGTTGATTTTGCTTAATTTGTGAGAAAAGTTGCTTTTTCTTCTTCTTATATCCAGTGCAAGTAATTTCATATCTTTATCTAAGAACAAAAACCAAAGAAAAATTGACAAAGAATGAACTAGAAACATAACCATTTTGCACAACAGTATTTGTTACACATAAATTGCATGACAAAACTATTGTAGTGTTCGCAATACAAAAACTTCGAAGTGTCCCACATACAGACTTTTAAAAAAAAGGAAGAAGTTATTCAAGATCCAAAATGTGTATAAACTGCAGTAACGAAACTGAAAAGCATTAGACAAAAACAAATATCAAAAGTGTGAATTGCTTCAAATATATATATATATATATATTCCAATGCAGCTGGCAAACAGACATGGACGTCTTGAATGCCTTAAGTCAAGCGCTGCACAGACGTTACTCACTTTGCATTACCCAGGAAACGCGTGTAACTTGAAGATAAGCCACGGAAGCGGAGTAAGAATGCCCCCGCAACGCTCTACGATCCTATTAGACCGGGACCTACGGTTTAAAATGGATTCCGAACCACTACAAACATCCATGGCATCGCCGGGACTCGAACCCGAAACCTGTGGTACCGAGCGCCAGAGCGCTAGCCACTCGGCCATTCAGGCCCGCTTCAAATAAATCGGCAGATAAAAAAAAAAAAAAAAAACAGAGTGTAAAACAAATTATTCTAAAAATCTGTAAAACCTTAAAGAAATTAGTAAAACTAAAAAGAAAGCCCAAACTAAATTATTACATCTATAGTATGGTTTTATGAAGTTTTTTTTTCTTCTTTCCAATGCAGCTGGTAAACACTTAGACAGCTTGGTCTTGGATGCCTTAAGGCAAGCACTGCACAGACGTTACTCACTTTGCATTACCCAGAGGGGGCGTGTAGCTTGATAGTAAGCCACGGACGCGGAGTAACAATGCGCCTGCAACGCTCTACGGTCTTATTAGAACCGGGATCTACGGTTTAAAGTGGATTCCGAACCACTACTAACCCCCATGGCACCGCCGGGATTCGAACCCGGAACCTGTGGTACCGAGTCCCAGAACGCTAGCCACTCGGCCATCAGGCCCTGGTTTTATGAAGTATATATGCATATTCACAGGATATTATAAATCATCATGTTTCTGCTCACTAGATGGCTGGATCCAAGTCAACACACATCTAGCGATGTTTTCTGATAACATGAAGTAGACAGAATAACTTCCATTTAGTATTGGTAAGGTATAGAATTAAAGAAAAAGGATTTTGGTAGTGTAGCCTGTTGGCTGGCTGACTGTAACTAATAAATTGTATACTTGTAGTGTCTGTGAGGCTTAAATGCCCACTTTAGAGGTTTTGTTAATTAGCAGCTTTGGAAAATGATATATATTATTTATGGTACAAAGGGCCTGAATGGCCGAGCGGCTAGCGCTCGGTACCACGGGTTTCGGGTTCGAGTCCCGGCGGTGCCATGGATGTGTGTAGTGGTTCGGAATCCACTTTAAACCATAGGTTCCGGTCTAATAGGATCGTAGAGCGTTGCGGGGGCATTGTTACTCCGCGTCCGTGGCTTATCTTCAAGTTATACGCGCCCCCTGGGTAATGCAAAGTGAGTAACGTCTGTGCAGCGTTTGCCTTAAGGCATCCATGTCTGTTTGCCAGCTGCATTGAAAAAAAAAATTATTTTACAAGATAAATTTTTGTCAGCTGCCAAATTTATTTTTCATTTATTTGTTTCAATGTGAAATACAGAAAAAAAATGTTAGTTTTATAATAATGGTGAATATTAAAAGATTGATCGGTTTAAATTGAAATTAATCATAGGCATAATTTTTTTTAAGAGGAAATTACTACAAAGTATTAAATTAGCCAAAAGAGTACATGTATTGTTTTCAGACTTACGTTAAAAAATAACTTTATTTTAAGTCGAGGGATTGAAAAAAATTTCTTTTTGTTTAAAAAAATAGGATTCCAAATTACGAACTGTTATTAGTAAATTATGTTAAAAATTATAGTGAATTAAATTTGCAAATAATAATGACAAAACTGAAATAAAATGATATATTGTGAATCAATAACTAAAATGTGTCATTATAGCAATTAAATGTTGTGTTCACATCTTTTAGATATTTTGTACTCAAGGTGGGATCCCTCCACCCTGGTTTGGCCTAATAAATGTCATCAATGAAATCCCAAAGCCATTATCAGATCCTGAAAAAGACAGCCCACTAGCCTGGGATCTGATGTGGAATGATCCTGTCACGTAAAAATTTCAGAAATTAAAAGTTTTCTGACGTCATATACACTCATTATGACCACCCCTACATTTTGCAACGAACTCGCCTGGACGACGTGGAAGGCACGTGATCAGGTGGAAGTGGTATTTAAGTGGTGGTATTAATCCATGCCAAGGCGGGTTGAAGCTGTGCTGCGCGCCAAAGGTGGGCCAACTCGTTATTGACAGGTGGTCATAATGTTTTGGCTCTTGAGTGTAGTCTAAGTGGATAAAACAAGTGGAATAGCCTAGGGCCTCTTTTCATCTAAAACCGACCCTGGTTACATTCAACAATTCTCTAACATACAGTTGAATTGGAGTATATTTTCGAAAAAAGTATATTCAAGTGGTTCAAAAGGGTTTTCCCAAAATATTTACAGTTTTAGAGAAAAAAACTGCATTGTGTGTGACCTATTATTAGAATGAATAAATGTTACGCTTTTAACAGTGAACAATACACAGAAAATTGCAGCATTTTATCGCAAAACATTATATATATATATTTGTAAGTCAAATTGCTTTCATTTAACAACTCAATTGTTGTTGTTACTAATAACCTTGGTGCAGGGTCCAAGAGTGGTCCATGCCCAAGGGTAATATGCAGCTTCACTTTAGTGAGGAACCACCAGGGTCGGATTGAGATGAAAAGAGGCCCTAGGCTATTCACTTATGAGGCCCTTTCCCCTCCCATTTTTAAGTTTGTAAAGGACATGAGAGATAATAAAATACATCATTACTGTGATATATATCAATATGTTAAATGAAACATTTTGTGATGGGTACTAATCTTTATAAAAAATGTGGCACGGATAATAAATAAAAAAAAGTCGAGAACACTTAGAAATAAGAACACTTGGAAATGGGCCTGAATGGCTAGCGCTCGGTATTACAGGTTTCGGGTTCGAGTCCCGGCGGTGCCATGGATGTGTGTAGTGGTTCGTAATCCACTTTGTTGCTCCGCGTCCGTGGCTTATCTTCAAGTTACACTCGCCCCCTGGGTAATGCAAAGTGAGTAACGTCTGTGCAGCACTTGCCTTAAGGCATGCAAGACGTCCATGTCAAAGTGTTTGCCAGCTGCATTAGAAGGAAAAAAAAAACTTATTTGGGCATTTATTCTCAATACATTTTTATGTTTGTTTAGTAGTGATATGTGTAGAATTTCGCCTTATTTTCGATTCAGTGTTTACTGTTTTTAGAATAGTGTAATTCTAATTTTACTAACAATTTGAATGTAGGCCCCACTTGATCTTGAGGCCATAGGCTGAAACCTAGTTAGCCTGTAGGAAAATCCGCCCCTGGAAACCACGAGAGCAGAAGGCTGCCTAAACCTCAAGACAGCGCTCTACCATCATATTAGACCGGGACCTATGGTTTAAAGTGGATTCCGAACCACTACTAACTGCTTGGACTCGAACCCGAAACCTGTGGCAAGGAGCGCCAGACACTCAACTATTCAGGCCCTAACAGCTCAGTTGTAATAAATGTTATATAAACTCAAAAATAAAATATTATCTATTGATTCTTTTCGTTTTAAATATATTCCTCTAAGGCAGGGGTCTCCAAACTACGGCCCGCGGGCAAAATCCGACCCTACAGTGTTATCGATCCGGCCCGCGACAGCGAATAGCATATTGTTGCTATAATAAGTTGGATGAAAAAACACAGAATGATAATAACTCGATTTTATTTATTTCCTAGGTATAGCTTAATGGCAAGCATAATACGCAGAAAATTTAGCTTAAGCATAACATCTAACAAATAATTGAAATGAATACCACTAACATTATAAATTAGTGAACATCCCGCGGTTACCCTCGGTAGTTATGTTGGGGTAAAGAGTATCGCATATGTATGTATATCGATGTTTGGAATATATATATCCTGAATCAAACATATGATTTTTATCCTGAAAATCCCTCAGGAACGGAAAAGCTAAGTTAACGCGAATGAAACCGTGGGGTATCCACTTGTAAAAAAATGCTAATGAGATTTATGTAATTGTAATTTTTCACAGACAATAGTGGATCAATTTTACTTGTACCAATTATTAAAAGAGATTTAAGATGCTCATCGGTTGACTTAGATCTATAAACATTCTTTGTGTACTTCATTTTAGAGAATGAAGCGAATTTAGCAAGCGTATGCTTGCTCAGAGCGCGTACTCGGCGACTAGTCTAGAAATTAGAGATAATGGCAGAAAAATTAAAACTGTTTTGGCCCCCGGTACTTACTGGAGTAAAAAGTATGGCCCGAAGGCTGAAAAGTTTGGAGACCCCTGCTCTAAGGTAACCTTTCTTCAAACACACAAAATCAAATAAATAAATAAAATAGAATGGATACAAAATAAAATTTCAATTTTTTTTTAAGTGTTTGCCTTCAATTAAAACTACAATAATCTTATAATCTTATATTTACTAAAAAAACCTAAATTTTAATTTTTAAAACAATTAAAATTAAAATATGACATTTTTATTTCTGACATTGATTAATTTAAAAGCTTTAAGGATATTTTAATCCAATAGATAAGTGACCTCCCATATAATTAGTATAGGTAAAGCCGGTTCTACCAACTGCAGAAAATAACAAACTATATTTAGGGGAAAAAAATAGTTTTAGGTTTTAATAAACAAATTTCATATTTAGTATTATAATGTGTATATAAAAAAACATTAAGTAATAGACAATTTTAATAATAATAATAATTTATATAGAAATAATAATTTATTCAAGCAGTTATTCTTGAAAAATAATTACAAAAAAGTTATTTACATATTGAAATTTTACATAATTTACACAAGCAAAAAAATTAATTAGATATTAAGTTGAAGTTGATAAAAAAATACAATATATACAAAATAAAAATGAATATACGACTATACTACACAAAATACTGTTCAGAACATACATAAAAATTATTTATGTGTTATTTTTTTTCTAACCACTACCATGAGTATCAGCACATTATTAGCTCCAGCAAAGCCAGTACATTGTCCAACAACCCGACATTTAATTGGGAAATATATTATAGATCTAGTTTTTTAACCACCACCATAAGTTCCAGATTTCACATTTTTTTTTGGGAAATATGTCTAACCACCACCATGAGTTTCACCACATTATTAGCTCCACCAAAGCCAGTACATTGTCCAACAACCCGACATTTAATTGGGAAATATGTCTAGGTTATAGATTTCACAGTTTTTTTCTAACCACCACCATGAGTATCACCACATTATTAGCTCCACCAAAGCCAGTACATTGTCCAACAACCCGACATTTAATCAGGAAATATATGTCTAGGTTATGGATTTCACAGTTTTTTTTGTAACCACCACCATAAGTATCAGCACATTATTAGCTCCACCAAAGCCAGTACATTGTCCAACAACCCGACATTTAATCAGGAAATATGTGTCTAGGTTATGGATTTCACAGTTTTTTTTTTGTAACCACCACCATAAGTATCAGCACATTATTAGCTCCACCAAAGCCAGTACATTGTCCAACAACCCGACATTTAATCAGGAAATATGTGTCTAGGTTATGGATTTCACAGTTTTTTTGTAACCACCACCATAAGTATCAGCACATTATTAGCTCCACCAAAGTCAGTACATTGTCCAACAACCCGACATTTAATCAGGAAATATGTGTCTAGGTTATGGATTTCACAGTTTTTTTGTAACCACCACCATAAGTATCATTATATTATTAGTTCCATCAAAGCCAGTACATTAGTCCATTGGCCAATATAACGATATTAGTCAAGAAATATTTGTCTCAGTTATGGATTTCATAATTTGTTTGAACAATGTTAAAGTTGCCCCATGTTCTATTAAGCAATGTTGCTTCTTCATCTTTCTGAATCACACAGTAACAGTACAGTTCACACATTTAGTCTGTTTTTGATATAAAACAGTGGCGTAACTAATTGAGAATTTCCTTGATAAACCAACACAAATATATATTTTTTTTTTTTTTTCTGTACATCAAGAGATTCTTCAGCTTTTTCAATAATTCGGTGTTCTTCAATTTTTGCTAAGCTCCGGTTTTGAAGATATTAAAATCGGAAACAGTCTGATTCACTTCATGGAATGGCGATCTCAGTTGATAGCCGATGATGTCCAATACGCAATAAAATATGTCAAAACAGGCTATCGGCAACTTGGAGACGTTCACCACCACCTATATTTACAGTCAGTCTACCTCTACACGCCCTGCCCCAAATGAATATATATATTGCACTGTTCAAAAAAGGTTTGCCTTTTTTTTCATATTATGTACAAGATATAAGTTGTGATCAGTTTCTGGTTTGGAAGATATTCGAATTGGAAACACTTTCATTCACTTCATGAAATGGCGATTTCAGTTGATAGCCAATGATGTCCAATACACAATAAAATGGGTTATTAATTACTGTCATTAATTCATAAAAACATGAATTATTCAATTGGCATTTTTTGTGTGGTTTATTAAAACACATTAGAGTTCTGCATTTATATTGTTGGCATATTTTCTCTCGCAGATATTGACATAACATAAATAAAGTTCTATTTATTTATTTAATATTCATGATCAGAATCAAACACAATCATAAGGACATATTAAAAAAAATTAAAAAAAGAGGACTTTGTTTAAAAGATAAGATATGAAAGGGCTTTTATCCAATATTTAAGATAATATTTGAAAATAAAAAGGATAAGGCAATATTTATAATTTATCACTCATAAAATAATTTTATTTAACATTATTATAATTTCAATTTCAAAGACAGCTTTCTAATTAAACAGAATTTAAATAATTTTTCAAAAATTTTCTGTAAGGGTTTTCACATGACAAAATTATTCTGTATAATTTTATACAGTTATTTTTCAATTCAATTACCATCATTTTTCATCATTTAGAGTTATTCAAACTTTAAAAAAATATTTTTTATTCAGTCAATTTAAATCACTGTATAATTAAAATGTTAAATTGAAAACAGAAGTTGCTTTAAAAAATCTGTATACAATAGCAGTAAAAATTTTGAAAATTATTAATATTATACATTAAAAACGCCAAAAAGTTGATAGCATTTCAACTGGTTGATTTCAAAAAAAATTCTCCGTAGATAATTTAAATTCAGACAAAAAGTGTAAAATTTCCTATTATTAAAAATTTTAATTTTCAATTTAAAAAAATTAAACTACATAACAAAAATAAATTTACCACAATGCTACAAAATATAACAAGCACTCGTTAATTTCGGTAATGAACAATTCTCTAGGAATATTCATTGCTTTTCCTTTGCTGCAATAAATTCATTTGTTCATTTTGTTATCATTCACCTGGGATTTCTATATTGCATATTTGACCCTCTTGCGATGTATGGATCACTGCCCTTTTTTTTTTTTTTTCATGGTTTCTGTGATTTTCTCGATAATTTTGAGTTATATGCTAACTTATATTGATTATGCTTGAACTACTTATATTGATTATGCTTGAACTACTTATATTGATTATGCTTGAACTACTTACATTGATTATGCTTGAACTACTTATATTGATTATGCTTGAACTAGTTATATTGATTATGCTTGAACTAATTATATTGATTATGTTTGAAGTCTTTTAAATGAAAATCGAAAAATTTCATATTGAAAGGATTGGGTATTATGGTATTCCTTTCAGTTAAAAAGCTGTTTTTGTTAAGATGCGATTTACTTTAATTAGGATTAAAAGTATAAAAATCAAGATTCCATTTTCTATGAGAAATTTTAAATTGTTATTGGTTTTTTTTAGAAGTGATTAATTTTTACAACTACTTTATGGTGAAACTATTGATCTTCAAGAAAATAATAATTATGTCTGTCAAGAGCATGACAACATGAAGTACTTAAAAACTGCAGAATCTTTTTATGGCCAGATAAGACTAGGTAATTCCGTTATTTTTTTTATTTCTGGGTAATCTGCGTCTAGCTGTAGCAAATATAAACATTATTAATAAACAATATGATGACCAAAAAAAATCTTTAAAAAAAAAAATCTATGTGTGAATTTTGAAACTGCATTGTCCATTTCATTTTCCTTTGTGTATGATGTATTTTTAAAAGCAATGAATTAATTTAATTTACATTGATTTGATAAATATTCATAAGAAAAGAAAAAGACTGAGAAAAGAATGCATACAATAATTTCTTTAAAAGAAAACCCACATTCTGATTGAATGTAGTGAGCACTAAATTCTCACAACGGCGTTCATGTGCTCTCTCTGATGGTTTGTCATAAGTTATGTGGGAGCATTTGGCAACACACAAGTTTTTAGTTTCTAAAGGTGTGCTGGCGGAGAATCAATCTGCCCTGCAGCCCATGTACAAAGCTAATTAAATAATATAATCTTATTTGGTACTTACGTATTAACGATACCTTGGCGACAGTTGCGCCAATAAAGAGTACACGCGCCAACCGCAGCTACAGATTTGGCGCCTTTTAAGTGGCTCCAATCTACACTTAAAATTTTTGTTCCAAATAATAGAGAGTTTTTGCATACCGTAAGTTAGTTACCGTAGGACGTCCGTTAGCTTTTTCTCCCTAGCGCGCATGCTCATAGGAAACTGAGCATGCGCGCTAGGGAGAAAAAGCTAACGGACGTCCTAAGATAACTAACGTACGGTATGCAAAAACTCTCTAATAAAATATATAAAACACTTCATTTAAAATCAAAACGCTTTCAAAAAATTTTTGTTCCAAGGAAGCCTTCTATTTCTATTCTATTGGTTTGGTAACCTTTCCAACTGTCAGAATAAATTGTGCTACCATCTGCAATGTTTTCAATAATTTTATCAAGAAGGGTAGAGCCATTTCTATTAGGAACAGTGACAAAAAATGAATCTCTTGTTTCTCTACATATACCGCCAAATACCCACTGTTGAGGTAATACTCGACCACAATTATTTTTACGTTTAGTAAACAAACTTTCATCAATTTCCGCAATGCAATCTGGTCCACCTGCCTTCTTTTTGGGTTTATTCTCCATATCCAAGACACATAATTCACGCATGTAATTGTTCCAATCTATAACAGTTTTATCCGATAAATCAAGTTGCTTTTCACAAAATGTAATCAACGTCAACTCCTCGCACCAGCAGTATATGAATCTCAAAGCTGTACAAAATGGAATTCTGCTTCCCTCAAACCAGTTGTCAAGCATTTTCGTTGTTTTGGTAAAATATTTCGTTCCTGAAAAAATAAAATTGCATCTTGTTTTGTTTCTGGCAAATCCCAAATACGCATTTTCGTAGCACTACAAAATGGCGTCAAAACTCAGCAAATTTGCAGCTGTTAGATTGCCGCCACTTAAAAACCGCCAAATCTGTAGCTGTTAGATTGGAGACACTTAAAAACCGCCAAGTCTGTCGCCAAGGTATCGTTAATACGTAAGTACGTCTTATTTTAATGTGATGAGCTCTTGTACACTTTATTTGTGATGTGCCACGATCATCAAATACTATAACATAAAAAAAAATATATATTTTATTTTAAATTTTAAATATTTTTATAGAATATAAAATAGTTTGAATATAATTCCCTCTACATTATGAATACTATATTTAAAAAGGAACAATGTTCATGAATGTATGAGGTATTTGATGTAATTGATATTTATTTTAATGGATTGTATTACTGCTAAATAACTATTTAACACACTTTTAAATCATATGATAAAATCATTTAATGCCACATTTTTCATATTTTCTCCTTGTCAAAATTCTACTGAGCTTAAAATTTGAATATTAATGTAGATATAAATACAGTCGGGTCTCTTCATATCGTGTATGTTTTATGAAAATTTTAGTGATCTATTCTATGCTCATGCAAGTAATAGTGAATTAAAGAAAATGCCCATTTTTCTCGTGCTGAATGTTCAAGAAGGTAAAATGGAAAATCCATTTCACTTTAGTGACTCACAATTCAGAGTGAATCTTTAAATTCAATTGATCTAAAGAAGAATATGTGAGGATATCAGAAAGAAATTACGTAAGTTATCTTTCCAAGATTTAATTTCCGATTGCATAGCCAGAGAAAAGCATCTGCACGTAATGAGAGGAAAACTAATTCAGTTCATATAAACCACTGTAGTTATCTTACATATTTGACATACGATAACTCTGTGATAAGAATGAATTTGCACCATTTTATTCACAAATAAATAACAATATAGGCAAATTGATGAAGACTTCTAAAAATGGATATTTTTCCTCAAAATTAAAAGAGAAAAAATTTTCAAGAAGATTCAGATTCCTTGTTTCTTTGAATTTTATATGCATATAATGAGTCTTAAAAAAGTATTCCTCCAAATCACATTTCTTGTAAATATAACTGGATAAAGAATACAATGACTTTCATAGTATACCTATATAATATTTATTACTACTTTGATACTAGAAAATTATTTTGACTTTAATATCATATATTTAATGACCTATCTATGCATTTTCTTGATAACATATATTTATAAAGAGATGCAACTGCATTTTAGCACCTAATGGAATTAGGATCATTGCTTTGGCAAAAATGATATGTATAATAACAAACTAGCTGATCATGCATTTATAATAAGAATAAAATAAGAAACTATTACTTCAGAATTAAAACCAAGTGAAGTATGATTTCATATAAACAAGAACAAAAAACAAACAAATAAAAAGCATTGAATACTTAACAATGAAGTTGAAGAATAAATATTCCCTAATAAGTTATTCACACAAAGGGATAATTTATGTTAAAAATAAAAAAAAGCAATACAAAAAAGCTAAATTTTAAAAGAGTGGACCTTTAAATTGATAAAAACTAATAAAATAAGACTAAAAGAGAAAGATAATATTTTTCAATAGTTTCTGATAACGTATAATGTAGGTAACAAAAATTATTCAAAATAATAACAATAATATAAAACCTAAAACAAAAGAAGCACCACATACTTTATTTTAATATTTTGATAAAGTAAAAATAGAGTGGAGTTCTCCATAAGAAGTAAAAAATAATTTCAACGAAAACTATAAAAATTATTTATAAAACCAAATGACAAAAAGCAGTTAATTTAAAATAAATAATAAATAACTTGTATGAAAAAAAATGCCTACACATATAAGCATAAACAAAACTAACAACAGGCACCGTATATAAGGAAAAAAAGGTGAAAATTAAACAAATCGAAATGATAATTCTGAAAAAAAAATAACAATCTTTCTTTTAAGTTAACTTAAATGAAGAAATGAAAGATTATTTTATGAATCGAAGTCAAGTCAATGCAATCCAAATATAGGCTCTTTCAAAGTTTAACTATGATTTAACTAGAGTAGAGCTTTCACAACAGCTCAAAGTTAAAAACACATAGTTAAAAGAGCTACCTTATATATATATATTAAACATATTCAGCCAGAATGAAACATTTCGTCAACAATATCACATCTACGGTCATTTA
This sequence comes from Caerostris darwini, assembly GCA_021605075.1. Lineage (NCBI taxonomy): Eukaryota > Metazoa > Arthropoda > Arachnida > Araneae > Araneidae > Caerostris > Caerostris darwini. The sequence goes on along the minus strand of BPLQ01006726.1, from coordinate 185,894 downwards.
GTGCACATTTTAGGCTAATTAGACTAGGACGAACAATTTAACGTGGATTCCGAACCACTAACAAACATCCATGCCACAGCCAGGATTCCAACCTGAAACCTGTGGTACCGAAGACCACAGCGCTAATAAAACAAACAGCCTCAAGCGACCATGCTAAATGCTGCACCAAATGCCAAAAGTTAAAAGGCATGCAAATAATCCGCGTCAACAATAACGAATCTACGTAATGTTTCAAAGAAATAAATGTGGAACAAATCGGTTCTACAGTTTGCTTTCCACATCATCGACAGCTTCTCGATGATATTTCGAGGACTGTTCGTAAAGGCTCAGATTGGTAGCATTATTACATCGAAACTGGTCACAATAGTCACTTACAGTAAGAACAAACCTGTCTGGTGATTAAAACGCCAAACACAGCACATGAAGTTATAGTCAAAACAACACCAGTGGAATTTGATTTCACAATTTGTCAAATCCATCTGATTGTAAGAAACAAATGTTCCAGTTTCCATGACCTTCCGCATCCAATTATTAATCCACTATAAAATTGATATCCTGCAAATTCGAATAGCCAAAAAAGAACCAAATCATGAGGGGCCTGGCTAAATGCCTCATCAAATGCCAAAAGTTAAAGGCTTGTGAATAATCCTAATCATCTACGGTCATCTACGGTTACATCTACGGTCATTTTGTGCACATTTTAGGCTAATTAGACCAGAACCTACAATTTAAAGTGGATTCCGAACCACTAACATACATCCACAGCCAGGATTCCAACCTTAAACCTATGATACAAAAGACCGCAGCGCTAAAAAACGAACAGTCTCAAATGACCATGCTAAATGCTGCACCAAATGCCAAATTTTAAAGGCATGTGAATCAATACTCATAATCAATAATATGACATCTACGGTCATTTTATGCACACTTAGGCTAATTAGACCAGCACCTACAATTTAACGTGGATTCCGAACCACTCACAAACATCCATGCCACATCCAGGATTTCAACCTTAAATCTGTGGTACAAAAGACCACAGCGCTAAAAGACGAACAGTCTCAAGCGACCATGATAAATGCCTCATCAAATGCCAAAAGTTGAAGGCATGTGAATAATCATCATCAATAATATCACATCTACGGTCATTTTGTGCACACTTAGGCTAATTAGACTAGCACCTACAATTTAACGTGGATTCCGAACCAATCACAAACATCCATGCCACAGCCAGGATTTCAACCTTAAACCTGTGGTACAAATGACCGCAGCGCGAAAAAACGAACAGTCCCAAACGACCTCAGGCGACCATGATAAATGCCTCATTAAATGCCAAAAGTTAAAGGCACGTGGATAATCATCATCAATAATATCACATCTACGGTCATTTTGTGCACATTTTAAGCTAATTAGACAAGCACCTACAATTTAGCGTGGATTTCGAACCACTCACAACCATCAATGCCACAGCCAGAATTCGAAACTAAAGCCTCTAATACAAAAGACCAGAGCGCTAAAAATCGAACAAGCGGCCATGCTAAAACATCAAATGCCAAAATTTAAAGGCATGTAAATAATCCTAATCAACAATATCCCATCTACGGTCATTTTGTGAACATTTTAGATTATAATTAGACCAGGACCAATAAATTAGTGTGGATTCCGAACCACTAACAAACATCCATGCCACAGGCTGGATTCCAACCAGAAGCTTGTGGTACCAAAGACCACAGGACTAATAAACGAACAGAATCCTCAAGCGACCATGCTAAATGACTCATCAAATGGTAAAAATTAATGTGAATATCCTAAGCATGTGAATAATCCTAATCAACAATATCACATCTAGGTTCATTTTGGGCACATTTAGGCAAATTAGACCAGTACCTACAATTTAACGTGGATTCCGAACCACTCACAACCATCCATGCCAGCCAGGATTCGAAACATTTTTCTAATCAACAATATCACATCTACGGTCATTTAGTGCACATTTTAAGTTAGACTAGTACGAACAATTTAATGTGGATTCCGAACCACTCACAAACATCAATGCCACAGCCAGGATTCCAACTTGAAGCCTCTGGTACAAAAGACCAGAAAGCTAAAAAAACAACAGTCTCAAGCGATTATGCTAAATGCCTCATCAAATGCTAAAAGTTAAATGCATATGAATATTCCTAATCAACAATATCCCATCTACGGTTATTTTGTGCACATGTAGGCAAATTAAGACTAGTACGAACAATTTAATGTGGATTCCGAACCACTGACAAACATCCATGCCACACAACCAGGATTCCAACCTGAAGCCTGTGGTACAAAAGGCCAGAGCGCTAAAAACGAACAGTCTCAAGCGACCATGCTAAATGCTGCACCAAATGCCAAAAGTTAAAGGCAAGCGAACAATTCGCGTCAACAATAACGCATCTACGTCATGTTTCAAAGAAATGAATGTGGAACAAATCAGTCGTTTTCACGTCATCATAAGGATTTCGCTATTGCTTCACTATTATCGACCGTTTCTCGATGATAGTTCAATGACTGCTCTTAACATCCCAGATTGGTTAGCTTTATTACATCGGAACTGGACATAATAGTCAATTACAGTAAGAACAAACCTGTCTGGTGATTACAATGCCAAACGCAACACATGAAGTTATAGTCAAAACAACACCAGTGGAACTTGAATTTACAATTTGTCAAATCCATCTGATTGTAAGAAACAAATGTTCCAGTTTTCATGACCTTGCACATCCAGTTATTAAATCCACTATAAAATTGATATCCTCCAAATTCGAATGTCCATCTAACAAAAAAGAACCAAATCATGAGGGGCCATGCTAAATGTCTCATCAAATGCCAAAAGTTAAAGCATGTGAATAATTCCATAATCCACAATATCACATCTACGGTCATTTTGTGAACATTTTAGGCTAATTAGACCAGAACCTAACAATTTAACATGGATTCCGAACCACTAACATACATCCATGCCACAACCAGGATTCCAACCTGAAACCTGTGGTACAAAAGACCACAGCGCTAAAAAACGAACAGTCTCAAACGACCATGCTAAATGCTGCACCAAAGGTTAAAGGCATGTGAATACTAATAATCAATATCACATATACAATCATTTTATGCACACTTAGGCTAATTAGACCAGAACCTAAAATATAACATGGATTCCGAACCACTAAAAGCATCCATGTTACCGGCAGGATTCCAACCTGAAGCCTGTGGTAGCAAAGACCACAGGGCTAATAAACGAACAGAATCTCAAGCGACCATGATGCCTCATAAAATGCCAAAAGTTAAAGGCATGTGAATAATCCTAATCTACAATATCACATCTACGGTCATTTTATGCACATTTTAAGCTAATTAGACCAGAACCAACAATTTAACATGGATTCAAACCACTAAAAGCATCCATGCCACCGGCAGGATTCCAACCTGAAGCCTGTGGTACCAAAGACCAGAGCTCTAGAAAAGAAATTCTCAAGCAACCATGCTAAATGCTGCATCAAATGCCAAAAGTTAAAGGCATGCGAATAATCCAAATCAACAATATCACATGTACGTCAATGTTTCAATGAAATAAATGTGGTATCTTCGATCCCTTATCATCATAAGGATTGCTTTAACTATCATCGACAGCTTCTCGCGCTGGTCAAAAGCTACCCCCGTGCCAGAGACATAAGGTGCATAATAGTTGCTGATACCTTATTAAAAAATTGGATTTCACATTTTGGACAATTACAACTGATCAAGTAGCCCAATTTGAATCATATATTTTTGGAATTATCCATATTCGTGGTTATTCAAAAGGCAATGCACATTGGCTTACGATCCACATTGAAATGGTTGTATTGAGGATGGGCACCATACACTGAAGGCTGCCATGTGCCATAAAAATTAAGGCTGGACATTATTTTCGATTATTCTACTTGAATTACACACAACTTGGAATACCAATTTTCTTTCTACACCAGCCGAATTTCTTTATAGTGAAAATATCTGGTTATCAAGTGACTTGTTCCATCTACAAACCATTCAAAGCAGAAACCCTTCAGTTTCAAAGACTTAAAAATTTGGCCACATATCTTTGTTAGGTCAGACAGAGTTCGCATAGCCTTCAACCACCATACCATATACCATATGAAGTTTCAAAATGAAAAAAAAAAAAAAAAAAAAAAAAAAAAAACATGAACCATGCATTACATGCATAACCGTAAAAAACAGCAAAACTACATGATGGAATATTTCAGAAAAATATGAGGGAAAAAGTGGTATTTCCAACAGTCACAAAAAAAAAAAAAAAAAAAAAAAAAAAAAAACGAAACAAGTAAAATTAACAATAAACTTAAAAAAAATAACAAAATACTCACATAGCATAAAACTAATATTAACTTTGCATACAAAATGACTAAGTTATACTGCTTGTAACATAGAGTAATCTGACCATGGAAAATAGTACAAATAATACATTAGAAACAAAACGAGTGAAAAATAAAATAAACAAAGTCAACAAACAAAAACAACAATCAATTTCAACAATAAAAAAATAAATGAATATCAGAACTTTTACAACTGAACAACTTTTAATTTCATATTCATTAAAGAGAAAAATCACTACAGCATTTTATTTATTTAGATTTCTATAAAGAATTTCTAATTTTTATTTGTAACTTCATTCCAGGTTATTTTTCATTTGCATACTAGTCTATGCTACTTGTCCAATATTAACTTTTGAAAAATAAGCATTCCTTTTACCATCAACGGCACTTATAAGGTATATACCTTATTTTGCAAGTTTAAAAGGTAGTTTACTTCACTCTTTGATTCAAGTTCTCTCTATTATTTTTGACAAAAAGTATTATTAGGTAACAGCTACTTATAATTAACCTAATTTGGGAAAATATCCAAAGTATGGACGATTTAGAGAAATTGTAAACTATTTATGAAAAACATTTAAAAATTGTTTAGAAATATAATATCAAAAATTAAAAAATTAAAAAAGTAATTTTCTAATATCCCTTTTTCAAAACTTTTACAGTTTATTTGGCAGCGATAGTCTCAGCTTTTAAATCATGCTTTGTACACCAGTTGAGGACGAAGAATATATCCTGTGGATAATCAGATATGCACAACAATGAGTTTGTTTGAATTAACATTTATTTAAACTTCTGAAACTTAACTTCATTTTGCCAGCAGTTTCTAAAAGTGGATAAATACAATTTACCATTTAATTTTTTGCATATTCCCTGATATTTTTTTAAGTAATTACTTTTATCGAACAAAAAAAAAAAAAAAAAAGGTTAACGAAATTAACAAAAATAATTGAAAACGAGATAGTCGTTGAAAGATTAAATACAAGTGCCAAAAACGAAAAGACTGACCAACTACTCTTTTTCAATCATGAATCGAAGCCAAGAATAAAATATAGCCAAAATTTTAATCAGAGATTCCCCTCCCCCCCAAATTAATCTTCCAAACATAACTTGTTGCTAGTGAAAGCCATCGCACAGACACAGCAGTGGGAACAGTTCTCGTGGCAGATATATAGCATTCATCTTTTAAATTTTAATTGGAAGGGAACAGGAATTTACAAAAGTAGACAAAATGTGACATACATCAAGCACCGATGTGTACTAGTAGATGAAAATGGATAGAATTAGATAGAAAAGGAACAATTGATAAGAAAATTGGAATTGATTGAAAAGTAATTGATAAAAATTATAAAACTTTATAAAAAGGGCATATTAATACTTAACTGCATTCAATCTAAAAATAAAAATTTTTTTTTTTCATTAATTAAAAAAAATCTAAAATAAAAAATCAATCAGAAAAAACGTTATTCTTGTTATAATTTTTTAAAAAATTTTTTTTTCCTGTTTTCACTTTCTTAAATACATATAATAATTTTTTAATATAATTAAAAAAATTATGATATATATTTAAGAAAGTGAATTAATTAATGTAATTAAAAAGTTGTAATATTTTTTTAATGTAATCGTGTATCACTTGCATAATTTTTTTAATGTGTATAAGCTTTTTAAATCATATTTAATTATCATATAAAAAGCATTACTTGATTAGTTAGTATGTCAAAAGAATAGGCATGATTTACCCATGACTTATAGGAGGATCAATCTAAAGATATAGAGAAAAGGAATTGAAGAAATAAAGATAATTTTCATCATAACTTGGGGGGAATAAAAAGTTCACTGACAGTATGCAGCAGAATATAAAGTGATAGCAATAATACATCAAATGTCTGTAAGATAACTGCAATAGTTCTTAAGATCTAAATTAGGGTTTCCTCTCATTATGATGGGCTGTTTTTCTCTGATTATGTAATCAGCAATAAAATATTGCAATGGTGACTTTAGGAATTTCAGATTGATATCCTGATAAACTCTTCTTTAGATTAATTGAAACTTACAAGATTAACTCAGAATTTGAATTGTTAAAATGAAATGGATTTTTTCCATTTAGCTTCTGAAATAATAAACACGGAAGAATAAGCATTTTCTTTGATTCACTATCACTTTTGAATGAACACAGAACAAGGACTCCCTAAAATTTTCATAAAACATGGGTAGATATGAAAAGACCTCCCCTCCCTCCCCCCTGCATTTGTATCTACATATTCAAATTTTAAACTCTATAGAATAAAGAAAAATGTAGAAAAATGAGCCATTAAAGAATTTTATCATTTGATTTAAAAGTGGTTTATATTAATATCATTATTTAATACAAATACAATACATTAAAATAAATATCAATTACATCAGAGAGAAATTATATTGAAATTATCTTGTGTTCTATAAAAACATCCAAAATATTTTATGTTATATTCAGGTGTTTTTTTTTAAAAGCTACTTTTAAAAATTACTCTTTGATTATTTTCATTCCAATCTCATTTCTTGCTCATATTTTCAGTTAAATCAATTGTTGTTTTTTAAAATATAGCAGCAAAGAAAATGAAATGCACAATAAAAGTTTCAAAACTCATCATAGATTTAAATAAAAAATTTTTTTGAATATCATGTTATCCATGATATTATTTACAGCAGCTAAACACAGAAAACCCCAGAAAGAATAAATAACAGAATTACCTTTTTTTATCCTAACATGAAAAGATTCTTCAGTTAAATATTCCATAGTGTCATCATTCCTTGACAGGCATAATATTATCACTTTGTTGTAGATTAACAGTTTCATCACAAAATAGTCTAAATTGCTTAAAACTGTATAAAAAAAAATAATTACTGAAAAAAAAAAAGTACTTATAAAATTTCATTTTTTTAACTATGTTATTGCAGCATTGAGGTAAATCTATTTTATGTTTTAAGTTGTGGCATTTAAATAAAATGGATGGCAAATGCTAAATAAAATTTTGTGAAATGATTCTTCAGAAAAATAATAGAGATTACAAATTTATTTATTACAAATAAAAATAATATTTATTACAAAAAATTTTAAAATTTTTAAAAAAAAATTTAAAAAAAAATTTTTTAAAAATTTTTTCATAAAAAATATAAAAAAATAAAATAAAATAAAATTAAATTGAAAAAAAATTATTAAAAATAATTTATTGTTTGAAATTAAATATGGAAAAAAATCCTCTTCTTTTGAAAAAAAATAAAAATTAATAAAATAAAAAAAATTAATTGAAAAAAATATGGAATAATAAAAAATAATTATTATAAAAAAATTTGGTAAGGAACATTTTAAAATAACTATTTTTTTAGTTTCTGTTTAAAATCTTAAAATTGGATAGGAAGTCGTACATTCTACGAAATGAAGATATGCATATCTTTTTTCAGCTGGCATTTGATGGAGTCACTTTTCAAGGCAGCACCTGACCAAATGGTGCGTTGCTTCCATGTTTTCTGGGGCTACTTCAAAGAACCCAGTCGAGCAAATGCAGTTGAAAACTTGAATGGATCATATAATAAGTATTTAAAAATTCAGAGGTCCTAGAAACAAGAAATAATAAGGAGGTCCTAGAAAGAAATAAAGATAAATTTATTTTCCTTTCCATTATTAAATCAAGACCACCTTAACTTGAATTGATAAAACATAAATAATTATGCATATTGTTTTTTTCAGATTTCACATTTGTTTACAAAAAGTCACATTCTCTACTAGTCCCCATAGACCAAATATTGCTTGGCTACTGACTTTCCTCACCATGTCTTTCTTTTTAATTGAAAGATTTATACAACAATATTTTTTTAACTTGAAAGAATTATATAGTAAGTATTTAAAAATTCAGATTTCATGGAAGAATACTAATTTAATAAAAAGCAAACACTTAATTGGAAATTTTTTTATTTATTTATTTTTTAATTTATGAAGTTTTTGAAAACTCAAAGAGTAAAGATGACAACATCCTTCAGTGCTTTCAAGTAGAGATGTCAGAGTCGAGCATTTTTAAAAGTCGGAAATCAGGAGTCACATTTAAAAATTAGACTCGCGACTCTTTTATAAAAATAATTTTTCATTTTCCAAAATTCTAGAAATTAATGTTTAAATGTTAAAAAGGTGATTTTACCATATTCTTCAATAATATAATCACACACAAAGTACAGAGGCAAAGACAAAGATAGTTTAGAAGCATGCCAAATATAAGTGTTTAGACACATTTCTCATCTCTGAGGCTTATAAAAATCATCTTGAATCACAAATGAAAAGTCTTATTATAAGCTATTCTATTATTAAGAAAAAATTAAAATTTGATATATTACAAATAGTATCTTTATACTCAAAATGTATAATTTTCTTTTGGTTGCTTAATCTATTCCATAATAATTGTAAATTTAGTACTGTTATTTTTAAAGGATATATGTGTTTATTGCAAGCAAATTTAGTGTACAAGAATGTCTTTTAAGTTAGTGCAAATACTATAACTTGTGAAAAAAAAAATCTTTGATATATAAATTATTGTTATGGATGTATAAGTTCAATAAAAGCCATTGTATTAATTGCACAAATTCTTCTAAATCCATTTGTAAAGATTATAGTACATAAAAATTATGAAAGAGTCAGGAGTCTGAAATTTGCTAGCGAATTCCTCATGCCTGTTTTCAAGGCAGAGCCTGTAAAATTGCAACTTTTTTCCAAGTACTGTTTCTATAAGATAAGTGAATGTCTTTATAGATAAAGAGAAAATTAAACTAAAAAACAAGCAAAAGTAATAAATAAGACTGCTTAAAAGTGTTAAATTTATTACTAAATCAAGAAATAAAATCTTTTTACAGCTGCACACTAGTTTTGATGAGGTTTTTTTCTTTGAAAATGAAAATAGTCTCAACTTTATTGACAACACATCATTCATCAGTGAAAAATTGCTCAATTAACAAATTTTATAAAATGCTTATTTCATGGAATTTCCCAAAACATTACTATGATAAAACTGTATTTTATAAAGTAGTTATGATCCTTGCTAGATAACTCATTGAAATGCACAAGTTTGACTACACACATAAAATTTGTGTGTAGAAACTACACATATAAAATGTGCTGCTCTTATACAATGTGGTCTTTGATACTACCAACAATTGATAAGCATTTCTATTTAGTAGGACTTGCAGTGGTAACTACCACATTTGTATATTGTATGGAAGAAAACCCAGTAAACTCTCACTAGGCATCCCTACTGTCATAACTGCCACTGAGTCTGTACATTTCTGAAAGTAGTGACTGCAACAAATACCATCAGTCGATGTGAATGCAAACCTTCCTGCAAATTGACTGCACATGTTTACCACTGCACCATGAGTCAGGCATTTGATGCTTAATTAAACTTAATTTTTATATATAATGCTAGAGTTCAACTGTAAAATATCAAATAAAAGGTTTTTAAGGTAAAAGCTAACTAAACTAGATATGAACTAGGCACATTTAAAAGAACAAACACCTTTGGATATAATAAAATATCTATTAATAAACAAAGTAATTACCAAGACAAAAAAAATTATATTCTAATCTTTTTCTAATAGTTTCTTACCATAATATTACAAATTTAACTTTAAAAAATTGACAAATTAAAAAACACTTTTTATGTATTTAAGATTATATTAATTAAAAAACAACCCTTTGCAAAAAATAACATATCCTGTCTTTATAAAATATATTTGGCATCTTTAAATTTAGTAAATACACCATTGATATGATCCTTATATTAAAGGCAATTATTCTTGATATATTTTTTTTTTCAAAACATTGCCTAATCAGTTATTATTATTCCCAAATTAAGTTTATTTAAATTTGAATACTAATTTTAACAAACATTTATTAATTTAAACTTCCATCCTTTATAACTAACAATATAAGCAGAAAAAAAAATTTAGTTACTCTATGATTTTGCAATTTGAAAACCTTATAGAAGTTCAAAGATGAAAAAAGAAATCAAATGCTGAGATTATCTCACAATTGATTTAAAAAAAGAAAAATTATTTTAACATAAGAAAATTTTAAATCTTGCCGATGAAAAAAAAGAAATGAAGAATTTTACATACCGTGGTAGCCATTAATTTTTTAAGGCATAAATTAAAGCCTTAAAAAGAAAAATTACATTCTTTTTCCTTTTTCTTTCCTGGGCTCAGTTGTGCCATAGACAGAGCTCAAAAACAGGTTTGGGCAGCATTTTTCCAATGGCAGAGATCTTTAGTTTCTGCATCAGAAAGTTTCCATGCTTTCTGAAGGCGCTGTGCAAAACAAAATTATAGTACATATTAATATACAAAATGTAAAATCATTTATCTTTAATTTAATATATATATATTCCTTTGATAAGAATTCATCTGCCAAAATATTATTCTTATTGGCACTAAATAATACATAAAATAACAAATTAATGTTTATCATAATTTTATGTCCAGTAATTAGCCGATACCTTATTTTTTTATGAGTTTTTATTTTATAAATGAGTTTTTTTTTTATTCATGGTAAGTTTTTTTTTTATTTGTTTTTCTGCATAAACTCTTTATTAGCAAAGGGACAATTTATACTGTGATCATAATATTCTAATTATTTATTATTTAAAAATTTCTTAAAAAGAATCCTATTTTTTTTTAAAATTATATTATGACATATCAAATGAATTTTATAAAATAATTGTTTTTTTTTCCCGTTATCTACTTTCCTGTTAAGTTTTTTGAAAGCTATATAATTTTTTTTTTTTTTTGCAGGACATCATGTAGATAAATACAAAATCAGATTGTGGGAAAGAGGATATAAAAGAAATACAGAATATATAAGATTTATTTTATTAAGAGAAAAGGTCAGAAGATGAGAGATTTGGAAACCACAGCAATATATACTCATTTTCAAAATTTCTTCGACACTAAATTTTCACTAAAATTTAGATATTTTAAAATAACAAATTATACAGATGGAGTAAAATCTAAAGTTAAAAGTATCATAGAATAAAAACATTTTTGAGGAATCAAAACCATTATGTAATTTTTTATTATTTTTTTTTTTTTTTTTTTCTTACAATGCAACAATGTCTAACAATGCACTGCATAAAAAGAGATAAAATAATTACCTTCGAAGCTCTGGTGGTGGTGGGCTCTGCCAAAGGTCTCTTGACTGAAAAATTACATCAACATTAATTTTTCAATTTTACAAGAAAAAATATACATGTATTTCACAAATTTTTGTGTTCTTTTCTAAAAGATTTTTTTCAATAAATAGTCATTTTGAAGTGATTTACAGATGAACTAAAAATGGTAGAATTTCATCATTATTTTGTTTTGTATGCCAAACTAGATTTGGGAGGAATTAACATTTTTATTTCTCTTGTGGTGTGCATTATTTTTACTGACACAGTATTAATGACTGTCACGAAAAGCCAGTATGTGAGAGTAACTTTCATCAACATGCAAACATGCACAAAATGTTTTTGGGTTTTCTCCCTTGCAAGAAGAAATATTTAGAGTGATTCAAAGGCAATACAAAATTTATTAACTGGAGTAATATGTTGTTTGCTGAATAACATTTGTATCACTGAATTCAATAAATGCTAGATTACTTTAGCATGAACTTGAATTACAAATGTTTAATGTGACCACTACATTTCAATATTAAGAAATTCAGTATTTTGTTTAATATATCATAAACTAACATATAAAACATGTGTACTAAAAATATCTATATAACTCCAAAATGGTTCTTATGTCTTGTTTTACTACTATTTTGTGTGAAAAAAAATATATTCATCACTTATATAACATTTTCTGTAGTTTATTTACTCTTTATTCTCAAGGTTATACATTTTTTTATGTTATACAAAATTCTTTATCTTAATAAATATTAATCAGCAAACTACATGTATTTTTTTTTATACACTTAATTTTAATTTTTTTCAGTTCAATATACCAAATTCCAAAAAAGCCATTAATTTCAAATTTTCTTTTTGAGATTTTAGGAAGTAAAATAATAAGCAGAAGGAGGCTGTTTGAATATGAGTGCACAGACAAAGTAAGTAAAAATAATACAAGAAAAAAAATAATAAAAATCAAGTGTTAGGCAGAGATATTAATTTTTTATCAGGAGAGATTTGAACAGATACAAAAATTCAATAATAAATGGTAATCTTTAAATGACCCAAAAAAAAGAAAAAAAACTGCCAGATAAAATAAATTCAGAGTAACAAGATTTAAAGAATAAATTAAGGTACCGAAAACTGCATGCCAAATCTGTGGATTATATCAAGAATAAAACTAATAATGCCTATTACTGAAGCTGCTTACATGAGAAGTTATAATAAACTAAAACATAAAAAACAAATTTATGATTATCCATGTCTCAAGACAAAATTCTTTGGCAATTTGTCATGAAAAATGATATTTAAGAAGAATATAAATATAAGATGTGCCATGAAAAGATTTACTGATCTAAATGGGTAGAAAAAAAAATGTTTTAAGTAGCTAATTGTTCATAAATAGTGTTTGAGGAAAACAATGTTATTGTTCATTGTTTGTTACAAAACAACCCAGGTAATAAAATTTCTATATTTTTAGTTTTTACTTAGTGAAAACTTTTATATTATACTTAAAAAAGGCTGCCAAAATTCAATTTGACCAGAGTGAGAACAACCATAGAACTGGCCCCAATTCTACTTAATAAATTAATGATTCCATCTAAACTACAACAATTTAAAAGCATCTTACCAAGGAGACGTTAGAGGTAGTGATCCTGTTTGGGATCGGGTGACTGGCCCAGGTTGTTGGTCGTGCTGCTGCTGTTGTGGGTGGTGGTGGTGGTGTTGCTGCTGCTCTGGTGGGTGGTGGTGGGGTGGTGGCGGCTACTGTGGTGGTGCAGCTGGTCGTCGTGGTGGTACTGCTGCTGGTCGGCGTGCTGCAAATGTTAATATGATTAATAAAAAGAAATTAAATATTAGGCATTCATTAAAAAATTCAAGAGCATAAAGCAATATTTCCAGAAACTGGATGACATTAATCAAATTTAATTTTCAAAATTAAGACTTAATTAGGAATATAACACTTTATTGGCACAATCTAATCTAACAGAGATAAATGTGAAAAATTATTCATTTTGTAACAGAAAGGCCCATGGCCTGACCCATCACAATACCTATTCGCTGAGAATGCTAATCAGATGTAATAGCATCTATGTACCAGGAATGTGTAAGTACTTTGTTTTAAATAAAGGTGAAAAACAAATTCATACATAGTTTTATATCCAGGAGATATATATGCAAACCATAATTCCTAAATACGTAAAACATCTACAAGTGCTTTATTTATTTATGAATTTATGCAGTAAATTTTAAATTACTGATAATTTTTGAAATTGCCCTATTATGATGAAAAGAAGAAAACAATGAATGATCCAAATTATATTACATTTAATTTTTTAATGTTACTGAAGAACTTAAAAACAAAAATGGTGGACAAGATGTAGTAGAAACAAATAACATTCCTTTATTAAATTTTATATCAAAGAACTGATTATTACATCAGATATCTTTCATATTTTTGTTCAAAAACAAAGTTACTATTGACAGAGGTGCCATTACAATAAGAAGAAAAATATTTGAAAGCTAGATCAAAGAACATTGAAATTAAATTATTTGCAAACTTTAAAGGAATAAAAACCAATAAAATTCATGCCATTTCTTTTGTTTGAACTGCTGGCAATTTTAAATTATAAAATATTTATTCAATTTCCAGAAATTTTTATAGAGAAAGAAAGATCATTACAAATGTTATAAAAATAAAAATGTTCATTGGTTCTACTTTTTCTCTACAAGTCATATGCAAAATGTTTATAGTAAATAAAAGATATCTATATCTAAGAAGCAAAATCGATTATGAAAGCAAAAATAAAAATAAAAAATCATTGAGTCAATGCAATTGAACATGTCCAATAGCATAACCATATGTTGTCAAATATGAGTATATCAAAATTGTTGCCATTTCTGAACAAGAAATTCCTAGTCATTAAAATATTATTTTTGTCAATTTACAATTTTGCTTCACTCATTGTTCGGTTATAATTCAATGCAATTTTAGTGTAAAAGAGCATGGTTTTGATTCCCAGCAGGCAATATGCATTACAGTTACTAATTTTGTAAATGGGGAAATACAAATGCAATTGTAACGACATGTGTGAGTTCCTTACTTTGACAGTAAGACTGGATAATGAAATTTTCTCAATTTTGCACAAACAGGAAGAAACACTATATACCACAAATAGTCCATCAAAATATAATATGAGGAACACAAAATTCCAAAAGTTTAAAAATACTTTCTTATATTTCAAAAAAATTAATTTATATATTTTAAAATTAATTTTAAAAAGTATAGGCATGTGGCAAGGCACACAGATAGTGTATAAAAGCGCACAGGATAGAATTTGCATGGCTGCAAACTTTCTTTCAAAAATAAACAGACTGGAAGGAAACTGTAACAGCATATGCTGATTGGGTCTTCCCTACATGACATGCAAATATGTGGCAATTATTTCTTAAATGCTACTGCAATTTCCTGCTTATAATCTATAGCAGCCTATAATCCCCAGCCACAATTTTTGGCAGTGAAATAAAACCGATCTCATATGCAGCAGCATATAATCCACAGGCAATGTATAACTGTTCACTTGTATATATAGAGTTCAGTCCTTATACCTATGGTTGATATCTTAACTTTGCAAAAATTTCTCACTTTTAAAAACACATTGTGTCATAATAATATGATAAACTAACATTGTGTCATAATAATACAATAAATATATTTAAAAAAAATAAACTAGAAAAAGAGAAATATGCATATAAGAACAGTGGCAAAAATCAAAGGAAAGAGCCTACTGCATACATTTCATTAAAATAAAACAAGATAAACACTAACTTCAAGCAAAATGCATTCATTTTAATAACAAAAAATAGTACGAAGAATTTTAAACTATTCAATTCGTTTATTGTTGTTGAGATGAAAAACTTGATCAATATAAGTCAATTAATAATTTGCCCCTTGATAAATGAATTTAATTATTTCTTTATGGTCTATTTTCACCTGTTGTGCACTTGAATGTTTGATAGCAGTTACATTCACCTCCTTTTGTAAATCCTTCAATATCTGTGGTTTCTAATTTTTCACTAACTAATTTGGGAGGGGGGATTGTTTAATTGATTAATGTTTTCTTTACTAGGTTCAGGAAAAAACCAATTTACAGCAAAGATACTTTTTAAAATTAATCTTTACAAAAATTAACTTAAGATTATACACAATAACCTATTTAACATACACCAAAAATTTTAGTTTTTTTTTTTTTATTGTAAATTTCGCTGATTATAATAGGCAAATTATGGTAGTTACACAATTTGTAAAAATAAATGTTATTCTAATAATTAACAATTTTATCAAACATTTATACATGAATATTATATGAAAAAAATTTATGAAAATTTTACCAGATGAAGCAGGCCTGCGATATGGGTAGAATCTACCCGAGCGGGTTGTACGTCCCGCATGTGCTGGGGCTGGTGGTGATGGTGATGGGGAGACAGGACTCCTCTGATGGCTGCGCCAGCCGGTGGACTTCCTGAAGATGAAAAGAAAATTCTCAGACATGAATATATTTTTTTACATGAATAATTCAGGTCTTAAGCTATTTCTCCAAAGCATGGATAATCGGCTCCTTTGATTTTGAAAAACTTTTTCAAATAATACAATTAATTAGCTTTTTAAAAAGAAAACTCAAAAAGAGGAAAACACATTACCATCACGGGCTGGCGAGCTTCTGTTGGATGGCAGGGCAGGGCTACATCTCCCCGAATTGCTCCTGCTAGATGGCAGGGATGGGCTGTATCTTCCCAAACAGCTATCTCCAGATCCTGAAAAAACAAAAGCTCATCATTAGTTGTAGTCAGTTGAATTTCTATATCATTGAACTTAATTTGAAATATTTATATTTGTGTCTTATTAAATAACAATTTGCATTGTTTTGTGTTTTTTATTTACTTATTAAAAATATTCTGATTTTGAACTTGTCTATTTACTTTGCTTAAAAGAAAAAAGAAAACTTTGCTTTGCTTAAAAGAAAAAACAAAAGCTCATCATTAGTTGAAGTCAGTTGAATTTCTATATCAGTGAACTTAATTTGGAATATTTATATCTGTGCCTTATTAAATAATGATATGCATTGTTTGCTTCTTTCATTTACTTATTAGGAGTTTTAAAAATATTCTGATTTTGAACTTGGCTATTTACTTTGCTTAAAAAAGTTCATACACAAAGAAATCAAATAAGCCTGAACTTCATTACAGTGTTTTATTAAGTGGTGCTTTGCATTAATTCAGCAATTAAAACAATTGTATTTACTTATTAAAAATATTCTGATTTTAAACTTGGCTATTTACTTTGCTTAAAAGTTCATACACAAAGAAATCAAATAAAAGCCTGAACTTCATTACAGTGTTTTCTTAAGTGGTGCTTTGCATTAATTTAGCAATTAAAAATTCTGAACAATCTTCAATTTGCATCGCTAAATTATTCATCTAACTTCACATTTAAAAAAAATATGTCTATCTTACTTGTGGAGATAGCTGACGATGACGAATCACGTCGTGGTGGTGGGCATGGCGACGCAGCTGAAACAGAAGCAGAATCTTCAATATCAAATGAACAAATAAAATAAAATAATACTGAACCAAATTCAAAACAATTGAATCTTTTTTTAAGTTTCCGAAATATATATAAATGTTGTTGTTGTTTTGTTCAAATGCAACTGGCAAATACTTAGACAGCTTGGTCTTGGATGCCTTAAGGCAAGCGCTGCACAGACGTTACTCACTTTGCATTACCCAGGGGGCGCGTGTAACTTGAAGATACGGACGCGGAGTAACAATGCCCTCGCAACGCTCTACGATCCTATTAGGACCGGGACCTACGGTTTAAAGTGGATTCCGAACCACTACAAACATCCATGGCACCGCCGGGACTCAGATCCGAAACCTGTGGTACCGAGCGCCAGAGCGCTAGCCACTCGGCCATTCAGGCCCATATGCATAAATGTATAAATGCATTATTCACTAACATGTTTAATTTATTTTTTAAATTTGAATTTAGTAATATTTGCTTGATTTCTCACTTATTAAACAAAATTTTACATGATTAGTTTTAATTTAAATAAAGAGGAATTTTTTTAAATCATGATATAATAAATATTTTATAATACTAAAGCAATCTACAATAATGTAAAGGAAATCTTATAAAGCCATATTTTCTTATATATATACATTTATATACCAAAAATTCCCCAAAGACCTGTTTTAATTAAATTCTCTAACTGTCTCTCCTCTCCGTTTGGGTTCTTTTATTAAAGAACAATTTCTAAAGATATTTCTGGAGGGGAAAATATGTATATTATATATGGCAACATATAATCCAAATGGAGAAATAAGATTTGCAATATGTAATGTAGATTAGAAAAAAAATGTAAATTAATTTTTAAATGCAATAAGACATTGATTAAGTAATTACATTCTATTCCCATAAAAAATATGAAATTAAAACAATCAAAGTAGAGATGCTAATAAATAAAAACCAATAAAATTAGAAAAAATAAATTCTTATTGAGGACATGTAGTAATGGGTGTGTGAAAAGTCGATCTGTGAAATGTTTTTTTTTTTTTTAATCCTATATTATTGTAGTTAATAGTTATTAGTTAAAACAATGTTATTCTAAATTTCAGATGCAATTTACTAGGACTATTTAAATTAAAATCCAATTATACTAAAGTAAAATAAAACCTTTGGAGATTCATTTATAAGCACTCCTTTTAATATATGACTTAAACATAACTATAATTTTTATTAATTATAAAATGCATTCGCAAATAACTTTTTTTTTTAGATAGTCACGCAACCATTTCAAAGCAATTTTTTATAAACAAGAATTAGATAATTTCATTTGTAATAAAAAATATATATATATTATAAAATGCAGAATTACTAAAATTACTGCAGAATACTTGTTGGCTAACATTTTAAACCAAAGCATTAAAATATCACAATTCTTTTTGCAACAATGTACTTAGTACGAATTAATTTTGTTTCAACAACTTAAAAAGTCATTTCCCCCAATTTATGTCATCCTGATATTAAACTCATGGCCCAGTAGCATCGAACTCAATTCAAATTTGCTTTCGGTATGCATTGCCAACACGTTTTCTTATAAAACGAGCATAATCGAGGGGAATTGAAACATCTCTCATCGATAGTCGGAATGTACGATGGGTGTTTTATGGATTTCCTTTGATGCAATTCTCAAATGCGGTGTAATCCGGAAAATCGGAACAAACGTAATTTGTTTCATATACTCCGCGGTACCATATAACCTCCTTGGCGTAATTTCAGGTCTGAAAAAAATTATAAAGATCTCGTATAATCTGCGAGAGATTCGCGAATGTTTATAAGTACTATATATCAGAAATTCCGTTTTTATACCTAATAAAACATTTTACAGTTTTAAAGAACGTGTTTATTGTTACAAATCTAAAACAAAGGAAAATAGAAAAAAAAAGAAATGTATTCCAAGAATTATGGTGAAAACAAAACAGACGACATTTTACCTCGATTGTTTGTAATCGTCATACTTGTAGGAAGAATGAATATTTTGATTAGTTTCACAATTAATTACTGACTAGCTTTTACGCGTTTTTAATTATTATCTAAAACTTCTTTTTAATACCTTTTCATCCAATAGCGAACATTCACCGACATTTTGTCAATTTCCTTTTTTTACCCACCGTCCATAACTGTTATGCTTCTTTCTTTATGTTTAGAAGATTGTTCTTCTCTCACACAAAAAAGTTGTGCCAATTTTTGCTAACAAAATGAAGTTTCAGTGGCCAGAAACTTGGCATCAATTCAACATCCAAACGATCGGAAATGGCAGAACTGCGACCTGATGGCCGATTAGCGCTCTGGAGCTCGATACCATAGGTTTCGGGTTCGAGTCCCGGCGGTGCCATGGATGTTTGTAGTGGTTCAGAATCCACTTTAAATCGCAGGTCCCGGTTTAAAAGGATCATAGAACGTTGCTGGGGTAGTGTTACTCGCGTAGCCTATCTTTAAGCTTATGTGCCCCCTTGGTAATGCTAAATGAGTAACAGCGGTGCAGCCCTTGCTTATGGCATAAAGATTAACTGTCTCTGTATTGCCAGCTGCATTAGAACAACAAAAATGGCAGAACTTAAAAACCGTGATTAAATATTTTTGTCTAATTTGACATTCTGCTTATACCCATCGTTCACGACTGTTACGTTTCTTTATGTTAAGAAATTATTTTTTACTCACTCAAAAGTTTTGTCAACGTTTGTTGGCGAAAAGCATTTTTGGCGGGATTGTCAATAGACTGTAATACGCAATGGCCTATAACTCGCACCTCGAAATTTTGAAGTTTAACTTATAATACATGGATTATAAGAAGTACGGTACTTAAAAAAGACTTCCTACAAGCCAATAAATTCTACCCTCAAGTATCCTGCAATATTCATTAAATACTACGTGATTTTTTTTTTCCTTGTCTCCTGTAAACCCTTATTTTTACCAGATACAGTAGTACATCTGTAAGTCGAACTTCAAGGGAGGCGCCAAATAATTCAAGATATATAGTTTTCGATTTATGGAGGATTTCGACTTACGCGGATTTTGCAAGGAAATATTCTTTCTAACTTATTTTGAGTTAGAGAGGTAAAATAAATAAAAATTCAAGTTACAGAGGTAATAAACAAGTTTATTTGCAACTTACAAGTTATATTATGTACTACAATAAAAAAAATCAAAATAATTCCGAAATAATTTTAAATGATCGAGTTGTAAAGGTTGTAAAATCAAACATTGCTAATGTTCGAGATACAGTGGGTCCAATTTTATTTTTTGAGTTACGGGGGAAAATTATATACCAAAATGGCTTGTGGGGATTGAATAATTATTTCAACATATAGAAGGTTGAAATTTCGAGTAATGGAAGTTTTGGGGCTTGAAGGAAAGGGAACAAAACTTTTTTTCGAGTTTTGGAGGTTTTCGACTTATCGAGGTTCGACTTAAAGAGGTTCTACCGTACTAAAAAATCAAAGTAAAATCTTTTGGTTACTTTAAATTTTCGATGATGCTCAGTGATTTGATGCGCTGCTCCTTATTTAACATAATAATAATTATTTAAATTGTATTCTAGATTTAACACGTATTGAGGCTTACCTGGGATTGGGTCTACCATCATTTGGGGCGGTGGTGAGAGGTCGATGCGCCTCCTTTTGGCGCGGAAATTCACCCCATCCTTCTAAGAAAAAAAAAAGCGAACAAAAACATTTATTGAAAAAAAATGATTAAAATATTTCAGTTTACAAAATTAGAACATTATTCATTCAATTCCTTCTATTAGTTCACACTCTCCCTATATATATCTTGCTCAAATTTTCAATCGTTCATAAAATACTTTTTATTCATCCACTCAAGTTCAAATACATTTTTTTTTTAACTTGTAGGGGATGCACCTGATGTTAATACAGTTTTTTCAAATATTAATTCAGTAATTAAATTTAAATAATTAATTTAAGTTTTTTTTTTTTTTTTTTTTAAATTTAAGTTGCATATATCTACTAATAGATGGCGTCAGATAAACTTAAAAAAAAATGAATGAGAATTATTTATAAACGACTTTCTGCAATAGAGTGAAAAAAAAGTAGAAATTGACGTTAATTTTTTTTTTATATTACTTGTTAAGAAGGCAAGTTTAACAAGTCAATAAGTGAAATTTCCATTGTATATTAAAAGTCAGATTCGTAGTCAAGTAATAACGCTTATTGCTAGTATGCTGATGTTGCTAGTGTGATGACGTAACAGGAGATGGAATATAAAATTTCCGCCAAAGGAAAGGGGGATGGGGATAAAAATCAGAAGTTACCTCTAGGATCCTGCTCCTTTTTTGGTCCAGACGGGGTGAACGTCTGGGCGAGCTGGCGGGTGACGTGGCACGTGAGGTGGCGGTGGAACTGGCGGGTGAGGTGGTGGTGGATATGGCGGGAGAACTTATCTCCATTTCAGATTCACTCCCTTCTGGAGTGTCCTCAGAGCCGATGTCCCTGAAATACAGATGAATAAATTAACTCAAATGTCAAGAAAATTCCAATACTTACTACTCCAGTATTTTTATGCTTATTCAATTCCTTCTATTAGCTCACACTCTCCCTATATATATCTTGTTCAAATTTTCAATCGTTCATAAAATACTTTTTATTCGTCCACTCAAGTTTAAATACATTTTTTTTTTTTTTTTTTGAACTTGCAGGGGATGACACTGGATGTTAATGCAGTTTTTCAATTCCTTCTATTAGCTCACACTCTCCCTATATATTAGATATCTTGTTCAAATTTTCAATCGTTGATAAAATACTTTTTATTCATCCACTCAAGTTCAAATACATTTTTTAAAACTTGTAGTGGATGGCACTGGATATTAATGCAGTTTTCTCAAATATTAATTCAGTAATTAAATTTAATGAATTAATTTTAGTTTTTTTTAGATTTAAGTTGCATACATCTACCAATAGAGGTCGCCAGATAAACTTTAAAAAAAAGGAATTGAAATTATTTATAAAGGACTTTCTGTAATATAGTTGAAAAAAAAGTAGGTATTGACTTTAATTTTTTTTTTTTTTATATTACTTGTTTTATATTCAGCATTTAACAAACTATAATCTAAGATTAAGTTTTACTTATCAAAAACGTACACAATTAAATGTCTGCTCGTTATTTTCCATTTTCTACTGGTTTTATTTTTCCAACTTGTTATTGCAATTGCTTTAACTCAAAAGTAATGTATTTTATTTATTTATTATTATTATTTTTTTTTTACAGATAAAATATTTTTTATTTCGAAAAATTCATGCCTTGTGTTTCGTGCATTGCTGCAAGTTATCTTATATTCAGTACTGCTGTGAGAACACAGCATTAAATCAGAGAATCTAATACTTTTTTTTTTCTAATGCAGCTGGCAATACAGAGACAGTTAAACTTCAATAAGCAAGGTCTGTACCGATGTTACTCGTTGAGCACTATCCAGGGGGCACGCGTAGTTTGAAGATATGCTACTAATGTCGGTAACACTATCTCCGCAACGACCTAGGATCTTATTAAACAGGAAACAGGATTTCGAACCACTACAAACATCCATGGCACCCCTGGGACTCGAATCCGAAACCTATAGTACCGAGCGTCAGCCACTCAGCCATCAGGCCCTAGAGAATCTAATACAGTCATCTCTTCATTTTAAACCGATCGATTCGAACGAGATTGAATTCGAAATGTCATGACGATTCGTTAATGTGATGATGCGATTTCCGAGATTTTCTTACGTGCAACTTATTTCGTAATTGTTTCAACTTATCAACAATTGTTGTAGTTGATATACAAAAGCATGAAAAGCGTCACATTTTAACGCTTAATAATGATATTTAGCGATACATTTCACACATAAATGCCTTAAATGTGATTAAAATGATTTTTTTTAAAAAAGGCAAGAAATCCGTTAAATTTAGAAGATCACTTTTAAAATTACTCAGACATCCAAGCAAAAGCAAAGAAGTTTGTAATGTAATTATTAAGTAATAAGACTTCGTCAAAATTCTTTTTGTAGGTAACTTCAACAGCAACTGCCGTACTAGAAGAATTAAAAAAAGTAACATTAAACTACAGCAAATTTTTTTCTTTCTAATGCAGCTGGCAAACACGTAGACACTTGGTCTTCGATGCCTTAAGGCAAGCGCTGCACAAACGTCACTCACTTTGCAATTACCCAGTGGGCGCTTGTAACTTGAAGATAAGCCCCGGACGCGGAGTAACAATGCCTCCGCAACGCTCTACGATCACATTAGACAGGGACCTACGGTTTAAACTGGATTCCGAACCACTACAAACATCCATAGCACCGCCGGGACTCGAACCCGAAACCTGTGGTACCGAGCACCAGAGCGCTAGCCACTCAGCCATTCAGGCCCAAACTATAGAAATAATGATAGTAATAAGTGATAGAAATAATGACAGTTAATTCGAAAATGTGTATTTTTGTTACCAGTTTAAAAAAAAAAGCCTCCAATTAAAACTTTTCTCTCTCACTAAGAGCTAAACACATATTTGAGAATGTGAACAGATTATTATTTTATGCTGATTTTCATGGTTAAATTTAAGCGGTTTCTATTTACGCATTGTTTTTGTAGAAGCAATACTCGTATATTTCAACGAGCTATCGGATGATGTCATTTTTTTTCTCCACAAATGGCCTTCGTTAAGCCACGTCTACACTAGCATGCGAAAGTTCCGAGCGGCGTACACAAAACCAGTTTAGGATTGAAATCATTTGTTGTAATTCAGAGCTGCTCCAAACTGATTTGGACGGAAAACGCGAGTATGAGAAAACGTTTGCTAGCTTTCGAATGTCGTTCGGCTTGGAATAGGTTTTTGATCAGTATACGATCAAACTGTATAAATTGGCTATTTAAGCAATAGCAAAAAAAACCGTCAGTAGCAATAATCCTAGTAAAATTGATGAAGCTCAACTTCAATTAATCTACATAACAAGAAAGTTAAATACGATTGATTGTAGAAAAATGGAAAATTCGATAGTTTGTTTAACTTTTTTTTTTTTATTGAAAATGTTCTACCGGTTCTCATGCGCTAAGGGTTTCTACAATGGGATTTTTTTATAACGGTTTGAGAATTAAGATACTCAGTTAAAGTAGAAAATGGAATTAAAGCATTGGGAAAGTTTACGAAAATATTCATATTTTTCACACACACACACAAAATTCCCATTTTATGGTACTTAGTAAATAGTTTCAATATAAAGTAGTTATGATGACAATATTAAGTAATATTTATAAGCAATACTTTTAAATGGGTTACAGTTTCAATAAGTAAATAATAAATCAATTAAATTACATTACTTTACTTACACATTATTTACATTACATTACTTTACTTAATTACATTACATTAATTTACTTTACTTAATTACATTACTTACTCTGAGGCAGATGTGTAAGATGTGTAAGTTTCATCGTCAGAAAAAGACATCATGATATATAAATTTACAACTGCAAGAAAAAAAGCACAAAATTAATAATGTAGAAAGTCTTTCGAATTATCATTATTTTTACTTCAAATTATCCTTTACACTGTCGAAATTTACGCAGTCGTAATTTTCGACAGTACAAAAATAAAGATTAAAGCTATCTAGTAATCATATAACATGGGTAATATGTACTTGATCACTAATTATAATTATTTATTTATGGTATAGTTCGTAACAATAAAGTTCTGTTTCGTTATGCATGGTTGGGAT
Source organism: Caerostris darwini (assembly GCA_021605075.1). Taxonomy (NCBI): domain Eukaryota; kingdom Metazoa; phylum Arthropoda; class Arachnida; order Araneae; family Araneidae; genus Caerostris; species Caerostris darwini. The sequence goes on along the minus strand of BPLQ01006726.1, from coordinate 161,009 downwards.
TCTACACTAGCATAGCATTTAAAAAATTTTTAGCAGTATTGGTACCTACGTATTAACCACATGTTAGCTATCAATAGCTCGTAATAGCATCATCATCATCAGTGGCGCTACAGCCCCATGGTGGGCCAAGGCCGTCTGCCCACTTACAGATTTCTAGACAGATTATTTTTACGGGGTGGAGTTGTGAGCCCGATGCTCTAGTTATATTAGAGCGGGACCTACTGTTTGAAGTGGATTTCGAACCCCTAAACATCCATGGCACAGCCGGGACTCGAACCCGAAACCTGTGGCAGTGCGTGTCAGAGGGTTAGTCACTTGGCCATCATGCAACAGGAAAGTAATTACAGCTTTAAAATATTTTGGAAATAAGCATAAAACACCGTCATGTATCACTTGATGCTCAAACTCGGGGATTAAAAAACCTTTAGATACTTGAAAAGCACATAAGAATTTAAGCTGTTATGATTGACTGAAATTAATATTTGGTACTTACGTATTAACGGTACCTTGGCGACAGTTGCGCCAATAAAAAGCACACGCGCAAACCGCAGCCACAGATTTGGCGCCAATCTACACTTAAAATTTTTGTTCCAAATAATAAAATATATATGAAACACTTCATTTAAAATCAAAACGCTTTCAAAATATTTTTATTCCAAATAATAAAGATTGGCGACACTTAAAAACCGCCAAGTCTGTCGCCAAGGTACCGTTAATACGTAAATACCTAATATTTAATTGATATGGAAGACTTAAAAATTCTAATGCAAAAAAAAAAAAAAAAAAAAAAAAAAAAAAAAAACTTTGAAAACACTTGTATAACATTGATTAAAAATGTATAAAATAATTTTTAAAAAATGAAATAATTTCTGTTGATGATTTTAAATTGCAATATGAGCAATTAAAAGAAAAGAAAATCTTTTTACTGGTGCGATAGTTCCATGGTGGGCCAAGGCCGTCTGCCAAATAGTAGATTTCTAAAGAATTACCAAGAGATGGGATATTTTTACGGGATGGAGTTGTCAGTTCAATGCTCTACAGTCATATTAGATCGCAACTTACGCGTTTAAAGTGGATTCCGAACCAATACAAACATCCATGGCACCACCGTGACTCGAACCCGAAACATGTGGCACCGAGCGATATTCACTCGGCCATCAGGTCCCGTAATAACATCAGCTCGTATTAATTAATCTACAAAGGTGCAATATCATAAATATTTAAAAGTTATTGCATTTGGTATTATTTCCATCTGATATTGATTTATATATTATTACACGTTCATGACTGAACTTCGTAAGAGATCTCATCCCACTATTAAGAAATTTAGAACTCCTGCTAACGGTATTTCTAAAATTGCCAAGAATGGTCACGTTAAATCTGTAGGTATTATTCAAGTACAGCAACTATCAATAATTAAAAAATATGAGTACACAAGGTAACAAAAGGTCGAGGTAACTAAATTTCAGTAAATCCAATAATATTTTTACAAAATTAAATAAATTTATAAAATATGATTGATGATTTTATGTTTCACATATGTAAATTACGATTTCTAATGATTATTATAATGATTTTTTTTTAATGATTTTTTTTAACAGAGAAGTAAACAGACAATGAATAGCATAAATTTAAAATAGAATAACACTTTTTAATATTTAGTAATTTTATGCAATTAAATTTAAAGAAAAAAAAAAAAAAGAATCCAAAAAAACAAAACATTAACTCCAAATATATGTGATCTGTCGTAAGTTTTATTTAGTAAAAATTATTAATTACCATGAAAAACATGTAATATTTTTTTTCAATAAAAATTAGCAAAGTATTAAAAAAATATTTAAAAATTTCAGCTTCCTGTATTGTAATTTAATTCAATTTTATTTTAAATGTATTTTAATTTTGCACAGTTTAAAAAATATATATACAGGAAATGCTTCTCTATAGAAGAGTGAAGATTTTTTTTTTTTTTTTTTTTTTTGTATTATTATATATATTATTTTTAAGATTAAAAATGAACTGTAAATTTTTAAAGAAAATAGAAGTAAACAAACAATGAACAGCATAAATTTAAAATAAAATAACACTTTTTAATATTCAATAGTTATGCGATTAAGTTTCAAAAGAGGAACAGTCATTAATAATTCCAAATATATATGATTTTGCATAAGTTCGCAAAAGTCACTAAGTTTTGTTTAGTAAAAACAATTAATTACCAAGAAAAAGCAATTGTTTTCGCAACAAAGTGTTAAAAAAAAAAAAATTTAAATTTTCAGTTTTGCTGTATCATGATGAAAATTTAATTCAAATTTCATTTCATTTTAAATATATTTTTATTTTGCTCAGTTTAAAAAAAAATATATGAAATGCTTGTCTAGAGAAGAGTTAAAATGATTTTTTTTTTTTTTTTTGTGGACTTATTTTTTAATATTATTTTCTAGGTTAAAAATGAACTGAAAATTTTTAAAAGAAAAATTCTGCTTTGTCATCATCAGGTTATATGGATAAAAATTATCGTTGCACGTGATTAAATTTCTATGAAAAATAACAGCGCTCTTAAAAACTTTTTTATTTTTGTGATATGCAAATTACGGCAGTTTATGTAAATATATATTTATATCTAGATATATAGGATGGTGTCTTTTAGAATCTAACTCATCATGAAAAAAGTTTTATCAGTTGAGGTAGTTTAGAAAAGTTCTCACACATAGCTAGGACTGCAATATCCTTTGCAAAAATAGAAAGACTAAATTCTTAGTTATCACCCTTATTAATCACCTTAAAGTTTTCAATAACTGGTTCATTAAATGGAAAATTTCTTTAAATGTAGATAAGACAGAAGCTGTTTTCTTCTCTTTTGGAAATAAACGTTAAAAAATATGTGATTATGATCAACAATAATATTATCCCTAGGAATAGTCAAACTCAATATTTAGGAGTTATTCTGGATCATCATTTAACTTGGAAACAACATTTTCTGCACACCAAAACTAAATTTCATATTGCCTTCGGAAAACTCTACCCACTTATAAATAGAAATTCTACCATGACCAGGGATAACATAATTCTTCTTTTTACTGCTACACTTCGCCCAATTCTCACATACGCATGCCTCGCCTGGTCCTATGCAACTAAATCTAACTTAAAAACGTTTGAAACTTTACAAAATATCACTATTAATTACCAAATTACCTCTACTAAATGGTTCACGTGCAATTCTTATATCTATAAAGCTATTAACTTTCCTTCTTTAAAAGATTTTCTTAAACACATCTCTATTAAATTTTTTGACACGCTTATTAGTCATGAAAAAACTGCAATGCAGGAGATTGATTCTTAAGTTCCCAATTATAATTAAAAATTTTGTGATTTAATTATGATTTAATTTTCTTTTATTTTTTTATAATTTTAGTTAATTTTATTATATTTATAAAATATATTCCGGGCAGTTTTCCTTGTATTTACCCTGGCCTATCGGAGATGAAGCCCCCAGGGGCTAAATAGACTAAATAATAAAATTACAGCAGTTCATATATATATATTATATTCATATCTAAATAGATAGGATGATGACTTTCGGAATCTGATTCATCATGAAAAAAGTTTGGTTTATCAATTGAGGTAGTTTAAAAACTACACAGACCTAACTACTAAATTTTTATACAGATTTAGGATAATTTTTTTAAGGCCTCATTATGCAGTCATTATAGTTAATTAAGAATTTTTTTTTTAAAGAACTTCTAATTTTGTTGAAAGATTAAATAGACATGACAAAAAAAAAAAAAATGCTTAGGAAATTTATAATCACAGACTAAACAGATCAAGACATTGAATGCATCCCAACTGAAGCTGCACCCTTTTTTCTCAGGCCTACGACGTAACGACTCCTTCATTAGTGAACTTTAAACTGTAGGTCCCGGTCTATTTAGCATAACGTGTGCACAAGATGACCGCAGAGCGACAAACCGAACCTAAGCCTTCATTAGTGCAGATCGACAAATTTTGAAACAAAGTACACGGGAAAATGTTTACATTTCTAAAGATCTTTCTCATGGTACATCCTTTGCAGATGTTTTTTATATGATAATAGTTAAAACTGAAAAAAAAAACCGATGCAGATTTTTTTTAAATGTTATCTTAATACTGCACCCTGGTAACTGGCGTACCGATTACGGAGTACCAATGGGGGGAAATACCCCTTAACCTCCTTATCTTAATTCATAAATATGATTTTAATTTTAATTGGCTGCTTAATTGTCAGTATAAAAATATCACAAGATAAATTTTCAAAAATTTATAAGATAGTACTCAAAAGTTAAAAATACTAAAAATAAATAAAAATAAAATACAAAATAAAAGTAAAAATTAAAAAAAAATAATAATAAAAGAATTTAAGTTAAGTTTAAATTCGGTACAATTAGGGACCAGTTGTCGATGCCACAAGACTATTGAAAAAAGTAAATAAAAACACTGAAAGGTATGCTGAACCGGTGGGAGCCATGGTGATATCTGAAAAGCAAATGGATATCCTCACAAAAAAAAAAAAGGCAATTCTCTGAATCAAAGTTCTTTTTTATTTTTACACTGCACCCTTTTCCCATGTTATAACTTGCTGTTTTCGCAGAGCAATGGATATCAACGCAAATCAACGAAACTCTTTTGCAGATGGTTTTCGAATCGTTTGGATTTGATTATAATACAGCTGCCGGTTTTGCGAAAATGTTGTCTTAATATTGCACCTTTTTAACGCGTTATAACTAGCTGTTTTTGCAGCGCAATGGATCTCGGTGCAAAATATATATACAAAAATCTTGCATGTGGCTTTTCCAATTCTTGGGGGTGTGAATCATAGAAAAGCTGCAGGGGTTTGAATAAAACATTTGACTATTAGAAAATGGACAGAAATATTGACATGGGTCGCCTTATTATGTGGTCATTATATTTTAAAAATATATGAATAATTTTTATTTTTTTGAAGAATATCAGATTTAAAAACGAGAATAGGATTCCAGATTCCATTTTAAAAAAAAATTTAAATAATGGATAATTTTTTTTTTTTTTTTTTTTTTTTTTTTTTAAATTTCTAGATGCCATCCAACGCGGTTGGAACTGAGAGATAAAAATGAGTTTATTAAAAGATATCGTTTAAGTAAATCATCACTTAATTGCAGAATAGTTGGAAAAATAAGTTAAAAAATAGTTTTAAAGAATAATTTTTATTGACAGCGTTTGAAAAAATTGAGTAAAAAATATTACTACAGTAGAACCTCTGTAAATCGAACTTCAAGGGAGACGCCCAAATAATTCGAGTTACATGTTCATCAAATTCTTATCTTTAACGAACCAGTGCCTTTTGTAACTGAGTACAAATACCTTGGTCTCATACTGGACCGCCGCCTTACATTTCAAAAACACATTCATTACATTATTTCTAAAGCTAATAAAGCCAAATTCACAATTGCACCTTTAATTTTCAGGAAAAGCAAAATATCTCTCAGAGGCAAACTAAATATTTACATCTCACTTATTCGACCTATACTACTTTATGCGATTCCGGTCTGGATAAATTCAGCAATGATCCATTTGAAGCGACTGCAGGTTCTTCAAAATCAGTTCTTAATGACGATAACAGATGCGCCTTTTCATTATAACCGCCATCGTATTCACGACGAATTAAAAATTGATCCTATTCTAAACCTTGGCAAAAAGATTACCGAAAATTTCATTCTAAAAATTGATGCGTCTACAAATCCAACGCTGCTAAATCTCCCTTATTATGATTCGACCACGCGCCATGCGAAAAACGCCCGCGTTCTATTTACTTTCAAGACTTCAGTTCATTCCCCGTGGCTAAAAGAATTCACTTTGACCCGGGGTGAAAAAGCTCTGTGCCAGACATTTCACTCTCTCGTTTTGATGCGTACTTCATTCTCCGATTCCAAAAAGAAGAACCCTTTTTAGTTTAGAATCACTGTAGTTTATTTTGATAGCTTCAGAATCGCTCTTTTCTTTCAAGGTCGCTCCAACGCAGAACTTCGAAACGATATAGTTTTGGTTTGTTTATAACTCTGCCCTCCCCTTTCCTTTTCTTTTTCTCTTCAGCCAGCCAGAAGTTTTCGTGGTTTCGTAACGGTTATTTTTTAACTCCTTTTAATTGCCACAGTTCTTATTTTTAAAAACTTTTGTGAACTATTATTTTAAATTTTATATTTACTAACCTTTTTACTACTGTAAATTCTCTCCGAGCGTGGGCTCGTTTAATATTCTTTCTTTAGCTCATCTTTTGGATTTAAAATGTTGTTTTTAATAATAATTATTGATATGGAGGTACGGGAAATTCCCTGGTACTCCAACTAAACACCTACCGTTACGTTACGTAATTCGAGTTATAGAGTTTTCGACTTATGGAGGATTTCGAATTACGCCGATTTTGTATGGAAATATTCGACTTAAAGAGCTTTAGATTCTTTATAACTTATTTTGAGTTAGAGAGATAAGATAAATAAAAATTCAAGTTATAGAGGTAATAAATATGTTTATTTTCAACTTAAAAGTTATGTTATTATGTACTTCAATAAAAAATCAAAATAATTCCGAAACAACCTTAAAATTAAAAATATTATGTATTAAAAAAAGTCAGTTATTATTATTTTTTTTTGCTTTAAATAATTCGATCGTTCTCTATCTATAGCATTATCTAAGCTATAAAGAGCAGAAAATACTTTTTCTTCCGAGTTGCTATTTCATAGAAGTGGTTATCCTATTTACTATATACTCATACATTGTTTTCTAACAAACAATGACGTGCATTGTCGGCAAATCCTTAAAGTCGGTAACTTATTTTTCTTCGAGCTATAGAGGAAATTAGTTTCAAATGATCGAGTTGTAAAGGTTGTAAAAAAAGTTGTAAAATCAAACATTGCTATGTTCGAGATACAGAGGTACAATTTTTTTTTCGAGTTACGGAGGGAAAATATATACCAAAATGCCTTGTGGGGATTGACTAATTATTTCGACATATAGAGGGTTAAAATTTCGAGTAATGGAGGCTTTGAGGCTTGAAGGGAAGGGAACAAAAAATTTTTTCCAATTTTAGAGGTTTTCGACTTATCGAGGTTCGACTTAAAGAGATTCTACTGTATATCATTGATCTCTCTAGAAACTTCTTCCTTGGCTTGAAAAATCTTAATAATAACTTAATCAAAGCACAACTCTTTTTTTGCGCACAACGAAGGAAAACAAATATCCTTTTGCAACCACAAAATGGTCAGCAGATCTGCGACCTCCATATAAATTTTACCACCACATAAAATTTTTTTTTTCTTTCTTAGAAGTCCTGGATTTTATGCGTTTTCGTAAAATTTTTTTATTTTATTAATATTTGTTCTCACGCTCATGTATTTAGAATTATTAATTAAAAGTTATGTTCTAGAATTATTAATTTAAAGCGAGCGAAGGGGGGGCACTCATCGTAAAAGAAAACGTTCTAGACATCGTATCAAGATTCGTACAAGAGAAAGATATTCGAAAATCTTACATCTCTAAAGCAAATAGAATCATATGGATAGTTTTTTAGAGAAATATTTAGATAAGTCCAATGATTAATATAGTTTTTTTAAAAATAAAATACACATATTTAGCAGGAAAATGAGCAAGTTTATCTATCTATATCTATATATATATTTGAGATTGTTTTATTATAATTTAAGTAGAAAATTGTATAAATGTATGTTCTAGAATTATAAATTAAAAGAGGGGGGAGGGGGCATACATAAAAAAAATACGTTCAAGACATCATATCAAGAACAACGTATCGAGATTCATACATGAAAGATATTCGTAAATCTCACATGTTTAAAGATAATAGAATCAAACGGATAGCTTTTGTTGAGAAGTAAAAATATTAAATTTAACCGTTGGAATTTAAATAAAATTAAAAGTATTTAAATAAGTCTTAAAAAGTAAAAGTATTTAAATAAGTCCAATGTTGAATCAAAATGGCAAGTTTATCTATCTATATCTAAATACATGGGATTTTTTTTTTTATTTAAGTAGAAAATTTCATAAATGTATGTTCTAGAATTATTGTCTTAAAGAAAAGTGGGGGGGGGAGTACTCATCGTAAAATATATTCGTAAAAAAAAACCGTACAAGGCATCATATTAAGAACATCGTTTCAAGATTGGCACAATATATGTTCTAGAATAATTAATTTAAGGAATTCGTTAAGAAATCGAGACCTTTAAGGAAATAATGGAACAAGAATAAAAAAAAAAAAAGATTGAAAAACCACATAAATTAGCAAGAACAAGTCATTATTATTTTATGAAAACAAATATATTAAATTTTTCAGAAGCTTTATCTCTTTTAAATGGCGAATTAATAATTTCAAATTTCTGACAATGGTTTTATTATTTGAATGCAACGATATAACAAAAATGTGGCCAAATAATATTTTTGGCATCCGATTTATTTGTTATCAAGAGGTCTTTTTCACACTAAAGTGGGAATAACCATGGTACAAATATTTTAAATATTCAACTTTTCGAATAAAAATTACTTTACATTATGAATCGTTTCTTTAGTATCAGTTGAAAATGATGCAATTTTATTTCAATTCCAACGGTTATATGAAGTTTCATTATTTTATGTCAAATATATTGAAAGAGAATATATATCAAGAATATATATGTTCAAAATATCAAGATTTTCTTTTTATTTATTTTTTATTTAATTATTTATTATTATTGTTATTATTATTATTTTTAATTAATTTATTTATTTCGAAAAAAAATTGTCTAGTTAATGCAAAAATTGTTTCTTGTTTGCCTTACGACCTTACAAAATAGGAACGTTTCTTAAGTTAAAAAAAAATTTATAATTTCTTTTACTGTAACTTTTTTTGCCATAATGAAAGAAAATTGGTTATCAAGTAAAATTTAATTATTTAATTAAATGAAATAAATATAGCTTTAAAAGTATCAATAATAAAATGAATTTTTTGCCATAATGAAAAGAAAATTTTTTTTCACATAAAATTTAATATTTTAATTAAATAAAAGAACTATAACTTAAAAAATATCAGTAATAAATTTAATTTTTTGCCATAATGAAAGAAAATTGATTTTTGCATATAATTTAATAATTAAATTAAATAAATGAAGTATAATTTAAAACGTATCAATAATAAAATGAATTTTTTTGCCATAATGAATGAAAATTGATTTTCACATAAAATTTAATTATTTAATTAAATAAAAGAAATATAACTTTAAAAGCATCAACAATAAAATAAATTTTTTTCCATAATGACTTTCACATATAATTTAATAATTAAATTAAACAAAGAAGTATAATTTAAATCGCATCAATAATAAAATGAATTTTTTGCCGTAACGAAAATTTAATAATTTAATTAAATAAAAAAAGTATAATTAAAAATGTATCAATAATGAAATTGAATTTTTTTTTATAAGGAAAGAAAATTGGCTTTCAAGTAAAATTTAATTATTTAATAAAATAAAATAAATATAGCTTTAAGAGTATCAGTAATAAAATGAATTTTTTGCCATAATGAAAAAAAATTGACTTTCATATAAAATTTAATAAAATAAAAGAACTATATCTTAAAAAGTATCAATAATAAATTGAATTTTTTGCCATAATGAAAGAAAATTGATTTTCACATATAATTTAAAAATAAAATAAAATAAATGAAGTATAATTTAAAACGCTTCAATAATAAAATGAATTTTTTGCCGTAACTAAAAATTCGTTTTCATGTAAAATTTATTAATTTAATTAAATAAAAGAAGTATAATTTAAAACGCATCAATAATAAAATGAATTTTCTTTCCATAATGAATGAAAATTGGTTTTCATGTAAAATTTAATAATTTAATTAAATAAAAGTAATATAACTTAAAAAGTATCAATAATAAAATTAAAGCTTAATAAAAAACATGAAATTATGAATGCAAATAAAATCATTCTACTTTTCTTTTATAATAAACAATTGAAGAAAAAAATTTTCATCTATAATTTTAATGATAAATGCTTTTTTATGTAAGTTTAAAATAAAATAACCTCTTTTTATATGGCGCATGCTAAGAGACAAAAGAAAAGTAACATTTTAAATCAAATTTTAATATTAGTTAAGATTTCTAAATGGTATTGAAATTTAAAAAAATGACTTGCAATTGTGATTTACGGTTTTAATTAACATAATTAGAAACACAGAATTACTCGCTCCTGCAGTGCTTTAAATTTCTAGGAATGTTTCTTAGAAATTTAATAATGTTAAAAAAAATAAATAAATATTTTCTTTTGCCGAATTGAAAAACTGGTTTTCAAGTAAAATTTAATAATTTAATTAAATAAAAGAAGTATAATTTAAAACGTATCAATAGAATGAAAGCTTAATAAAAAACATGAAAATTATAAACACAAATAAAATTACTCTAAATTCTTTTATAATAAACAATTGAAAGAAAAAAATAATATCCACAATTTTAACAAATGCTTTTTTATGTCAGCATAAAATAAAATAACCTTTTTTTTATACGGCACATGTTCAAAGACAAAAAAAAAAAAGCAACATTTTAAATCAAGTTTTAAAATTAGTTAAGATTTCTATTAAAATTAAATAATAAAAAAAGACTTGAAATATTGATATATGGTTTTAATTAGCATAATTAGAAATACAGAATTACTCATATTTGCAATATATTAAATATTTAGTAAAGTTAATGATTGTAACAAAATCTTTCGTTTTTATGACTTTTCTTTTTATTATATGACTATACTGGATACTATACTTCTATTTTATGCTGAATTTTCATTACTTAAAATCACCAAAATATGAAAAATAAAAAAAGGTAATAAATACTGAAATCGTTAAATAAAACAAAATTAACCGCAAACAAAATTAAAAATACAGATTACTCATATTTGCAATACATTAAATATCTAGTAAAGTTCATAATTTTAAAATCTTTCGCTTTCATGACTTTTTACCTGGATACTATATTTTTATTTTATGCTGAATTTGTATTGCTTAAAATCACCAAAATATGAAAAATAAAAAAGTAATAAATATGAGATCGTTAAATAAAACAAAATTAACAAAATTAATCGCTGATCGATTCAACAAAATTAATCACTGATCAAGAAACATTAATAATAGATATAATAGCAAGTCGACAATATAATTGTTTTAAACTATTATAAGCAAATACAAATATATCTTAAATAGAATAAATTTTATAATTTAAATCAAACTTACCAATTCAAAGATAAAGCAGCAAATAGAATAAAATAGCAATAGAATAAATGGCAGGATACACACAAAAAAAATTAATATATATAAGAAAAGTTAAATAAGATAAATGAGATACGTAAATACAATTAGATCAAAAAAATTAAATTAATAAATCACATTAAATAGAAATTGAAAAAAATTACTACAAGATTTTATAACAAGAAAGAACGCAATCGAATTAGAATTCCGATCAAATAATGGAATGAAATCCACGGCAGGTCAGTTTTATAGGGAGATGAAAGCAATACACTGATTGGTTAACGACGTCACGTGATCGCTTGTTTTGACTATGTTTCTGGGATAGGCAGATGATTCTTTTTTCTTCTTCTTTTTTTTTTTTTTTGTAAGCATTTTGAAGTTCGTTTTTTAACCATCCAACAAATTAGAACATTACCATTTAGTTAAGAGATTCCATTTTTCTGTGTGAAAAAGATGTATTTAATTTATCAGGATTGTGAAGGCCACGGAATGCTTATATGCTTATATTTGATCACCGGTTTGAATAAACGAAACAAGTAATATAAAAAAAAAAAATTTTAAACTCAATTCCTACTTTTTTTTTATTATATTGCTGAAAGTCTTTTATAAATAATTTTCATTCATTTTTTTAAGTTTATCTGGCGCCATTTATTGGTAGACATCAGGGCCGGATTTAGATGAAAAGAGGCCCTAGGCTTTTCTACTTATGAGGCCCTTTCACCTCCATTTTGAAGTTTGTAAATTACATGAGAGATAATAATAAAACACATCATTACTGTGATCTATATCAATATGTTAAATGAAACATGTTGTGATGGGTACTAATCTTTATAAAAAATGTGGCACAAAAAAAAACCCCACTTATTTGGACATTTATTCTCAGCACGTGATATAGTATTTGTAACATTAACTAATCATACTGCTTATATGCTTATATTTGACTTAACACGCAACATTTACAAAGAAACAAAATTCAAATAATTGCAATAAAAATTATCCTATTTTCTATCAAATTAAAGCTTAGTAGCTTACGCACGTCAATATTTGCCATAGCAATCAGTGAACGTATGTACTATACTTTGGTGCATTCTAGTATATACAAACGAACAGACCCAATGCACCCAATAGCGTTACTCGTGTCCGTAGCAAATCTTCAAGCTACACGTGCCGCCTGGTAATTCTAAACGAGTAAAATCGGTGCAGGTCTTGCTCAGTATTTGCCAGCTGCATTATAAAGAAAAATTATTACATTTTTATAGACTCTATACAATTTATTTTAGAAATATGTTTTTTATATTTATTTGAATAATAATAAATCAATAATAAGCATCAATTAACAAGATAGACCTCGAATATATTTCATATTTTCAATATTTGAAGGAAGCGATCAATATCTGAAATATAATACATATTAGCAGAATAATAATATTAAATTCTCAAAATCTTCAAAAAAAAAAAAAAAAAAAAAAAAAAAAACTTTTTTTTAATTGCTTTTTAGCAAATTTCGTGTTTATGTAAATTTCAATCGAAAAACAAATTATAAAAAAATTCTTATATTATAAATGGAAGAACAATTGTCTCATATTTAAGAAGAAAAAAAACATATCGAAAATAGGGAAAACAGTTGTTTCTTAGTAAAAAAAAAAAAAAAAGCAATAAATAATTCAATAAAATTTCAATCTGAAAATACGAATATGAATAATATATTTATAAAAAATTTTCTCTTCCGTTTTTTCATTTTCAGTGATTTTTTTTTTAATTGAGAAAAAAATTGAGATAATATAAATTTACAATAACAATTTTTGTTATATATCTAAGTTGGTAGCAATCGACTACTGACAGCACTGTTATTTTTTTTATAATCTAATTATTCTCCTCTACAGTGCAACAGAGGTCTGATGGCCGAATGACAAGATCTGTGGTACAGGTTTCGGGTTGGAATTCCGGTGGTGCCATGGATGCTTGTAGTTGTTCGGAGTCCACTTTAAACTGCAGATCCCGGTAATATGACTGTAGAGAGTTGGGCATCCCTGCCCCGTAAAAACAAATCATATCCTGTCTCGAAATCTGCCAGTAGGTAGTCGGTCTCGGCCCACAATGGGGCTGTTGCGCCACTGAGGATGATGACTTTCCTACTTTCAACTTTTCTTACAAATTTTAAGGACATTGAAAACATATACAGTCGAACTTCAAGGGAGACGCCAGATAATTCGACTTATGGACTCTTTTACGAAAATACTTTTCTTCTTTTACACATCTGAGACGGAAGATAGTTTTGTCTATTGATTTTCAGTAGAGCCGCCCCTCCCCTTCCCCTACAGAGGGATAAGGGCGATCCCACCGATCGGACTCAGTTTTTTCCGCACATCAAAGTGTGTCCATTTACGACCAGCTGTCACTGACAGCAGAGACAAGGTGGCTTGTTTATCACTGTCAAACGGACGACGAGATTGAATAAGGGTAGTGTTCCTGTGCTTATTAGAGCACACCTACACAGTTGCGAATAGTAAAATAAAGTATCAATTAAAAGTTTCAGTAAATTTAGGATGAGCCTATTTCAATTATAAAATCAGAAGAACTTGAAAAAAAAAATTAAATTAAGAAAGCCAGTGGACGAAAGTGAAACTATGGGAATTTCAAGGGAAAAAGTGAGGGATGGGGGAACTGAACGTGGGAACGCTGTCGGGAGCGTAGTTATAAAACGATTAGTGTTGTTAATAGAAGGGGATCCATGCCAGTTTGATGTCCTCAGATGGTACACGAACAAAAAGAACAAACAAACGTAGATAATGAAGGAAGGAGACAAAAATGTTATTTTATTTTCTAAATGTAAGAAAGAGGAATCCAGGAATTTTATGGAGGTCTGAAGTCATTCAATGTCATAAGCAGGATTTCGAACCTACCCTCTGTTTGGAGAGCCAGAGATTAAATTAGGCGCATTAGACCTCTCGGCTATCCTGACTTTCGTTGTCAAATGGAAACGATTGGAACGATAGGTTGTGGCGGGGTGGCTAGTGCTCTCATCTGGATAGGCCAGGGATGAGTAAACTACGGCCCGCCGGAAGGTTCTATCCGGCCAGCGGATAGAATTTTAATTCGTAGGTCTGAGGCAAATTAAAAGAAATATATATTTATATATTATACACTCATGTCCATAAATTAAGGATAATTCAGAATCACACAGAAATTGAACTCTAAAATAAAAATTTCACCTGTAGAATTATCACACATATCTTGAAGAAGAATATGCAAATTACAGGAAACCACCAGATGACGCGGATAGTACGTCACAATGACGAGAGTGTAAGAGAGGGGTATATAAGGAATGGTGGCAAAAAAGTAAAATTGTTCACAAGCGCTTTAAAAGCCTTTCAGTGCAATAACCGCATAGTTATGGCACAAAGGAAACATTTTTATGATTTTTTAAGTGGTAGAATTATCGGACGACTGAAATGGGGACGTACCCAGTTGGAAGTATCCGAGGAACTTGGAATCGCCAGAGTGTCATCTCCAGACTTTGGCAACGATTCCAAGAAGATGGTAATGTGAGTAGATGTTACAGCACAGGTCGCCCCCGAGTTACAACGCCGAATGTGGACCGGTATTTAGTAGTTACTGCCAAAAGAAACAGACGGAGCACAGCATCAGACCTGTCTCGTCAGCTCTCTTCAGCTACCGATACGATAGTTTCAAGGCAGACAGTGCACAGACGCTTAGGGCACATTGGTCTATATGCTCGTAGGCCTGTCAGATGTGTTCCACTTACCGCAACTCACTGTCGCCTGCGATTAACCTGGAGTAGAGAGCACACCGCAACAGTCGTCTTGTGTGATGTTTTCCGACGAGTCCAGGTTTAGTTTGCAGTCTGATTCTCGCCGGACTTTCATATGGAGAGCGCCAGGTACCCGCTACTACCAAGAGAACGACATTGAACGACACCGTTACGGTGGTGCAGGATGGCTCGTTTGGGGAGGAATTATTCTTGGTTCCAGAACTGAGCTGCATGTTCAGAGTGTAACGATGACAGGCCACATCTATCGGGATGTCATTCTGGAACAACATGTACGTTTGTTTCGGGGCGCCATGGGTGCTGAATTTCTGTTTATGGATGACAACGCCCGTCCTCATCGTGGAAACATTGTAGACGAATGCCTTCAATTGGAGGATATCACCCGTATGGATTGGCCAGCATACTCACCGGACTTGAATCCAATAGAGCATGTGTGGGATTTGCTTGCCCGACGGATTGCAGTCCGTCAACCCCCTCCCACCTGTCAACCGGAACTTCGGAGGGCATTGCTTGATGAGTGGTGTAATATTCCCCAAGATCAGATTGATAATTTGATACTCAGCATGCCTAGGCGTTGTAAGGTCTGTATTGCATCGTCCGGGAGACATACTCCATATTAACCATCATACTAACCATGTTATACTGTTTTTTGTAAATAGGTTCTTTTTTTAAATTTGCTCCAGGGAGTAAAAATCGCAATTTTTATTAAATATGTCAAACATATAGCATCTGTTTTGCTCTTTACCTTTTGTTTAATAAATAGACTTTACAAATAAGTCAAATTTGTTTTGCTTCTGTCTCTTTCTTTGCCTGAACTTCATTCTCCTTAATTTATGCACATGAGTGTATATCCATCTCCTTTTCTTCTTTGATGAAATATTATTTTTTTCTTCCTTTTTTTCAAAGGACTGATGATCTTTTTACTTTCTTTATTTTTGTTCTACAAAACATAAATCGACGGAAATAGCAAACACAGACAGCTTTCAATCGGTAAAGTGTTAAAAGCGGAAGTTCTTTGTTAGTTTAGCTGTAGATTGCTTCAACAAGTTAGAGTTTTACAAATCATTATCGAAAGTAAGTTTTCCAAATTTAATATCTCACGCCCAGAAAATCAGTGCTATGTTTCCTTCATCTTATATATGTGAGCAAGCGTTTTCAACTATGAACCTTAGAAAGAATTATTTCAGAAATAGACTGACAGATGAGCATTTAGCCTCGTTCCTTAGAATCAGTACATCTCACTTCGAACCTCAATATAAGGAACTTTTCAAAATGAAATCGCAATTTTCATTCATTTCATTAACATATTTAAAATGTAATACTTGTATACTTGTTTTTAAAATTTTAGAAAAATTTATCTTGTCCCGCCAAACTTTTTTATTTCGAGTTTTGGCCCGCGACCGAAAAAGTTTGCCCATCCCTGCCTTAAGGGGTGGAGGTGAGTTAAGTCATAAAAGAGATCATAAGTCACAAAAAGAAAAAAAAAGATTCATGATTGTAAATGGCAATCCGTAAATTCTCAAATTACTCAGCGAAAGACCTTGTTGATGTAATCCAAGGAAACCTTTTCGGTCGAGGGCCAAAAATCGGGAAAAAAACCCCATTTGGCGAGTCTAGATAAAAAATTTCTAAAATTTTAAAAACAATATATAAGTAATACAATTTAAATACGTTAATAAGATGACCGAAATTTACGATTTCATTTTTAAAAGTTCCTTATATTGAGATTCGAAGTGAGATGTACTGATTCTAAGGAACGGGGCGAAATGCTCATCTGTCAGTCTACTTCTGAAATAACTCTTTCTAAGTTTCATAGTTGAAAACACTTGCTCACATATATAAGATGAAGCAAACCTATCATGAGATATTAAATTTGGGAAACTTACTTTCGATAATGATTTGTAAAACTCTTAACTTTGGCATATCTTTGGCATAACTAAATTTGGCTCGGACCGGCAAATTAAAATTATATCCGCGGACCAGATAGAACCTTCCGGCGGGCCGGAATTGGCCCGTGGGCTGTAGTCTACCCATCCCTGATGTAATCTTTTGGAGCTATTCATCCCCTATGTTCAGTTTAGTTGAAACTTTGAAATTGCCCAGAATATATTTACAAATATAATAAAATTAACTTACATTCCTAAACAAATAAAAGAAAAGAAAAAAATATTTAAAAAACTCAAATGAGAAATTTAAGTAAAATTTTGCGCGGACGTTTTAAATTAAAATTGGGAACGTAGTAAGAGATAATCTCCTGAATTGCAGTATTTTCATGATTCATAAGCGTGTCAATAAATTTAACAGAGATGTGTTTAAGGAAATCTTTTAAAGAAGTGATGTTAATAACTTTATAGATATCAGAATTGCGCGTGAAACATTTAGCAGAGGTAATTTGGCGGATAGTGATATTTTATAAAGTTTCAAACGTTTTTAAGTTAGATTTAGTTGTATAGGACCAGACGGGGAAAGCGTACGTGAGAATTGGGCGGAGCATAGCAGTATAAAGAAGAATTATGTTATCCCTGGTCATGGTAGAATTCCTATTTATAAGTGGGTAGAGTTTTCTGAAGTCAATAGGAAATTTAGTTTTGGCGTGCAGAAAATGTTGTTTCCAAGTTAAACGATGATCTAGAATAACTCCTAAATATTGAGTTTGACTATTCCAAGGGATAATATTGTTGTTGATCATAATCACAGATTTTTTACATTTATTTCCAAAAGAGAAGGAAACAGCTTCAGTCTTATCTACATTTAAAGAAATTTTCCATGTAATGAACCAGTTATTGAGAACTTTAAGGTGATTAATAAGGGTGATAACTAAGAATTTAGTCTTTCTATTTTTGCAAAGGATATTGCAGTCCTAACTCTGTGTGACAACTTTTCTAAGCTACCTCAACTGATAAACTAACCTTTTTTTCATGATGTGTTAGATTCTAAAAGACATCATCCTATATATCTAGATATACACTCAAGAGCCAAAACATTATGACCACCTGTCAATAACGAGTTGGCCCACCTTTGGCACGCAACACAGCTTCAACCCGCCTTGGCATGGATGCCACAAGTCCTTGGTAGATGGCCGGAGACAGATTGTACCAGATGTTTAAGAAAGGCGCACGCAAATCCGAGATATTTCGAATTGATGGTCTTTGAACTCAGAGCTGCCGTCCCAGGACATCCCAAATGTGTTCGGATTGATATCCGGTGAGTTAGGCAGCCAGGACATTAACTGGAATTCAGCATCATGTTCCTGGAACCACTCCAACACAATTTTAGCCTTGTGACAAGGGGCGTTGTCCTGTTGGAACATTCCATTTCCAGCTGGAAAAACAGAGGCCATGTAAGGGTGCAACTGGCCCGCAATGATGTTCAGATACCCTGTAGCATTCATGGTCTGCTCTACCACAACCACGGGTCCCAGAGACGCCCAAGAGAACGTCCCCCAAAGCATAATACCGCCACCACCGGCCTGTGTATGACCTACTGTACATTGAGGGAGTAACTGTTCGCCCGGAAGACGGCGTATCCTGACACGGCCATCGGAGTGATGAATGACAAACCATGATTGATCTGACCAGGCAACTCTCTCCCACTGATCCATGGACCAGTCACGATGTTCCCGGGCCCAGCGCAGGCTCAGTTGGCGATGACGCTTGGTCAGCAAAGGCACACGAGTGGGACGTTTGCTGCGTAGCCCCATATCCAACAGTGCTCCGATACTATTCTACTTGGCCCTGCATTGTATTGGGCTGTCAGCTGAGCCACTGTCTGGCTCCGGTTTTGCTTCACCATGCGAGACAGTCTCCGACGACCTTTTTCTTTGATAGCGTGTGGACGTCCAACACCATGTCGTCTACTGCTGGTTTCACCGTCATTCATCCACTTTGCTTAAGTACTAACGACTGTAGATCGCGAACAACCCACGAGTCGTGCAGTTTCGCAAATACTTGTTCCGAGCCTTCGAGCCATTACAATCTGCCCTCTATCAAAGTCGCTTATAACAGCAGCCTTTTCCGTCACAAACAGAAGTAAGTGAAAGAATAATTCTTCAGACTCTCCAGCAGCAGGCTGATTGCACTTCCACCTGATCACGTGCCTTCCACGTCATCCAGGCGAGTTCATTGCAAAATGTAGGGGTGGCCATAATGTTTTGGCTCTTGAGTGTAAATATATATACATAAATTGCCGTAATTTTGCATATCACAAAAATAAAAAGGATTTTATAGAGCACTGTTATTTTTCATAGAAATTTAATCACGTGCAACGATAATTTTTATCCATATAAGCTGATGATGAAAATGCAGAATCTTTCTTTAAAAATTTTCAGTTCATTTTTAACCTAGAAAATAATATTAAAAAATAATTCCACAAAAAAAAAAAAGTTTGGAGTTTTCTGAAGGCAATACGAAATTTTGTTTTGGTGTGCAGAAAATGGTGTTTCTAAGTTAAAGCGAAAGGCCTTTCTTTACTTGTAGAATAAGGCTGAAGTACAGAGAGGTTTTGTTTCTACGGTCATTTTGCGCGCACTTTAGGCTTAACAGACCGGGACCTACAGTTCAACGTGGATTCTGCACCACTACAAACATCCGTACCACCGCCGGGATTCGAACCCAAAACTTGTACAGAGGGGGAAGAAATTAAGAAACTGGAAAAAAGTTTGCAGAAGCAACTAAGATGACCAATGTGCTACCCACGTCAGAGTTTTAGATAATTTTCAAATACTTTAATGCAAAATCACTAAATAGCAAGATAGCTGTGAATGTATGTTTAAGTAAATATTAAAAGTGAAAATAATTTTCAAAAGTAAATGTTTTGGACAAGGACATATTGTTCCACCAAAATTAGATGCTCTCAGTGGAATTAATTTCCACTCGACGTTTTCTGCAGATAAATAACCAGTTAATTTTCTAGACTGTGGTTAACAACGCAGACAACAATGTGGTTAACAATGCAACGTGACAGCATGAAAACGTGTTGTAATATGTGTGAGCAAGTCAGGGGAGACCATATTAAATTTGTAAGGACTAATTTTTTGTGAGCTCTCTTTGTCGCGTTTTATTACCATGTTTATTGTTTCATACTACAACTATACATCCTATGCAGTGCTATGCTTTTAATCCTATGCTATGCTTTTAAAATTTTTTCTTTGTATTTATGTGTCGTAATATTATGTATCATTCCAGACAAATTTATAAAATTGTAGTTCATAGTTTCTGAGAAATCTATGAATTTGTGCATGTAAAGATAATTTTGGTCATGAGTGTATAAACATGAGCAGAAATAGTCGCATGCATATCTGGTGCTTTACATTAATTAATGAAGAATGTGATATGTAATAAGAATTTATATTTCATTACTTGTTCAATCCATTCTATTAGCTCACACTCTCCCTATATATATCTTGTTCAAATATTCAATCGTTCATAAAATACTTTTTATTCATCCACTCAAGTTCAAATACATTTTTTATTAAACTTGTAATGGATGACACTGGATGTTAATGCAGTTTTTTCAAGTATTAATTCATCAATTGAATTTAATTAATTAATTTTAGTTGTTTTTAGATTTAAGTTGCATGTATCTATCAATAGATGGCGCCAGCTAAACTTAAAAAAATTAACGAAAATTATTTAAAGGACTTACTGCAATAGAGTGAAAAAAATGTAGGAATTGACTTAAATTTTTTTTTTTATATTACTTGTTTTTCTGAATTATCTGTCTCAAATACATAGAAATGTATAATTGTGTCAAAATTATACATTTGATAAATTTTTTTTTCTTTGTTTCAAAGTCATAATTTAAAAACTTAATTTCTTGTTTTTGTTGGGTGTTTTTAAAACAGTTTAGCTAATAAAATGCCTGATATTTTCTGTAACTGGCAATATTATATATTTTTCAGTAAGTATATATTATGCTGAAGTAAACTTGCATATTAATTAAAAAAACATTAACATATTAGGATCTACAAATGAAAATCAATTATATTCTTATAATAAAAAAATTTAAATTCTTATAGCTCTCTTAAATAGTTGTACAGGTTTAAAGTTAATTTTAATATTTTTTTTAATAATATTTAAATAAAAAGGCAATATTTTAATTTAATTTAATCAACTTTATGTCAGTATACAGTTTTGATTTTAAAAAATTGCAATCGATTCAGTATTGGATGCATTTTCATAATTATAATTCTTAAAAGAGATGAAAAATTTACAAAAATTAAAAAAAAAACATCTTTATTGTTATTGTACACTACAAATTGTTTTAATAAAGTAAATAATAAAATATTTTTTTTTAAATGTGAGAGTACATTTGTGAATATATGAAATGAAGTATTATATAAATGGTAAAATCATTCAAAGAATAAACTTAACACAATTAATGATAATGTACGCCTAAATATACTGTTAACGAATTGTTAATTTCCATTCTTTTAGAGAAATTTAAAAAATAATACATTCCAAAAATGGGATTTTGTGAGAAATAATAAAATAACACATATGATAATTTTAATTCTTCAAGAGGCATGTTTCTCTGGTTTCCAACAAAACTGTAACATCTTTGGGTTGCAAAAGTCCTTGACCTTTCATAAAATCTAGAGGCACCTGTAAATAAACGAAAAAAGATAAATTTTTTATTTCAATTTTTTTTTTATAATGCAGTTGGCAAACACTTAGACAATAGTCTTTGATGCCTTAAGGTAAGCCCTGCACCGGCGTTACTCACTTAACACTACCCAGAAGGTGCGTGTAGCTTGAAGACACAGCTACGGAGCCGGAGTAACAATACCCCTACAACGCTCTACGATCTTGTTAGACCTACGGTTTAAAGGGGATTCCGAACCACTACAAACATCCATGGCACCACCGGGACTCGAACCTGAAACCTGTAGTGCCAAGCGCCAGAGCGTTAGCCACTCGGGGATCAGGCCCGCTTATATTTCAAATTTTTTTTTTGTTGTTCTAATACTGCTGGCAAACACTTAGACAATTGTCTTTGATGCCTTAAGGCAAGCCCTGCACCGACGTTACTCACTTAGCACTGCCCAGGAGGTGCGTGTAACTTGAAGATGCAGCTACGGAACCGGGTTTAAAGGGGATAACAATATGGCCCTTTCAACGCTCTATCAGATCTTTTTTTTTTTTTTTGTTCTAATACTGACCGGAACCTGCACCGGTTTCAAACTGCCCAGGAGGTGCGTGTAACTTGAAGATTCGGAACCGGACTACAAACATCTTGTTAGACTGGAACCTGGCACCACCGGGACTCGAACGCGAAACCTTTAGTACCAAGCGCCAGCTAGCCCCTCGGGGATGCCCGCTTACATGTCAACATAAAAAACTTCATTTTATTAACTTTAATTAAAATTTTAACATATGTAAATTTAAATGTTTATTTTTTAATGAATAATTATGTGATAATGCATTCCGTGATTAAAAATATTGAAACCAAACATTTGAGATCGATATTAAACAAATTCTAAAAATGAATTTATTTTTTGATCACCTACGTCCCATGCTGCCTGGAGGCCAAGTGGCTATCACCAAGCTTCAGGTTCGAATCCTGGCGGTGGCATGGATGTTTGTTAGTGGTTCGGAATCAACATCTACGAGAGCCTGATGGTCGAGTGGCAAGTGCTCTGGCGCTCGGTACCACAGGTTTCGGGTTCAAATCCCGGCGGTGCCATGGGTGTTTGTAGTGGTTCTGAATCCACTTTAAGCTGTACGTCCCGGTCTAATATGACCGTACAGCGCACAGAACCCAATCAAACTTCTTCACACCCACATTATTCCCAAACTGTAAAAGGGCAACTCAGCTCTAGGCGCTGTGATGTGGTGTGGCGTAGTAATAATAGTAGTAGTAGTAATCCACATCCACGTAGGTCCCAGTCTGTTTAGCTCTCGTGTGCACAAGAGGACATTAGAGTGACAAACCTAGTATGTCTCATTGCAGGTTCTTGCCTCTTGGCATATGAATTTAAAGCATCAGGTTTTTTTCTTTTTGATAAAAATAGAAAAAATTGCTTTTAATTATATTCCTGTATATTTTTTCACATTAAAAATAAAGCAGCAAAAATGCACATGAAAAAAAAAATAATAATCATACAAAAGAATAAATATTTATTTAATTAAAGAATAATTTTCTACTGTTCATTTTATCTTGTCGGCATAATCATGTCGATATCGGTTATTGATAACAAACATAAAAGAACGTTCTTAAATAATATCCATATTACTGGTTGCAGAATAGTAGTTGTTTCAAAGGGCCTGATGGCCGAATTACTAGCGTTCCGGCGCTCGGTGCATCAGGTTTCAGGTTCGAGTTGTAGCGGTGCCGTGGATGTTTGTAGTGATTCGGAACCCACTTTAAATGATAGGTACCAGTCTAATATGGTTATGGTTGACAGTCCTACCCTGTAAAAGAAATCATCTTATTGTCTCGAAATCTGCCAGTAGGCAGATGACCTTGGACCATCATGGGCTGTAGTACCAGGTGGTTAGTTAGAATATGTTTTATAGATTTCTGATGTCATATAATATTTTTATGTTAATTTGTGTTGGAATAAGAGTTTGTAGTGAAATGTCGGTTTGTTTGTGCAGCTCGATCTGGGTGTTGTCAAGTTCCCACGTTTGACAGCACACAATTTTATTTTTACAAGCGCACGAGCACGGCACACTACAAATAATACGCAACATATATCTCTTTTAAGGGCCTGAATGGCCGAATGGCTTGCGTTCTGGAGCTCGGTACCACAGGTTTCGGGTTCGAATCCCGGCGGTGCCATGGATGTGTGTAGTGGTTCGGAATCCACTTTAAACCGTAGGTCCCGGTCCTAATAGGATCGTAGAGCGTTGCGATCCTACTCCGCGTCCGTGGCTTATCTTCAAGTTACACGCGCCGCCAGGGTAATGCAAAGTGAGTGACATCTGTGCAGCGCTTACCTTAAGGCATCCAAGACCAAGCTGTCTAAGTGTTTGCCAGCTGCATTTGAACAATATATATATATATATCATTTAAAATGTCTAATTATACATTTTTGGAAGG
This sequence comes from Caerostris darwini, assembly GCA_021605075.1. Lineage (NCBI taxonomy): Eukaryota > Metazoa > Arthropoda > Arachnida > Araneae > Araneidae > Caerostris > Caerostris darwini. The sequence continues at coordinate 136,881 of BPLQ01006726.1, read as the reverse complement.
ATTCCACTTCTAGCTCTCAGGATGAGAGCTCGTAACAAACGGCAGGTCTGTTTTTCCGTACGTCCTCTTTCGTGAGAGTCTGGATGCCTACTGATGATTTCTTCTGAACGCCGCAAGGGGCGCTCTTGCAGTGAGTAGGAGGAAACATGGTCGTGTACATGGAACCCCGGTTACAATTTCATATTTCTGTTACGTTCATTAAATAAGTGTAAAATTTAAATATAATCGCAAAATCTGTTAATAGATTGCGTATATTTTTATGGTGAAAAGCAGACCATGACTACCGTAAATTTCTTCGTACAATCCACGGATTTAACGTTAAAAACTTCAGAATTTCTCTGCAAAGATTATTAGCATCTGTGTAGAATTTGTGGAGAAAAATTCATTTCTAAATAACGATCTGGCTTGGAATGATTTTGTTCTGAACATAGAAGATGGAAGTTTTGCGACAATTTATTGATTGTTATGCTAGTCAAGATTTTCAACTTTCTAATATATAGGCAACAGGTTATCGGGAATTTTTGATTAATTTGATTCTTTTTAAATCAAGCAATTCAAAGTTAGAAGTTTTCCGTTATTTTTTGTTATTATTATTTTGTTAGCTGAAATAAGAATTTTTTAAAAATTTTCTTTACTTTACATATACGCTTGATAAATACCCATTTTTTTTATCATAATGGCTTGATGCATGCATCTTCCATATGATTTTAATACGCTTTTAATAGCTTCACCTATATGTTTGCTTGTAACTGACTCTTTGTGCTCGATTTTGCCCTACTTTAAGCGATCCGATTTAATTAAAACATTGTAGACTTATCAAGGACCGACGACACTAAAATATTTTGATACGTTTATTATCTCATCATGATCAGGATCGCCAGAATGAGTGATTTTATTTTAACTTATGAAGAGCAATTTAACCCATGCAGAATGAAAGTACCCAAGACACATATATTTCAATTTTTGACTCCCCAAAAAGTCTATAGTGGGTCTAAATCTAATATGGGGTTATATAATTTTATATGATGCCCGCGGAGTTAGGATGCATTTCCAAATTGGCCCGCAACATCATTTGATTTGGACACCCCTATTCTAACACATATGCGGAAGAATTAGTTTTCATCTGACTTGGAATTTTATCCAGAAATTATCCTGTTCGTTAGGAATTTTCAGGATATTCTTAAGGAATACCTTATTAAAACATAAACTATTAATTGAACTTCAGTGAGGAAAAAATACGTTTGTTTAGAGTCAACTAGAATTTCTTAAAGAAAAAAATAATTGTTGTCATTATTCAATATAAAAAAATATGTAATTAATCGTGATTGCAGTTTAATAAGGGTAATAACAATTATTATGAAAGAAGATTGAAAATGAAACTAACTCATTCAAAAAAGAACTCATTAAAAAAAGTAGCATTCAAATTATAGTATTATTAAATTATAGGATATAAAAAAATCCATCATTAAAATTATTTGAACAAAAAATGTTTTTCCGACTTTTGATGAATTTGTTGTAAGACGATTGTAATTTTATGTTATTGAAAGGGCATTAAGTCTTCAAAATTTTATTGAAAAATACTTTTTAGCTATATTGTCCCAGATATAAATTATTATTTTTATTTTTAAAACATCTACGATTTGAATTTTTGTAATTTGATGCTAAAAAGCATCTCGTTCCCAGTAAAAAGAAATAAAAAGACAAGATCAAAAAGATTGAAAATCTTTAATAATTGAATCAAAGAACAAAAAAATAAAAATTTTGCCTTCTAACGGCTTCAGTGCTTTTGAATGAATTTTTTTTTGTGTCAATTGTACAAAAATCTATAAAATATTAATTTACATAATTAGTATTTATCCAACGTCTATCAAAAACAGTTTTTATTGATTTAAATGGAGCAATACTTCTTTTGGATTTACGTTCAGTTTTTATTATTTCACACGGGTAATGTCTGAAGCCGAGTAATGCTTGCGGGATAATTGTTGAAAACTGGAAATAGTAAGTTATTGTAATTAATAAAATTATAAATTACAATTCTAAATAATTGTTTTTGCAAAATAATTACATTAAAATCAATTAATTATAAATTATTATTTTTATCTTTAAAACATAGAGCCTGAATGGCCGAGTGGCTAGCGCTCTGGCGCTCGGTACTACATGTTTCGGGTTCGAGTCTCGGCGGTGCCATGGATGTTTGTAGTGGTTCGAAATCCACTTTAAACCGTAGGTCCCGGTCCTAATAGGATCGTAGAGCGTTGCGAGGGCATTGTTACTCCGTATAACGTCCGTATCTTCAAGTTACACGCGCCCCATGAGTAATGCAAAGTGAGTAACGTCTGTGCAGCGCTTGCCAGAAGGCATCCAAGACCAAGCTGTCTAAGTGTTTGCCAACTGCATTAGAACAAAAAAAAATTTTAACCATGTACGATTTGAATTTTTGTGATTCATAAACAAGATTCTGTTAAAAAACATCTCGTTCCAGTTTGAAGATCGAAAATGAAAATGAATGTTTTCTACAAAACTATTTTTCTGCTTTTTCGATTGAGTCTCATCATAAGAATTCCGAAAAGAAACAACAAATTAAGATATAGCATAATGTGCCTTAACACACTTTTCAATGCGGGGTTTTTCTCTGTTTATACTTACATACAATGGCATGTAAATAGTAGATGGTTGCAGGTTTCTTCTTTTAAAATTGCTGTATTTCTGGGTGTGTCAATTCTGTTTTTGTTTCGATGCCAACTTGGAGTAGCGTGGAATAAAATAAGAAAAATTGCCTTCATTTTAAATTCATTCGAAGCAGAAAATAGACCCAAATATGGTTTGTGGATGTACAGTTGGTTTATGTATTGTGCTCTGCATTTAATTATCATGACTGTTTATAGTGCGATTTTTCCACTTAATATATATGAAATGTTTTTCAATGCCGAGAATCAAAGTGGAAAGTTTGTAAATTTTTGGAATATAACTTTTTCAATTATTTTTAACGGAATCATAGATTTCCCACTAACACTATTTCCTGTTTTCTATGCTCTCGTGTGTTGTGAATTGAGAAGCGTTATTCTAAAAATCCCAAAGAGAATCGGCAGTTCTTCTGGAATGAGCAACGATAAGATTTTAGGCAACGTATTGCTTGTTAAACGAATAGTTTCTTTTATAGACGATACGCTTTGCTTTTTTGTGTTTTGCAACATGTTGATCACTAGTATTGACGTCTATTTCATGATATCTTTCGTACTCCATTTTAGTTCCGATTTTTCCGTTTTGAAATTACCCATCGTCTTGTATAACACAGTGAGTTTTTTGGTCATCACAGTGAGTGCCTCCCTTGTGTCGGAAGCATGGATGTCTGTATCGACAAAAACGCACGAGTCTTCTCGAAAGCCGTCTCATCAATTACTCTTTTGTATCGACAAAGAAATATGTCTCACGGTCTGGAAAATTATCCCGATCAGGAGAAGCTTCATTTTTGGTACTGTGGGGACAATTTTCACTTACGTTTTACTTTTCGACAACTTTAATACTGAAGAATCGATTGTCACAGTATGGAATAACCAATAAATATAAATCACAATCTTTATGAATTTCAGGAAACATTAGAAGTTTCTAATAAAATATTCGAAAACGAAATACTGCTTTCAAAAAATATTCACATCATAATCACCAATCATAAAATAATCATCAATCGAAATAATCACTCACATACTAACAGTGCAACAGCTGTCAAATTTATACACGTGTCTTTTGAAGGTTAGGGCTAACTAAAAATCATATGGATTTAATACTAGTAGAGCCATCTCTGTGTCAGCCTATGAACTTTTCAGCCCACCTGTTACAACACAATGAGTTTTTTGGTCATCACCGTTAGCGCGTCCCTTGTGTCGGAAGCATGGATGTCTGTATCGACAAAAACGCACGAATCTTCTCGAAATCCGTCTCATCAATTCCTCTTTTGTATCGACAAAGAAATATGTCTCACGGTCTGGAAAATTATCCCGATCAGGAGAAGCTTCATCTTTGGTAACGTGGGGACAATTTTCACTTATGTTTTACTTTTCGACAACTTTAATACTGAAGAATCAATTGTTACAGTATGGAATAACCAATAAACATAAATCACAATCTTTATGTCCTAGATCTGCTCAAACAGCTTTAGCTAGACTAAGGACTGGCCACACTAAGAGTTTGACCTTCAATGGAGACGAGAAGACATATACCCTTTGTCATTGTTCGGCCATCGCGTCTCCCTCTCATCTCATCGCTTGTATTGGTGCCTCTGTGAGGCAACTGTTGAATGAGGGGAGGACCGTTTACGATCTATTGATGCAGCGTGATCTACTGGACGTGGTTTAGGATTCTAAATCAAGGGGATAAGCAACAACAACAACACAATCTTTATGAATTTCAGGAAGCATTAGAAATTTCTAACAAAATATTCGAAAACGAAATACTGCTTTCAAAAAAATATTTTTAGCGGTACAGACTACTTGTGTATGGATATTATTGTTGATAAGAGAGCAATAATTTAACAAGAGTAATTTAATGAAAGGAATTATGAATGTAGATCTTATTTTCCTTTTAATTTTTAATAACAAAAAGCTTTGTGAGATGCTAAAATTGATTCCGGCGATTTTTGAAATGTCTGAATTAAGTGAGCAAGGAACTTGCATTCAATTTTGTTTGCGGAAACGTATAGAATGATGCAGAAGGCATTCGGTGAGCATTACTATAACGGTTGTTAAGGAATAAGAAGTTATGTGGTATAAATGTTAAGTGGTATAAACAATTCAAAGAAGGCAGAGAACGCGTTGAAGACGAAGAGCCCATTGGTCGACCCTCAACCGACAAAGCTCATGTCCAAAAAATTAAAGATTTGTTGCTTGCAAACCGTCGATTTACAATTAGAGACCTTGCTGATGATATTTTCAAAAGGATCGGCCAATTCCATTTCAGACCTCAAACGCGTCAAATCTCGATTGGTACCGAAAACACTGAATGCGCCAGCTCACACTGCATTGATTCTTCGTGACTTTTTCGCCAAAAATGAAACCCATATCGTTCCTTAAACACTGTATTCACACCGTGCGAGTTCTGGCTATTCCCTAAACTCAAAAGACCACTCCGGGGACACCGTTTTGAGTCGACTGAAGAGATTCAACTTGAATCACAGTGAGCGTTGAAGGCCATCCCTGCCTTTTAGCATGCATTGAGGATTGGAAATAAAGTTGGCATAAGTGCATTGTGTCCGGAGGGGGTTACTTTGAAGGCGATGAAATAAATTTGGATGAATAAATAAAGACTTTTTGAAATAAAATAATAATTGGTCTTACTTTTTGGGCACAGTAGTATGTACGTGATTTATAGCTGCTAAGTGATTACACAGGATAGCCCACTCACATTCACATACAATTCACATCTTATCAGTTCCATGTAGGTTCCCCATAACTCACTATTATTAAGTTAATATTTATTTTTAAACTTACTTTTTGTTGTACTTGAAATTTTTTTTAAATAAATCTGCGCAAATTGTCCTTTCAAGAAATTATTTTCTTTTTGATTTTATTTATCTTGCATCGATTCATTTGTTTTCTGTATTCATGTATTTGTAGATATATTGAAAAAATGTAAACTAATTTTTATTAGAAAATATTAAACATATTTCTATGTTTTTGCATACATGTAAATATATAGCTAGTATTATTCATTTAAAATATTTTGTAATACATTTTGATTAATTACGCAAAAGTATGATACATTTTGAATTCCAACAATCCTATATTGTTTTTCGAACAGCAAATAAATTTAATAATAAAATTACGTTAAAATAGCAGCCTTAACAACATAACTTTAATTTTTTTGATTGTAATGTAATGCAGAGTGAAAAATTATTTATTTTTTATTTTTAATGTTAATTTTTAATAAAATTTAACATTTAATAATTTATTAAATAACTAATTTCATTCCGAAATGGAGAGTTAGTTTAAAAATGTCATACAAAGCACCCCATGCTTTTAGAACAGTGACATTCATTTTCTCGTCAGTAATTTTATTCTTATGTTAACAATTATTTTTTACTTTTTAGTCTGATTAACTCTAAAAGCGTGTTTTTTAGTTTTTTTAAACTATAAATTATTTACATGTATAATGTATAGTAGATTATTTTTAAAAAATAAATTAGCATCAATAGATTTCCTTAAATATAAAACATTTTAAGCTATTCTAAGATCGCTACTTCAGATACAAAAATAGAATTTTATAAACCCAAGCATAATATTCGATTATATTAAAGCATTTTTTTAAATACATTTGATGAATTTTTAGATAGGAAATTACAAAATTTACGAATTTTTAAACATCAAATTTCGATAATTCCAATTTAAAAAAAAAGTATTTTAACACTAAGAAGTATTTGGATAATCTCCAAATATTATGGAGACATATATACAAAAAAAATGTCATCTAATTTTATCAACAGATTTAAACACAATAAGGATCTACCATGTCTTTCCGAAACACAATACAGCCAACGGGAAAGAGCTCAAAGTAGATAGATTCTTTTATGAAGGACGAATTGATCACTACGTTAGACTTCGAACTTTACACGGTTTTTTTTTTCTTTTCTTTTTTTCCCCTTCCTGCACGTTAGACTTTGGAACCCAGAAAGGGAGGGTTAAAAAAAGAGAAGAGGGAATGTACGGTGTGGGATGAAAAGTTCCAGACAGTACAGAGCGTACAACGGTCGAGAGAAAAGTTCGAGTAAGTATGGATAGTACAAAGAACGAACAGCTTTTAAGATGATTTTATAAATAATTATCATATAATTGTGTTATGTGTTGCAGTTGTGCAGTGCTGTCTTAGCAAATTTTAATAACTATGACAGCTAAAAGTTTGGAATCATCATTTAAAGAAGCAATTGTTTTCAACCATGAAACTACACTGAATCAAGACAACACCCATATTTGGCCCTAACTTTTACTAACACAATCTGTGAGCATTTCTCAAGACAACCAATGAAATAAAAGATGGATTAAGGGAACAGAACTCACCTTAGTCTCTGGACATCTCTTGATTTTAAAATGGCTGAGAACGTAAGCAAGGCACACTTTCACTTCCACCAGGGCAAATCTCATGGCAACACAGTTCCTCGGTCCTGCTCCGAACGGCATGAAAGTGTATGGACTGCGCTTGGCGCGTTCCTCAGGAGAAAATCTGAGAAATGTTCAATTGCATCATTTAGGATAAATATTTACATATTACTAAAATTAACATTAATGAACATATCAAATAAATTAATACTAATTAATATCAATAAATAACTCAAAAAGAAGTTAATGTTAATGAACATACCAAAGAAGTTAATGCTAGTTAATATAAATGAACATACCAAAGAAGTTAACGCTAGTTAATATAAATGAACATACCAAAGAAGTTAACGCTAGTTAATATAAATGAACATACCAAAGAAGTTAACGCTAGTTAATATCAAAACTCCAAAAGAACTCCAAAACTCCAACTCCAAAAAGAACATACCAAAACGAAGTTAACGCTAGTTAATATAAATGAACATACCAAAGAAGTAACTAGTTAATATCAATACAAAAATATAAATGAACATACCAAAGAAGAAGTTAATATAAATGAACATACCAAAGAAGTTAACACTAATTAATATCAACAAATAACTCAAAAAGAAGTTAATATAAATGAATATATCAAAAAAATTAATACTAATTAATATCAATAAATAACTCAAAAAGAAGTTAATATAACTGAGGGTACCAAAGAAGTTAATACTATAATATCAATAAATAGTGAAAAAAGATGTTAATATAAATGGGCATAACAAAAGAAATTAACATCAATGAACATAACATAAAGAATTTAATACATGAAGATAAAATAAATTGATACCAATGAACATAACATAATTTAATACCAATGAACATTAATTTAATAGCAATAAACATAATAGAAATAAGTTAATACCAAAGAACATAACATAAAGAATTTAATTTTAATGTGCATAAGTCACATAAGATTTTCCATAATCTGCAAAATATTACAAAAATATCTAAATAGTACAATTTTAAAAATGGATTTTTCTCATAATATTACGAGAAAAATATTCATTAAATACTTGTGAATTGTGTATCTCCATGAAAAATAATAATTTAACAAATGCAGTTAGTTAACAAGAAATCATTAACTAATACCTCTCCGGATCAAACTTTTCTGGGTCTGGAAAATACTTAGGATCTCTTTGAATGGCATAGACAGGAACACTGACGACAGTATCCTTTGGTATCACAATACCAGTGTCTCCGAGCTTGTAATCTTCTCCTGCAACTCTTTCCAGTCTAAAAAATATGTACAATTAACTATAAGCAACAAATTCAATAAAAATGTATAGCCAATGAAAAAGTAATTTGATAAAACAGCCCTGAAGAGAACATTCCAGACAGAATATGATTTTAAAGTAAATAATATTAGAAAAACGTTTTATAATGTTTAAATTGCGGATTCATCATTTTTACTACAAACACTCCACTGAATTTAAAAATTGTTAATAATTTTAGAAATAAAGGTACAGTAGAACCTCTTTAAGTCGAAACCTCCAAAATTCGAAAAAATGTTTTGTTCCCTTCCCTTCAAGCCCGAAACCTCCATTACTCGAAATTTCAACCCTCTATATGTCGAAATAATTAGTCAATCCCCACAAGCCATTTTGGTATATATTTTCCCTCCATAACTCGTAAAAAAGATTGGACCAAATCTCGAACATTAGCCATGTTTGATTTTACAACCTTTACAACTCGATCATTTGAAATTATTTCGGAATTATTTTGATTTTTTTATTGTAGTACATAATACAACTTTTAAGTTGCAAATAAACATGTTTATTACCTCTGTAACTTGAATTTTTATTTAGTTTAACTCTCTAACTCAAAATAAGTTAGAAAGAACGTAAACCTCTACAAGTCGAATATTTCCTTACAAAATCAGTCGGAATCCTCCATAAGTCGAAAACTCTATAACTCGAATTATTTGGCGTCTCCTTTGAAGTTCAACTTACAGAGATTCTACTGTATATGATATAGATATTAATAATTTATCAAAATATCATTTACTTACCTTACAGACGGAGGGCTTAGTCTCATTGTCTCAGATATAACATTGTCCAAATACTTTAAATTTTGTATAGTTTCATAAGATAGTTCACCCTTTAAGTAAAAACAGATAATTGAAGTTAAACATTTTATTAAAATAAAATGAATACAAAAACATCTAAAAATTTGTAATTAATGCACGTGTAAGAATTGTTATTGTTCTATTGCAGCTGGTAATACAGAGACAGTTAAACTTTATGCTGTAAGCAAGGGCTGCACCGATGTTACTTATTTAGCACTACTCAGCGGGCACGTGTAGCTTGAAGATATTCTACGAGATGCGAGTAACATTACCCACCACAACGCTCTACCATCATATTAGACCAGGACCTACAGTACCTAAGTGGAGGCCATCGACCAAGTCGATCATCAGGCCCCCAAGAATTGTTGAATAATGAAAACATTTATATTTTAAGTAACTATAATTGCATTTTTTTAAAGTCTCGTAATTTAGAATAAATTATTAGATTTTAAACAATAATTATAAAGATAATAAATGATTTGGATATGAAACACAATTTTATTGAAATTATCTTTGAAACAAAAACATGTCAGAAGTCTATGATGTCAACGAATATTAGAAGTGGCTGCTCCATATTTGCTTGTTACGAATTCAAAAGATTCGTTATTTTATTCGTTTTGTGAATGGTTAAAAGATAAAGAAATCGCAATTACCCAGCAAAATGCCTTGATTGCCTATGAGAGACGCTTAACAAAAATTGTCACAATAGTTTATCGAATATCATCATTTCTAAAAGCATATACTATATATGACACTTACTAAGAATTCGAATTTTACGAATCGTAATTACCCGGCAAAATGCCTTGATTGCCTATGAGAGGCGCTTAACAAAAACTGTCACAATAGCTTATCGAATATCATCGTTTTTAAAAGCATATACTAAATGTGATACTTACTCTGAATTGGAGCTTTCATAATCACAATTACCCGGCAAAATGCCTTGATTGCCTAAGAGAGGTGCTTAACAAAAACTGTCACAATAGCTTATCGAATATCATCGTTTCTAAAAGCATATACTACATATGACATTTCCTGTGAATTCGAGTTTTCAGAAACACTAACTGTTCATTTTACAACTAATTCCCAAGTCACGCAAGGAAACTGTTATTGATTGCAACAATTAATGCAAATCAATTATGAATTTAATTAAAAAATATCATAATAACATACATTTTCAGTCCGAATTGCGTCGTCCAATTCTTCCACTAGTCTGTCTTGTATGTCTGGATTCAAAGCCAGTTGATAGCAAGCGAAAGCCAGAGTGGAAGCCGATGTCTCAAAACCAGCCAGGAAAAAAATCACGCACTGGGCCACAAGTTCAGTGGTAGACAAGCCTGCCAAAGACAAACAAGAAAAGCAAAAAAGTTGTCATACATAATGATGTAAAACATTTAATAAATTTATTTAAAAAAATAAATCTAAGCTAATCTAATCTGAGCTAATCCACTAACTGTATATCCCCATTTATCCACTTTTTATAATGGATGAATGATATTGATTAAATGATCAATAATAATTAAAATTATTAAAGAACTTATTTCTAAATGTTTTTTTTGAGTGCAGAAATATGTTATTTTTAAAAACATTGTTTTTTCTTAATTTTTTCAAAAAATCTAGACAAATGAAGATGGAAAAATCAAAAATTAGTTTTGTGAATGGTTATAAAATAAAGAAATTATAATTTTTGTATAAAAACAGAACGCATTATGCATTTTGTTTATTGTGGCAAAGATTTTAAATCACAAGAATCAACGGGAGATAATTATGTTGATTTTAAACGATGTTTTAATGATATTTTGGAAATATTTTTGATGGAATGTAGTTTAAATCACAGTTCAATATGAAAATGGCAATTTCTACATTACAGAATGGTAAATCCAAGCAATGATTCTAGCTTTTGTAGATACAGAATGGTAAATTCAAGCAATGATTCTAGCTTTGGTAGTAACACAACCAAACTAACCAAAGCTAGAATCATTCAACCAATGATTCTAGATTTGGTAGCTTTCAAGAACACACTTAGCAGTGGGCAAAAGAACATTTTAACCATTGCTGCATTCTTTTTAATCCAAAAAAATATATACAAGAATTTATTTACTTTTCTTTGGCTTGAAATTTTTGAAGACTGCTTCGTTCGTCTCTGCTTCATAATTTTTTAAAATATCATCAGTTTTCTCGGTATCTTTTTCTTCTTTTATTTGTTCATCGGCTGCTTCTATCAGCAGTTGCAAGAAATCATTTCTTGTCTACAGTTTCATAAATAAAAAAAAAGTAAGATAAGCAATAAAATAATACATTAGATGCGCTATAAAATCAAATTTCAAGAAAATTTTTCTGAAAAACCTTTACCTCTCCGGTTCTTTTACGTTCCTCAATTATATTCTTTGTAATTTCCGAAAAAAAATTTTGGCTCTTTTGTGAGGCCACTGATATTTTAAAAAACTTCATGAAACCAGGAAAAAGAACTAGGCAAGAAAAACAAAATACAGAATTTATCAATAATAAGTAAAATAAACTAAAAGATAGTCACATACATTTTTTTTAATGCATCTGGCAAACATTTAGACAACTGTCTTGGATGCTTTAAGGAAAGCGCTGCACAGACATTACTCACTTTGCATTACCCCGGGGTCGCGTGTAACTTGAAGATAAGCCCCGGACGCGGAGTAACAATGCCCCCCGCAACGCTCTACGATCAAATTAGACCGGGACCTAAGGTTTAAAGTGGATTCCGAACCACTACAAACATCCATGGCACCGCCGGAACTCGAACCCGAAACCTGTGGAGCTGAGCGCCAGAGCGCTAGCCACTCTGCCATTCAGGCCTGATAGATACATACAAGATTTATCAAATTTTCAAAAACTATTTGCGTAATACAACTATAAAAATGGCAAAATAATAATAATAATAATAAATCAGAACAACCCTTTTTCAACAGACGGATTCTATATATTACAAAATGTTTTTAATGAAGTCACGTGCTCTATTATCATCTCCATCAATGGCGCAAACGACCCATGGTGGACTAAGGTCGTCTGCCTACTGGCAGATTTCGAGACATAAGATGTTTTCTTTTTTCAAGGTAGGGTTGTTAGTCCTTCATAAAGTTGTTAGCCCTATTAGACCGGGACCTACATTTTAAAGTGGATTCCGAACCACTACAAACATTCATGGCACCGACGGGATTCGAACCCGAAACATGTAGCACCGAGCGTCAAAGCACTAATCATGCGGACATTAGGCTCTTATGTGCTCTATTAGTTTCCCATAATAATTCAGATTCTCACATTCCTTAATAGGAAATAAATCAAGTTTTCGATTGGCTGACGTTCTACAACGTCAGTGTTTAGAAGCCGGTGGAGGTGCATCTTAAGAGCAACACAACGTTTGAGTTAAGAGTTTGGTTTGGTCGCTCTACGGTCAGTTTTTGCACACTTTAGGCTAATTAGACCGAGACTTACAGTTTAAAGTGGATTCCGAACCACAAATAAACATCCATGCCACCGCCAGAATTCAAACTTGAAGTCATTGGTACCCATGACCAGAGATGTAGCTAATTGACTATCAGGCAGCTCACAACTTGCATTGAGCAAGAGGGATTGGTTTGGTTTGGTTTGTCGCTCTACGGTCATCTTGTGCACAATTTAGGCTAAACAGACCGGGACCTATACTTTAATGTGGTACCCGAACCACGAACAAAAATCTATGCCACAGCCAGGATTTGAGAAAGTGGGAGATTATGTAGAAAAATGATGCATACGTATTTTTCATTTGTTCACTAAATTATTTCTAAAATTTTTTGTAATATTTTTCATTTGATTGACTTTCGTATGTGGTATTATTATGTAGATAATTTAATAATCGAAATTTTAAAGTTAGAAACTAAAGAGAAAAAATCAGTGTCATCAATTGGGTGTATATTATATGCGTTTTAGATGCGTCTAATTACAAATATTAAAAATTGCAAATGCATTAATTATTTTTATGTGGTAAACTAACAGAATTAATGCATTGTGAAGTAATGATAAATTTTGAGGGCTTAAATGATCGAGTGGCTAGCGCTCTGGCACTCGATACCACAGGTTCGAGTCTCGACAGTGCCATGGATGTTTGTAGTGGTTCGGAATCTACTTTGAACCGTAGGTCCCGGTCTAACATGATCATAGAGCGTTGCGGGGGTAGTGTTACTCCGCGTCCGTAACTTATCTTCAAGCTGCACGCACCTTCTGGGTAGTGAAAAGTGAATAACATTGGTGTAGCGCTTGCCTTAAGGCATCAAAGACAACTGTCTAAGTGTTTGCCAGCTGCATTAGAACGAAAAAAAAAATGATTCCAAAATAACTTCCTCTTTTTAATATAAAAGGGATTTTGGAAGAGAAAGTTTTTGTGGAAAATTATCATTACTTCACAATGCATTAATTTTTGCATGTTGTTTCAATAAATAAAAAATGAAGAAGAATACTTACGATAAATTAAGATTCTTATGGGTGCATTTCGCTGGAAAACGGATCTAGCCATTTTAACGAATTCATTGTTAGGATCGCTATGCGAATCAATTTGTGTGGAAAAAGCAGCATTAGCAATCACATCCATGCTAAAGGTTCCAAAAATCCTACAACAACAATACAGTTATCAGTAAAATCAGTATCTAAAGTAATCAAGAAATAAAAAATATTGTATATTCAAAAAAATTGCATTTTAAGTCAGGGATTATTGGCATGATTTATTCATTTTCATAATATTAAATTAAAATAAGAAATGAATGCAGTAACTGAAAAAAAGAAATTGTACAACCAATTATTTTATATCACAGTGTTAATTGGGATTGTGACAAAACCACAATTATATCAAAGATTCTTGTGATGCAATTCATTTCGCATTTGTAAAGCAAGCTTTTAATTAGAAAAATTAAATGAATCACCATTTGGTGGTTGAATGATTCTTCTTCACTGGCGCAACAGCCCCATGGTGGGGATGGGGCCAAGACCGTCTGCGTACTGGCTAATTTCGCGGCAGGAGATGTTTTCTTTTTACGGGGTAGGGTTGTCAGACCTACGCTCTACAGTCATCTTAGACAGAGACCTACGGTATAAAGTGGATTCCGAACCCCTACAAACATCCATGGTACCACCGGGGGTCAAACCCTGTAACACCGAGCGCCAGAGAGCTAGTCACTTTATCATCAGGCTCGGGGTTGAATGATTATTAATATGTTATTTTATCACAGTTATAGCTAGTCACAATGACGTGAATTTAGACCCATCTCTTTTGGGAAATCTAAGTGAGTAGCTTCACCATTTGATGGGTGAGTGACTACTACTAAATAAGAATATTTTAATAATTATGCGCGAAAAATATGTAGCCAAGTTGGCGATTTGTCGTTGAGATTGGCGAGATTAAATGATAATTTTTTCATCTTGCTTGAAAATACTCAAACACGAAATAGCTATTAAAGTGGTGGAAGGAAATTACATGTAAAATTACAACCATTCAACGAGTCTTGTAAAGAAATATAAAAAAGCTCAGAAAACCGTGGAAAGTTGTTTATGAGGGCCGAGTTTCACATCTGCTGGCGAAATTGTAGTCACTACTTTCAGAGTCGAAAAGATCGATGGCGATGGTGTCAATATATGTAAAATATTGGACATCGATAATCATGTTCTGTTGGGAGTATTCTGGTTTTTCTCCCGTACGACACGCAAATGTGGGGCAGTTACATCTTAAAGTCCTTCCAGACGGCACTGTCATCTACTTGACACACTCTTTGACGTCGGTTTGTGGAATACATAAATGGTATATGAAGCCCAAAGATGTTCAAAAAAAAATTGTGGGGAGTTAGTTTCAGTGTTAATGGAATTTTATGGCGTATTTATAACAGCAATTTAAATGTCAAATTTCGTAGTGTATTATTCAAAAACAAAACCGTTTATGGAGGGGGGAAAATTTCAACACAAAGATATCAAGCTGAAACTAGATTATTAATATATTTTATATAATATTACAGTTATAATTACGCGATGTGATTGTTTGCTATTTCTATTGGTATCTGTCTTCAGATTTCTTATTATACCAACTGCCAGACAGCGGGTTGAGTGACTACTACTAATGAATAAGAATATTTTAATAGTTATGCTATGTAGCCAAGTGGATGGATTGGCGAGGTTAAATGATAATTTTTTATTTTTGCCTGAAAATGCTCAAACAGAAAAGCTATTAACCGACTCTGAAGAAGGAGAGCAGTGCCTTCTGGGTGGAAAGGAAAATACTTCAACAAGTCATTTAAAGAGATATCGTTAAAGCTCAGAAAAACCGAGAAAAATTGTTCAGGTAGGGCTGAGCTAACGACTGCTGGCGGAATTGTAATCACTACTTTCAGAGTCGAAAAAGATCGATGTTGATGGTGAAATAGTGTCTACAACAATGCCGGTTTGAACCTCAGCCCTATTGTTTACTAGTGGTGCATGTTACATTGAAACTCGAGCATGCGCGCTAGGGAGAAGAAAACTATGACTTATTTCACATATTTACAAAAGGAGTGAATATGTGAAAGTGATTGGCATTAGAAATCATGCTGAGTGGTTTTCTTTTCTCCCATACTACACGCAAATGTGGGGCAGTTATACCTAAAAGTCCTTCCAGAAGGCACTGTCGTCTACTTGTCACACGTCGGTCGGTTTGTGGAATATATAAGTGGTACATGAGGCCCAAAGATATTTTTCTTTTCTTTAAAATTGTTGGATTATTTTTTCATTGTTATCCTGATGGAATGAACATGGCGTATTTATAATAGTAAAATAGAGAGCGCTTTTTTAAATAATTTTTTTAGTAAAGTAAAATAAAAAATAGAGACTTTGGAACAACTTGTGAGTGTGTTTTCATCATTTTGAAAAATAAATATGTACATAAAGAAATCAAGCTAACACTGCATTATTATTATATGTTATATAATATTGCAGTTATAATTATGCAATATGATCCCTCATTATTTCTATTGGTGATCTCAGATATACTTAATATAGCTATAACTGTTCATATATTTACAAAAGGAGTAAATGACTGATTAATTAGAAATGTGGGAAAATAAAAATAATGCATAATTTATTTTCTGATTCAAAGATTAAAGTGAAAAATTATTTATACATTCCTTTAGTAATAACGTATTTAAATTTCTAAGTCTTTCCGATTTAGATTGTTATCCAATGCTAAAATTTTATATGTAAAATTGCATCGATTTATAATTTTAGTTATCAACTTTGTCAAATAAAAACCGAATCACTGCTAACGAGGAAATAGTTCCCCTTTCTCGGCATACTTCCGGAAGTTTTTCACTATTTTGCTTAATTTAAGCATTTTGCTAGTGAGCGAGAAATTTCTATTTATTATTTTTTTTTTCAATAATTATCAAAACAAACATATTTTAGTGAATTTATTTTGGTTCTTTTCAACCGACATTTATGGAACATATAACATTCTTCGTCTTAACATTCTTGAGTGCAGAGTTTCAGTCGAAAAATATACCCTGCATTGTACTACATTTGTTAGCTTTGATGAAAACTAAGGTAAAAATACAATAAACATTATATATATATATATATATATATATATATATATTTTTTGCTGTATAAGTTTGTTAAAGTCAAAATATGTGGCAACCCTTAAAGATATGAAATTTTTTTAATGTGTTTTATTGGAATAATGCTTCCTAAATAGGATATTCTTAAAAAACATAATTTGCAGTATACTTACAAAATATAATTTTCAGATGCTAAGATATTCTTGATGTTAACAAACTGAATATTCGAAAGATAATAAATCCCTACAGTTGTTTTAGTATGTAAAATATTATTATTAAACGAAAGAATTAAGTTTTTTATCAGTATTTTCAATGAAAAAATGTAGCTTACTTATCACAATTTAAAGTAGTAAAAGTATTTACACTTACTCTCTTAATTTTGCCAGTAGTAAAAGTGGGAGAAACTATCGATCGTACTCTTTTCCAATCTTCTCCTTGCAACATTTGAAGCATACTTTCAAATATTACATCACCTGTTTTAAAAGCCTGAGAGAAAAAATTCTTTAGTCACAATTATAATTATTGATACTTTTGTAAGTCCATTACAAAGAGATGGAATATGTGTAATCTCTTGTTTTCTTTAAGTTAAATACATTTTTTTAATATCTTACACGACTCTGAGACTCCCAGTAACATGCAGCTACGAAAGTATAGTAGAGAAAATTTCTGTATTTTGAATTTTCAAGTTAACTTTATAACTTTTGAAATAAATTTTGCAGATGCATAAAAAACGGTGCCTTCAGATTAAGGATGTCATTTTCTGTCAAATAAATTTTTGAAAAATTATTGGTACATAATTTTTTAAATTACAACAGAATCGAGTTTTTTCAAATTTCCTATATTTTGAATTTTCAGATTAATTTTATAATTTAAGAAAAATATTTCACTGAGTCATAAAAAAGCTACTGTTTGATTTTTGTCTGATTTGATGTTTTTTCTATCAAATAAAACATTGGAAAAAGGATTTGTATATAAGTTTTTAAATTACAGCAGAATCAAATTTTCAAAATTCCCTTTATTTTTAATTTCCATAAAATAATATAATATAACATATAACATAAACATATAACGGTTGAAAATATTTTGAAGAGACATAAAAAAGGTACCTTTCGATTATGGATGTCATTTTCTATCAAATAAAACTTTGAAAAAAATTATTAGTATATATATATTTTTTTATTATAGCAGAATGGAGTTTTATTAACTTGCTATATTCCGAATATTCAAGTAAGACATATTTTGTTACAGCCACCATTGATTTAATTCGTTGTTGAATGACTGATTATACGGTACGTCACCACCGATGATCAACCACCGCCTTCTTGTAAGATAGTTATCTTGCATTACCAGGACTATTTGAGTTTAAAATCATTAAAATAATATAATTTCGATACATTTGTTTCATGGCAAATATTTATTCCAAAGTTTGAATCAGTTTTAAATGAATGTTATAACTTTTAGGGATTCTGCACTGATGTTGCAAATTTTGATCAATTATCTTCAGACTTACTGAAAAGATTTTAATCAAACTAGGTATAAATATAGGATAATAAAGTATAAAAAAATAGCACATAGCAATTATCATACACTTTTTAAAGCAGGAAGTTCTACAAAACGCCGGAACGCCATAGAACTTCCGGCGCCGGAACTACAAAAACCCGGAATTTCTACATATCGGACACAAAAAATGACTAATACAGGTAGTTATCAGCTCTCACGACGTAATCCCTACTGAAACCAGGTAGTTTTGAGTTGTGTTGAAGTTGATCCTATTTCCTCAGCAACAATGTTTTTGAGCCCTGGATGGACGTGAACAATGAGTTGCAAATACTCTCTCAAGAGTTCTAGGATGATCTTGAGAGAATATTCGGGAGTCAAGGGTTAAAACCTTCATCGACTAGATTTGGACACAGATTTTTGTACATTAAAATTAAATTAGAAACAATGAACATGCAAACACCAACGAAAATGCAAACACACATTCATATGCTGTGCAGCACAGAGCATCCGCTAAAGATATAGAGATCAATGCGCCCATTTAACATGATGTTTGTTAATACCAACAATCCTCGTGTTGCCATACTGGAGTCTTTCTCGAATGTTGGAGTAGAAGAATGTAGTGAATCTGAATAATTTTCTCCCGATAAATGTATCGAACAGAATGAGTGTTTAGAGCATGAATTTAGGTTGAACGAACTCTTCAATGAATTATTCGGTCCCTGCTCTTGTTTGGTTGAAAGTTGATGTTATCTGTAAGATTTTAAAGATTACCATCTGTGGACACGATATAAATAGAAGGTCTTATTATAAATAGATCTTTGGAAACTGTTACTATGAAACTTGGGTTCCTGTGGTTTTATGAAGGTCACAAGAGAGCTAAGAAACTACTGAACTCACCTCAAATCATTCAAATGTAATTTTTCATTCTTTGATTTAATTAATAGCGATTCTATTAATTCCTAAGTTCTATTTTTTATATTTCATTTTTTAGTGTTATACGTTTCTTTACAATGTGCGTTTAGTATCATTATTATTATATTATATATGTTTACACGTAAGAAAAATAGTAAACGCAATTATAATAACACATTATGTTTCAATTTTTCACTCCAAAAAATATATATAGTGGGTTTAAATCTAATATGGGGATACATAATTTTATATGCGGCTCGCGGTGTTATGATGCATTTCCAAAGTGGCCCACAAGATTATTTGGATTGGCCACCACTGCTCTAGATTTACGAAAAATAAGGTTGAATACTTACTCTTCTATTGCTGAATATGTGGAAATCTTTGACCAGAATATTTCGCAAGTGTTCTGGATCGCCAACGGTTAGCATGGTATAAGCACCTACAAAGTGTCTGAAAATTCCAAGAAAAAAATTATTTACTAGTATACTACAGAAAATACTTTAACAATTTCTAGAAAAAACATCCTTCTCAAAAAGTGATAGTTTTTAATGAGGAAGAATCTGTGCAATCTGATCACATGATTTCGGATACTTAAGGTTATCTAATTAAAAAAATGCTAAATGATTTGTTCTCAAATATAAAAATTAATGGTAAAAAAGAAAATAAATTTTAATCTCATATTAATAATGACATCTTCATACACATTACAAGACATTAAAATTGCTACATTAAGGGGAAAATTAAAATCACATTTATTTTGTAGATACTTTATAAAATGCAAAGGAAAAGTTATTAGAATTTGAAGAATGAAAAAAATTGAAACTAGAAATATCTGTTCATAGCAGTAACAAAAATTAAACAATTTTCTGTGTGTTTCTGGATTGCTACTATTAGTGTATATATATATACATATATATATGTGTGTATTATCTTCTTCTTCACTGGTGCAACAGCCCCATAGTGGGCCAAGGCCGTCCACCTAACTGGCGGATTTAGATACAAGAGATGTTTTCTTTTTACGGGTTAGGGTTGTCAGCGCTATGTCCAACGCTCTACAGTCATATTAGACCGAGACCTACAGTTTAAAGTGAATTCCGAACCACTACAAATATCCATGGCTTTCAAATGTACAAAAATAAAATGACCTCCTATTTACGGTTTATAATAGTTAATAATGTGTAAGAACCTATTTTTTAATTAATCAAATTTAGTAGATTTATTAGTTTAAATATACAAATGAACAATTTTTCTTAAGGTAACTATCAAAAAATTTTAATAAAAGATTAAATTTACTCATAAACTTAATTTTTATGATAATTTAGAATGTTTTTGACTCATGGAAAGGAAATATTCGGTGAAAGAAATTTAATTGAAAAAAACCCAGAAGATCTTAAAAATAATAAACTATATTAAAATCGACTTCATTATCCAAAGTCTATTAACTTTTGACAATAGTTTATGATTAACATATTACTAACATTTTAATGTAGTGAAAATAAAAGTACGTCTTACCCATATAGGGGTCCATATTTCTTGTACCTTTGAACTTCAACTTCATGAAGAAGCTATAAAAAATATAAATAAGAATGAATATAAATTTCATGTGGCTTCATCACTTGTCTAAATACGTTGT
Source organism: Caerostris darwini (assembly GCA_021605075.1). Lineage (NCBI taxonomy): Eukaryota > Metazoa > Arthropoda > Arachnida > Araneae > Araneidae > Caerostris > Caerostris darwini. The sequence continues at coordinate 116,073 of BPLQ01006726.1, read as the reverse complement.
GGAAAAAGTGAATGAAATAAATACCATATTCCATAAGCTATACATGAGATTCCTGAAGTTAGTGTGATAAAAAGGCAAAAATTTTTTTCACAATATACTGAAATTCTCTCTCTCTCTCTCTCTATATATACATATATAGATATATGTTTTATTTTGCTTATAAATGTGAAAAATTGGTTATTTGTCCTTCATACAAATTCAAAATTTTCAATTTGCAGGTCTCAAATTTGGCACGTACATAGGTTATAGCGTACTTAGGACTAGGCTACTTTAAAACTTGGAGATCCTTCCCCCTTAATTTTTTTTTTATTAATTAAGTAAAAAAAACTTAATTTTATTGCTACCAGATGGCACTAATAAGCTTATTGTAAAAAAATAAGATAGAAAATGTAACCGCATCAGTTTTTAAACTATTTTCCAAACTAACACTTTTATATTTTTACAAATAAATATTAACAGATCGAAGGTGAAAAAAATTATTGGAATCACTGCTTTATTAAGATGAGATATTTAAAATCTCAAACTTTTAAACATGTACAGATATATATATTTTTTTTAACAAAATTGACCAAAACTAAAAATGTTTTATTTTCTGTTGCTGGCCAACGCCGAGACACATCTGCCAGTCATTTATAAAACATATAAAAAATGCAAATAAGGCACATATTTTTTTTTAAATTTTTTTGCGAACCATCTCAACTATCCTGGACATCTGCAGAAGGTCAATGTTCAAGATCTATTCAATCAGCCCTAATTAAAATCCTGCCAAGGTTTTGTAGTAGAAGTTCTCTCACTACTTCAGCTTATTAGTAAACTTGGTCTGTTTATCACTGTGCTGTATTAAGAAGTGAAGCCAGTATTTTTTGTTTGCTTTTATCACGTACGATTTAGTATTTTAGTACAATTTTCTTTTTTAGTAAACCATGCCGAAATGTCCACAAAACAAAGATGTCCTATGAACCCGTATTTCATGACAATTTATTAATGTGATGATATAAATTAAAGATAAACTTACTTTTCCATAAATATCCAGCATCGAACCGAGAACAGGATAAGGTTTAATATAAGGCACACCCATCTTTTTCCAGCAGTCATATTTCTTACTGTACTTCCTGTCAGAACAAGAAATGAATTTACATATTTATATATAATAAAAATATTTTTACAAATTTATGATTGCATTTTCATAGAACAAATTTTGTTATCATAGCTTAAATATACTTGCTAGTTTTGAGGGCTAATTAAAAAGAGTTTAAAAATAAACATATTTAATTATTTAAAAGGTGCTATAAGATGTGAATGAGATTTTCAGCATTTTGAAATACGAACGGATATATTTGTTGTACAATTGTATGTAACCATGTAATTGAATTTTTTTCATAATGCAATTATCTAGCTAATTATTCGAACAAAATATTAAAATACCTATAGCAACTTTCAAATTCACTATATAAGATGGTAATGGAATTTAATAAAAGATTTGGGATACATCCTTCTAAAATACCATGGTATGAAAAATGGTAAAAGTATTTAATATTATATGAAAGATGGTAAAACAATTTAATAAAAAATTTGGGAATACATCCTTCTGAAATACTACTGTGAAAAGAAAACATATATTTGCAAAATCGAGTATTCCATACCGAAACCAATGCATTAATTTTTTTAATAAAATCCATTAATAAAATTTCTTAAATAACTAAACAGTTAAATTAAAATAAAAACTTTCTATGCCGTTAAATTTCTAAAGTAACTTTCGAGATATTTCTGGGCTGATAAATAGTTTCCAAATAGTTAAAACTCTAAACTTAAAATATTTAATTCTTTAACTTCTTTCAATAATTCCTCCATGTATAACTAACTATTCACTATATATGTATCCTCCATGTATAACTATAAACTATTCAATTTTTTAAAGATAATACTCTAAAAAATTACCATATATTCAAAATATCACCGTTAAAGATAAAGTGGAAAATAAAAAATTAACATATTTCTATTTCATAGATATATATCTATATATTTTCTATTCAATAGATATATATCTATATATTTTCTATTCAATAGATATTTCGTGTACATTTTTTTAAGGTGTCAATTGAAATCATTACTGTTATTACAATTTTATAAAAAAATATTTTATATGATAAACAGAGGCGGATTTCAATGTTAAAAAACCAAACAAACTAACAACCATCTGTCAATAAATGAAACAAATTCTAATAACATTTTTTTAATAAAAAGAATTAATTTAAAACAAATTCTCGTAGATAAGCACCAATATTTAGAAAAAAAATTTTAAATTATCATGTGGAAAAAAAAGAATCACAGAATAAGATGTGTTATGACAGATGTTTTCAGGAAAATATAAAAATAAAAACAGAACATTCGGTTACTTACCGAAACAGAAGAAATATTAAAAAGCTCGCGAGAATTAAAGTTAGGCCTACCGGAGCCAAAACAAATCCACTTATTACGTCCATCTTTTTTCACTTCTAATGTTACAACTCTTTTAGCTTCGTGCATCCATGTCTATTTACAGTCTTTTTATTATTTTGTTCTCTCTACATTGCATCACATTTCACAACTTCATTTGCTTTTTTATCTCTTCCTGCTTTCCTCTATTCTACAGCCACGAGTAGAAATTACAATAAAAAAAAACCTCAAGGTCAATAAGTGATTATACTTGATAACATAATCGTAGCTTAAAATTTAGATAATGGATGCCTTTTCTTAGGAACAAGGGTTTTTTTTTTCTTGTATTTCAATGTATTTTGGAATTATAAATATGTAGATTAAGCAATAATTTTTCGAATATGTAGATGTAAACAATGGTTTTTCGAATATGTAGATGCAAACGATATTTTTTCGAATATGTAGATGCAAACGATAGTTTTTCGCATATGTACATGCAAACGATAATTTTTCGAATATGTATATGTAAACAACGGTTTTCGAATATATAGATGGAAACAATAGTTTTGCGAATATTTTTAATATAATTTGCTTTATATAAAGTCTTATCCTATTCTTGGTTATTTGATATGAGCAACGAACCTTATTATAAAACTATATCACTAATTTATTTTCTATGAAAAATTACGTAGTTATGTGTATGTGTGTGTATGTATGTGTGTGTGTGTGTATGTGTGTACTAACCTTTTTGTATTATTTAGTGACAGAAGTTTTACACGATACTACATTTCGGTGCTTCTTCATTAATACTTTTAGAATCGGTTAAAGTCCACTGATTATCTGAAGATGTGTTTTAATTTTTATTATCTTTTCTTATTTCTTTTTTTTTTTTTTTTTTTTCTGATTTTTTTCTCTCAAGAGCAATTGGATAAATTGAGATAAAGCAGCTAACGCGAGCATAAATCTCAAAGTCAAGTCAAGTCATAATTTTTTTATAATATATTATATTTCAAACATTATAATTTTTTTATAATACTTCGTTCTAAAATTTAAAAAGTGATATAAAAAAATCAAAACAAAAAGGTATCGAAAAAAAATGTATTAAAAAAATATTGAATATTAGAAAAGGATTGATTTTGTAAAGCAAACTTGCTTTTTTGTATTTTCCTTTTTCCTCTTAATGATAAACGAGCTTGCTGTGCCTGTTGTAAAGCCTATTTTAATTATTATTTTTATTTACTTAGCTGCTAACAAATATAAAAAAATAATTTTTGTGCATTTCGCAGTTTACGAACTAATACATTTGTACTTCCTTATTTAGGTAAAATCCTTCTTTATTTTAAATATGGAAATTATATTTGTTATATACAAAGTGATATATTTCATGTAGTAAGATTTTTTTTTATCAATTAATGATTTTGATAAAACAATTTTTAAAAGTAAATAATATTAAAATGGAATAATAAATAATTTTAATAATGCTAATTAAAAGTAAGTAATAATTATAATAATTATAATTTCTATTAGATTTTGATGGCTCATCAGAAGATCACAATTTGTCTTTTAAAAGCTATATAATTATTTTCATATTAAAACTGCCCATTAAACAAATTTGACAATAATACATAAAATATAATTTTTTTTAAATTTTATTTTTAAATTGAATTAATTTAAAATTATTTAGCAATTTTAATATTTATATATTGTTCAAAATAAGTTAAAAATCATTATATTATTATTTTTATTATGTTTCTTAAAAAACGGTTAATTAATTTTTGAAATTAAAGACTAACTATTAAAAAAAGTCATATGGAAAGGATTAATAATACAAATTTTAAATCAGCTTGAAAAGTTTAATGATTATTAGTAATGATGAAATGAAATCTTTATGTAATTTTGTTATTTTAAATTTGTTTTTTAAATATTTCATTTGCAATATTTAATTGTTATTTTCAATAAAAATATTTTTCCTCATTTAAAAATTAGTATCTTCATTTTTTTCATCTATCTTCATTAACTTTTGAAGCCTTTTTTAATTATTACTATGTTTCTTTATCTAACATGAATTATATTAGGTAAAATTCTTTTAGGAACTTAAAAATGTTTTTATGCAAGTATTACTTATACAGGCATTATGTCAAAATTCTGTGACATTTGTGCATGCACATTGTAATTCCACGAAAGACATATCGTCCCATACATGATGCATTTTAATTGAAAACATTTTGAAAATAAAAACTAGTCTCAAAATTTTTTTAAATTCCGAGATTATTTTCAAATTATGGGCCTTGAAATCACTTGTCTCTAGAATGACATGTATATAGCAGATTAAACGACATCCACAGTAAATAACACTATATATATATATATATAGCAAAATAAACAATATCCTGAGTAGATCTCTTTGTAGCGAACTTCTACAGGTTTATTTCTACTACATGTACACCTACAAATTTAACCTTCTACAAGTTTGCTATGTCCAGGGGAAATATGGGTAAAATAGCAGAACAAGGGCATTTGGCATCAAAAATTCTTTTCGCCAAAGTCCGTCAAGTAACGGATTGCGATTGTAAGTGAAGTGAATTGCAAACAGTATAAGAAACCCAAGTTATCACATTTGGCACCTTATTGCTCAGTTGGGTCTACAAAAAAATTGCCAAATTCCAACGGCCCCTATTTTGCGATTTAGCCGAAATATGTTACATTTGTCTTGGGAGAAGTCTATTATAATTTGGGAAGAAAATCCTATAACAAATAAGAGAATAAAGGATAAGTCTGGACAACAAGCATATAAACCAGAAGTCTGATACAATTTGCGAAGAAAAGTCTGCTACGAAATGAGAAAACCAGAAGTATGTTATCAATTTGAGATTGAAAGAAGTCAGCTAAATTTTGACTCTACATTCATTGAGGTTGCAGAGAATTGGATTGTACCTTTCTCCCCTTCTCCTCAATAGCAAAATAAAAACTTTCCACCCTATAGATTTAATATGTTCATTCTTCAATAGATAAAACGATTCAATTTTGCTTCACACGTTGGGTTTCGAACTGAACTCCCCCCTTTCCAAAATTCAACGTGCTTTCCACTAAAAAACCCTCTAAAAAGTTATTGTAATATGATTATTGTGTTTATATATGATATTGCTTGAATTTAAAAAAAAACAAGCAGAAATAACTTATTTGTAATCCTAATCCCATATAATTATAATTGCAAAATTGAGAACAAATACAAAATTCAGTATTTTATATTTTAATGATATTCACCAAATTCAGAGACATTTATAGAAATTAAATACATGAATGTCAAGATGAATATTTACATTGTTAACAAAGTAATGTAAAAAAAAACAATATTCTGCATTAAATAATGATGTGCGCCATCACCCTCTGCAACAGTGGACAAGTTCTTTTACGTAGCAAATCCATAGTTAAAGCAACAGAAAAATACACATTTATGCTTTAGTTGAAGCTGTTCTTTGTAGAAATCCAAGCAATAAGTGAGAATAATTTAATGATGCATTTATATATTTATTATAATTTTTATTGCTTTATTTTAATTTTTATTTTGTTGCTTGTTTTAATTTTTTAATGGGATGTTTTCTCTCAGTTCCATTAAAAGAGTAACATCCAGTGGCTGTAAAAGACCTGAACCTTTTCGGTACTCCAAAGGAACCTATAAATTTAAGAAAAAATTTTGAATTATATTTTTGAAGTGCTTATAAGTGCTTTTAAGTGCTTTTTTGTAATGACAAAATTACATAAAATTGCACACTATCATTTCATTCACAATCATAATATAAAATTAATGTTAATTCATTTAATATACATAATGTATGACATTAATTAATAATAAAATTATTATATTTTATTAAATAAATATTTAATAAAATATAAAAATTTTATTATTTATACATTTTATTTAAATAATCGCATGTTAATCGCAATATTTTTACTAAGTATTAAATTCTAAATTTATTTCCCACTCAATTGCTATTCCAAAAAAAAGTAATTATAAGTAAATAAAGTAATTTTAAATAATAAATTTAATCTAAGAAATATAACAAAAAAAACATGATACATTTAATCGAAAAAGTATTTTAAATTTCCGTTTATAAATAATATTCGGCTTATTAATTATTTATGCAGGTAAATAAACCAATAGCATAAGAAAAAATAAATAGAATTTTTCTTCAGATCTAATGTATAATTTTGAAAGCTATTACAATTCCATTTGAATAATTTTATTTATTTTTTTTTATTTAAGGTATTCGTTACTCAACTATAATATTATTTTTTTAATGTTTTCTGCTCGTACTGATATGGGAAAACATTACTCTTATTTATTTTTTTAATAACATTATTTTTCAAAATATATAAAAAAAATCGAAGGTAAGAAAATTTATATAATCAGTTAACTTAGATAAAAATGTACTATAGTAATAGCGATGAATATTCTTAACCTAGTTATTGCATTCATAATTATTATATTATAATTGGAAATCTCAATATTTGGAAGTTTTTAAAAAATTCTTTACAAAATCAATTTTTAAAATTATCTTAAAAAAGTTATTAATCAATAAGATTATTATTCTTATGAAAATTATTTGAAAATTCTTACAATTCTTACAAAAATTCTTAATATAATTTCTTTTAATATTCTGTGCATCTATCATTCTATTCTTATTTGTAAGCAAAACGTTTTTCCGAATTACAACGTGTGTGTTTTTTAAAACACAATCGTTTGTTTATCTTTTCTTCTTTTTCATATAAAACATCCGCAAGAAATATATGCAATTCCAATAGTTTCTGGAATTTTATTTTTTGCACTTTTAAGAAACATCAGTGTAAGTCAACAATACAAAAGCAAAAAACAAGTACAAATACTATACACCTGAACTTTTTTGTAAAATTTTTTTAATGCGAATTCGGATATAGAAATGGAGATCTCAAAAATAATCTTTTTACACGACTTTTACTCACTTTCATGTGAACAGACAGACACCAACCAAATTAGAAAAAAATTCGAATTCCAAGAAAATGTAGTAGTTTTGTATTTTTATTTCAATTAAGAAAATTTTAAATTCCTCCAATTATATAACTGGTAAATCGCAAATTTTTTTTTTTATGAAATATAATTTTTCACAAATAACTGAAATGAATATGTTTCATTTAAAGATAACAAAATTCTTTATATTTATAATGTTCTCCATGAAAAAAAAGGTAAAATCGCAAAACAGGGGCCATTGAGATTTGGCGTCTAAAATATTTTCGCTAAAGTGCGCCAAGTAAAGAGATGCGATTGTAAGTGAAGTGAATTTCACACAATATAAGAAATTCAGGTTTCCACATTTGGCAATTTATAGCTCAGTTGACGCCACAAAATAAGTCGCCAAAATCCAACGGCCTCTATTTGGCGATTTGGACAAAGTACAAATATGATCATAACAAAGTGTTTTATTTTCAATTTTTCAAGTCTGTAATTAATCTTCACTTTTTCTACAGAGTCAGAATTTGTCTGTGTACGTGTAAATTGGGTTTTTAAGTATGATGCAACACTGAGGGAAAGTATACATCGCGTTAAAAAAGTTATTGTCCGTTTTTAATTAAATAAACATAGCTACCTATAATTATAGGAGGACTAAAAATGCACAGTTTTACCTTAGTTTGTGGGCACGCTTTGATTCTGAAATGGCTAAGGACGTAGACAAGACACACTTTCACTTCCACCAGGGCAAACCTCATGGCAACACAGTTTCTGGGTCCAGAACCAAACGGCATGAATGTGTAAGGATTGCGCTTGGCTCTCTCTTCGGGCAAAAATCTGAACAAAAAAATTAAATATTTATTACATAATTTTTTCTAATTTTAAAACCATTTTTAAAATAAAGCCTCGTTTATATTTATTTTCAAATAAAAATGTAGGCTTAAATTCTATCAATACATTGTTTTTGTTCTGTACGGCATTATTTTCTTTACATGAATATATCAAAATATAAAAATGGCATGTTAAATACATGTCTTGCAGGTTGTGAGTAACAGGATCTAACTTAATAATGCTCGAATTTTATGAACAGTTTTTCAAGCGTGATTTTTTTTTATTTCAAAGTCAAATGATTTTTATTAATAATGGAAATAAATGAAATTCATGTCATTAAATACTAATTTCTAAATATCGTCTATTAATTCTATAAATAAACGTAATTACTTTGAAAGCGATATAATGAGTTTTAAAAGACATCCACGGGATATTCAAAATAATAATATTTTAACCACTATAACATAATAATTTTAATTTTGATAAATGATTTAAATTAACATAATTAAATTTTTCATTTAGAATTAGCTTTTAATTAAAAGTCAATCCTCTAACAAATATTTCAAATTTTGTCAGAAAGAAAAATTGATACTTTACAAATTGGAATTACACCCCTGATATAAAAGGAAACGCAGTTTACAATCATTTAACTCATTAATGGATAAGTTTATTAAATTATTAGTTTTAAAATTAAAATTAAATTATTATTAAATTTTAATTTAATATTATTATTATTAAATGTTTTTATATGCTGGTAAATTTCCATTATTAAATTTCCTTTTTACATACTAGTAAATTTCCATTTTTGAATTTCCTTTTTATATACCAGTAAAATTCAATTATTATACTTCCTTTTTGTGTACTAGTAAATTTCCATTTTATGTAATAGTAAATTTCCATTTTTAATTTCCAATCTTACTCTAGAATCTTTTGTACCTAATGTAATAAATATAATAAAAGGCAATTACTAACAGAAATTTCTGCTGTTATCTGAGACAGTAGATTCGAAAGTCCAGGGCAATAAACCAAAATATATATATTTAATTTTCTCAAAATTAATTAAATTGGTAACAAATAAATAACAGTTTACCTGTCTGGATCAAATTTCAATGGTTCTGGATAGAACTTTGGATCTCTATGAATGGCATACACTGGAATAGTGATGCATGTCTTCTTCGGTACAGTGATACCAGTATTCCCAAGCTTATAATCTGTACTCGCCACTCTCTCCAATCTAAAAACATGTATATATTTTTTCAAATAAGATACATATCTTTGTAATTAAGTAGTAGTAAGTGTTTGATTCTTTTTACCGACAATTTGCATTTAAGTCTCGAACTTCAGTTTATATTTTATCATCAATTTTATATTTAATAAAAAATGTCTGTAGTTGAAATTATCACATAGAAGACTGTGCCGTAGAAGTAATATGGCAAAAAAAAATCCAATTTACCATTTTTATTACTAAAAGGTTAAATAAAAAATAAAACTGTTCAATAAAATAATAAAACTTTGTCTGTCAGTAAGGCCTTTTATGAGTTAAGAAATCTGTTTAAATCACAGTTCATATGCAGAAAAACTAAATTTATGTTATATAAAACCCTTGATAGGCCTATTTTGGTCTATGGCTGTGAAACATGGACTTTAAAAAGGTCTGATGAGGCCCAGATTTTAAGCTCTATTCTTAGAGGTGTTCGGGAAAGGGATTGTTGGATAAGAGGGTACGAAGCAGAAATTTATAAATGCTATAAAGACTCAGATGTTATAAAATTTATTAACATCAATAGATTAAACTGGGCTGCTCATGTATTTAAAATGAATGGTTTAAACCCTGTAAAAAGGCTCGTTGTAGCAAAGCCACAGGGACAAAGAGGAAGAGGACACTGCTTCCAGCTGCGATGGATAGACACAGTTGAAAAAGATTTTGCTGTACTGAAGATTAAGAATTGGAGGACCATTGTCACTCAGAGGAATGCATGGAAATCTCTTCAAAAGGAAAGCCTTGGCCCACCCTGGGCTATCCTGCAATTGATGATGATGATGATGCAATATGCCATATTAGTCGGCCTCGTACAAGCAAGATTGGTAATCTCAGCACTAATTGCAAATCAGAAAAATTTTAATACTTGGATCAAAATTGTGATATTTTAAATGTTTACTGATATCCAGAGGTGATGATTTGATTTTGCTTAGTATCTTAAAAGTACCATCAAAGATCCTAGTATGTATTAATATTGGACTGGAAAAAATAAACCAAAGGAATAGTTTCTTAACAATCTATCTGTTACGAATTCGCTCAAGAAAGCTAGAAGAATATTGGCGAATATTTAGAAATAAGTGAACAATTAGAGAAGAATTAAAATAAAGCCCTTGTCACTGAGAACCATTTGAAGAATTCATGAAATATATATGGGGCATACACTGAATTAATTTAAATATTTTATTGCCTATATCGTTGATACTATTCTATTTCGTGCAGATGTATGTTCTTGTTATGAGCATACAATAAAAGTTTTTTCTTACTTAAAAATTTAAAAAATTGCATTAAGTAGAGATAAAGCGACAATTTTTTTAATTCAAATATCACTCAATTGTATATTTATTACCTGATAGCAGGTGGATTGATTCTCAATGTTTCAGATATGACGTTGTCCAGATATTTCATTCCCTGGAGGGATTCATAGGTAAGTTCTCCCTTAAACAAATTATTACAGTCAGAAAGGTTTTGTGAAGGTTTTATAGTATAAAATAAATGACTTGCAACGAACTTTTGAGAGGTTGTAGTTAGCTGAATTTAAACGTTTTATGAGAATGAATAGAATAATATTTTTAAAAGAAATTCAACACTGATTTATTTGAAAAAGCATGTAGAACAAAACCAAAGACAAGATTATAAAAAAATAATTGCTAGTATAATATTGCTAAAATAATTTTTCTATGTTAAATATTCCTTAAGTTTGAAAGTTTTGAAGTATTTATAATGTGCAAATCATCAAAATCAAAGGATCATATATTTAAGCATTCATAATGGAAACATATTATTTTACAAAATTATGTAAAAAAATTCTTTAAAAAAATTACATACAGGCGAAAATGTTTCATCTAATTTAAAAATTATAATTTATTTGTGACAGAAATATAACATCAAACAATTGCCATGATTATTTAAAGAAAAAAATACATCCTCCCAAAACATATACTTATATCGTACACCACTTACAAAAACTCAAAATTAGATAAAATTTTTCTCACTTTTTAAATGGTTTCAATAGTGAGAAAAAATGATGGTAAAATCAATGGCTTATAATTTATCTACTTATACCCGCTATGGGTATAAGTAGATAAATTATAAGCCATTGATTAAGTATAAACCATTGCTGCTTTATGTTTGACATCTGGATATAACTGTAGTGGTTTGTAGAGGAGGTTTGTTGTAGAGGTTTCTTGGCCTTAACAATTGACGATATAACTATAACTGTAATTAATATTATTAATTAACAATTGACGATATAACTATAACTGTACCTAACTTACATTTTCAGCCCGAATTGTTTCATCCAATTCCTTAAAAAGTTTGTCCTGTATGTCTGGGTTTAAGGCCAGGTAATAGCACGCAAAAGATAGGGCGGAAGCAGTGGTCTCGAAGCCAGCCAGGAAAAAGATCACACACTGAGCTACCAACTCATCGGAAGACAAAGCTGAAGAAAAAATGAAAGAAATTATATAGTTTACAAGATTAAAATAGGATCAGATGGTTAAGAACTGTTTGAAAACAATATGCGTCAAAAATTATTACTGTAATAAAATTGTATGCAATGTTTCTTTAAAATAGGACCAGAACTTCAAATAATCTTTTATAAAATAACTTACAAATTCGACTTATTTTCTCATATTACTTTTTCAATTTAATGTTGTTTTTTTGTACAATTCACAATTCATACAAATATTTTGAAAAACAAAAACTATTTCAGCTTGAAAAGTAAAACCTTTTTTAGTTACTTTAACAAAAAGAAAGTTTTCCCATGCAGTAATAAAAGTTTACTTTATTACTTCATGGGAGATCAATCAGGAAATCATTTATTTACTTCAGTTTTATAAAATTGAAAGTTTTGATTTTGAGTCATTATTGAGAATGTGAAAAGACAGAATCATGAATCGACGTAGATGCCATTATAATCAATTAAAATATTTTTTTTCTAAACATTGCTTCAATTTGTTGCATTTTGATGTCTGTAAAATTTTTATGATTTTTGGAAAATTTAAAATGCATATTGTTCCTTATTAAATCAAAACTATATCTAAAAACATTAATAATACTGAAAATTAAAACTGTTTGTTTATTTTTGAATTGTTAAAATTAAAGAAATCAAAATAAATGTTTTCTTATCTAACGAAGCGTGAATCTTAATATTCTGTTAGTAAGAATGTGATTAAACTTATGTTTCTCGCCTATAGAAATAAATAATATCAAAATAAAAAATTTGGTGGATAGCACGTTAAGATTTTACATATTTATTATGCATAATTTCAAAGCCTCTAATAATATAAAAGAAATACATATGAACAAAACTTGGGCCTGATGGCCGAGTGACTAGCGCTTTGTCGGTCGTTGACATAGGTTTCCGGTGGTGATTTCCTTACACATATTTCCTGTATGGTGACACAGAATCAAGTCCCGGCGGTGCAATGGAAGGTTTGTAGTGGAATACATATATTTATATGTATGAATCCATTTTAAACCTTAGGTTTCGGTCTAATATGACTACTGTGCGTAGGGTTGACAACCTTGCCCCATATAAAGAAAACATTTGCCAGTAGGCAGACCGACTTGGATCATCATGTGTACCGCCAATGAAGAAGTTGAAGTAAACAAAACTTAAACAATTATTATAAACCTAATGAGTGACTGAAATAACTAAATTTATTTATGAATTAATTGTCTAATAAGGACTGCACCGTTAGTGAAAAGATTTTGTTAGACAGGAATTTAAATATAAAATGTTGAAACTTTTTCGGATTAAAATGAGTTAAATAATAGCAATAAAAGCCATACTCTTCTTTGGCTTGAAATTCTTGAAAACCTCTTCATTTGTTTCTCCTTCGTAGTTATTTAAAATGTTATCTCCTTTTTCTGCGACTTTTTCTTCAGCTTTCTGTTCATCGGCTGCTTCTATCAACAGTTGCAAAAAATCGTTCCTTGTCTGCAATAGTATAAATAAAGATCAAACACACATTTTTACACACACATCAAAAGGCAGGAGCGTCCTGGTTCATAGAACTTGGAGTTTTTAGAACCAAGGTTACTTAGTTGGAAACTAGACAAGCATGCCGAACCGCAAGCTTCCGTCTTTCCATCTGGCCTTTGGTACCACAGGTTGCAGGTTCGAATCTTGGCGGTAGCATGTACGTTCATTAGTGGTTCGGAATCCACTTTAAACTGTGGGTCTCTGTCTAATTAACCTAGAGTGCAAAAAATGACGGTAGAGCGACAACCAAATCATATCCGTTTGTCCATAAGACGGTGATGGGCATGATTAGTTTGTTGACTAGAATGTCCTTTCGTTGATGAGGAGGTCGCCAAATGCCCCTAATGAGGATCTCCGTTTAAAATATTGGTGGCACAATGTGGATGCAGAATAGTACCCCATCATTCCCATGGTATACCTTGGCGGCGTCGTCGTTGTTGAGCATTCAATACTCATTTCAAAAAGACATCGCAGGTGTGCCACTGCGTGGCCTAATTGAATTAGCTTCCAGTGATAGTGTATAGGGGGGCCTGATGGCCGAATGGCTAACACTCTGGCTCTCGGTACCACAGATATCGGGTTCGAATCTCGGCGGTGCCAAGGATGTTTGTAGTGGTTCGGAATCCACTTTAAGCCGTAGGTCCCGGTCTCATATGACAGTAGAGCGTCACAAAGGCCAATCAGACTTCTTCTCACCCACATCATTCATAAACTGTAAAAGGGGCAACTCAGCTCTAGGCACAGTGATGTGGTGTGGTGTAGTAGTAGTAGTTGTGATAGTGTATGCGTCCAAGGAAGTAAGTATACACAGGGGGCCGTACTCTTATGCACAAGAAACGCGCGCTCGAACGCTTCCGCCGTACAACCGGCCATTACTACCTGCAGGCACGTCTCCACCGCATTAGGTTGGCTTCAGATGGGATCTGTCAATTACGTCGGATCACCAATATGGACGGAGATCAACTGCGGAATTGTACTGGACTTATCGATGTGCCTGATGGCATTGTTGGACGCTACTGGGAGACTTGCCATCGTATGGCTAAACAGCCGCAGACGAAAATGAGGATCGAAATCGAGAAAATGAGAATCGAACACTAACTAACTATGGAATCATTGTAGGACAACTGTAGAGAATATTTCTGCATACATTTTATTGATCATATTACTGTGTTCAAAAAGTAAAACTAATTTTAAATTTATATTTCCCGGACACATGGAATTTCCATTTTTTTTTTCTTTTTTAGGTTGTTGGCACTGTCCTTGATATCTGTGTGAAATTTGACGTCAAAATATTCATTAGTGTTTGAATTACGCTTGGCTTTGTGAGGCGCTAAAACTGATTTCGGCGATTTTTGAAATGTCTGAATTAATTGAACAAAGATCTTGCATTAAATTTTGTTTGCGGAAACGAATAGAATGTTGCAGAAGGCATTCGGTGAGCATTCTTATATCGGAAAGAAATATTTAGAAGTGGTATAAACTGTTCAAAGAAGGCAGAGAACGCATTGAAGACGAAGAGCCCTCTAGTCGACCCTCAACAGCAATTGGAGTTTCAAAAGGATTGGTCAATACCATTTTAAAAGATGTTTTGGACATGAAACGCATCAAATCTCGATTGGTACCGAAAATACTGAATTTTTTTTGGAAAAGCAACGTCGCGTTGAAGTGTGTGAAACAATGCTTTCTGTCTATCAGGACAAGTTGAAATGCATCATAACTGAAAATGAGATTTGGATTTATGCTTACGACCCGGAAACAACCGATCGAACGAGCGAAGATCGTGACTAAGGTGAAGCAAGACCGAAAAGAGCACGCCAAACTCGCTCGAAAATCAAGTTTATGTTGACTGTTTTCTTTGATTACAGATTTACAGATTACTTTGATTTAGTGGTGTGGTGCATTATGAATTCCTTCCGCCGGACCAAACTGTCAACAAGGAATATTATTTGAGTGTTATTCGTCGTTTGCGTGTAGCTATTCGCAAAAAGAGACCTTATTTATGGAAAGATAACTCTTGGTTTTTGCATCACGATAAAGTGCCAGCTCCCACTGCATTAATTCTTCGTGACTTTTTCGCCAAAAATGAAATCCATATCGTTCCACAACCACCGTATTCACCTGATTTAGAGCCGTCCGAATTCTGGCTATTCCCTATACTCAAAAGAAAACTCCGAGGAGACTGTTTTGAGTCGATTGAAGAGATTCAATGTGAATCGGCGCGCACTTTGAAGGCCATCCCGGCCAATGACTTTTTAGCATGCATTGAGGATTGGAAAAAAAAGTTGGCATAAGTGCATTGTGTCCGGAGGGGATTACTTAGAAGGCGATGAAATAAATTTGGAAGAATAAATAAAGAGTTTTTGAAAAAAATAAAAATTGGTCTTACTTCTGAGGCACAGTAGTACCTGTGTATATGTAAGTAATTTATACCTAGCAATTATCGTGCTGTGATTGCAGAATTCTTAGTCCAGCGTTTAGACACTCGTTACCAGGGGCGCTGCGATTCCGCATACTATCTTTCCCAATGATTTACCTCAGATAAATGGCCTGCTATTCAGTTCACTTTACGTAAGTGAAAATGTCCAGTATTCGGAATAGAAGCAATATATATCCATGCAGTTTATAATTCTCAATGAACTTTAGTTCTGAACTATAGAAGCTAAATTCGAAGTTGTGAAATTATTTTTAAATACCATAATGGACTCCTATCGTAAATTTAATTCAAGAAGATTTTATTTAAGCAAAATTATAAACCATAAAATCTTTCAGCTGAATATATATATATTAAACTGTTGCAGATATAAGAACATACATTGATTATAACTATTATGACGAAATAATATGGTTAGCTTTCATAAATACTCAAATACATCGTTCTTGATATCATAAATTGTAACTATATCTAATTGCATAGATAAAACATTACCTGTCCTGTTCTTTTACGTTCCTTTATTATATTCAGTGTAACATCTGCGAAAAACTTCGTACTCAGGGGTGAAGCAACTTTTATTTTGAACAGTTTCACAATGCTAGGAAACACAACTAAATTCAAAAAGAAAAGCATAAATCAAAAGAATATCATGAAACACACTATTGGCCATTAAAATTGAAGGAAGAAATGCAGATAACAAAATGATATTTATTGGACAAATATATTATACTGGAAATAAGAAGAACCTGAGAAATCAGTACCCAGAACAACCACCTCTGGCAGTAATAACAGCTCTTATACGGCTGGGCATTGAGTCAAACAGAGATTGGATGGCATGTACAGGCACATATGCCCATGCAGCTTCAACACGATGCCAAAGCTCATCGACCGTAGTGACTGGCTTATGGTGACGAGCTAGTCGAGCCAACCATGGACCAGACGTTTTCTATCGACGAGAGATCTGGTGAACGTGCAGGCAGGGCAGCAGCGGAACATTTTCCGTATCAAGGAAGGTCCGTATAATACCGGAAACATGCTGTCGTGCATTATACTGCTGAAACGTAGGGTTTCGCAGGGTTCGAATAAAGGGTACAGCCAGGGTGTCGTAACACACCAGAAATGTAACGTGCACTGTTCAAAGTGCCATCAATGCGAACAAGAGATGACCAAAACGTGTATCCAATAGCACCTCATACCATCACGCCAAGTGATGGGCCAGTATGACGATGACGAATGCACGCTGCCAATGTGCGTTCACCACATGCCAAACACGGATGCGACCATCTTGATGCTGTAGATAGAACCTGGATTCATCTGAGCAAATGATATCTCGCCATTCGTGCGCCCAGGTTCGCCGTTGATCACATCACTGAAGACGCTCCTGTCTGTGATACAGCGTCCAGGGTAGCCGCAGCCATGGTCTCCGAGCTGAGAGTCCATGTTGTTGCAAACGTCGTCGAACTGTTCGTGGAGCTATTGGTTGTCATGCAAACGATCCGAATTCTTGACTTAGGGCTCGTGACGTGGCTGCACGATCCATTAAGGCCATGCGGGTAACATATCTGTCTTCTCGGCTGCTGGTGATAGCGGAGCCGTTGATATCTAGCACGGCGTTCCGTATTACCGTCCTGATCCCATCGATTCCATATTCTGCTAACAGTCGTTGGATCTCGCCGACGCGAACAGCAATACTGCGATACGATAAACCGTATCGCAGTATCCTACAATTCGATCCCAGTACGCTACAATTCGACCTTTATCAAAGTCAGAAATGTGTTGGTACGTATTTCTGCTTCTTACACGAGGCATCACAACAACATTTCACCAGGCAACAACGTTCAAATGCAATGAGGAACCGACTGAACAGTTTCTTCATTTAAACACATTTTAGGTGTCGCTACCGGTACCTGCTTTGTCCAATGCGCTGAATAATCATTTGCATATCACAGTACCTTCTTCCTGTCGTTTAAATTTCATGTCTGTAGCATGTCGCCTTCTTGGTGTAGCAATTTTAATGGCCAATAATGTATTATAAAAATACCAATTACAGCATTTTATTATTAAACGTATCTATTATTAAACTTATCTTAATTATTAACGACATTACATTAATTAGGAAATCTAACGTAAACTATATAATCCTGGTGCGAATTTAAATGTACTTACGCCACAAAGCGAGCCTCCAGGGCACTGTGTTCTGAAAGAATGGTCTGGCAGCTGTGACAAATGCATTGTTGGGGTCGTTGTGGGAATCAATTTTGGTGGAGAAGGCAGAATTGGCAATCACGTCCATGCTAAAAGCGCCAAAGATCCTGCAATATTACCAGGAAAATATTAATTTACGAATTAATAATTATTTAAAGAAGGAATACAACACAATTTTTAAAAATTCGAAATCAACTCACAAATTTCAATTTATCGTGTCCAAAAATATTCTTGAACTGAAATGAATTAACTAAAGACCATGGTTATAGGTTCAATCAAAATACAACAAATCCAAAATTTATTTAGAAAAACAGAAATCGTAATTCCAAATAAAATAAAAACTGCAATAGTGATAATCGTCCAAGTTGGGGTCCTTTTAAAATTATGAAGCAAATGTTAGTTAATATTTGCTTTATAAATGTTAGTCAACATTTGCTTCATGAATGTTAGTCAATATTTGCTTCATGATTGTTAAGTCAGCATTTACTTTATGAATAATAGTCAGCATTTCTTAATGAATCAATATTTGTTAATGAATAATATTCAACGCTTATGAATGTTAATTAACATTTGCTTCATAATTTAAAACATCACACAAATATCAACCAAATTCAAGACTCATAGGAATGTCAATATTCAATAATTCGCTTATTGTAATTAATCAGAATAATAATAATATGGCATCAATCAAATTAAATAGCTACAGGAATGTGCCAATTTTCAGCAATCATAGTCAAAGCATGAAACAGCAGGTAGTCAAAATAACACCAACCAAGTACAATTATTCATAAGAATATAAAAATAAACAACAAAAGTAAGATATTTACTGTTTTCCATTAAAGGAACTATCTGCAGCATTTACTCGACATTCCAGTTTATTCATTTACTGATTTGAGTTCAATTGTAAATTGCATTTTTCTGTGTATTTTTACAAATTCCCTTTCATGAATTTTCCCTTTTCCTTTTAAAACGTAAAATTATCAGTTATTCAGAATGTAGCTTTTTCCATGTAGCTTTTTCACTATTTCAAGGTATTTTTAATCACAAATCTTTTTGGACGATCTTCTTACCAACCAAAATTCTAAGTTCTATGGGCTAGATTTATTTGTGACAACATGAACCTCACATCAAGACAACATTTTGTTTACACATGATAGCACTCATCAAAATTTAATCACTTTAAATAATGCTTCATACTTTCAAGTAATATCTTTTAGTAACTTTGATTTTGTTGATTGAGTTCATTGTGATAGCCTTCTTTGTCTTCTAATGTTTCAAACCAATTTTCACTTCTAGTACGACTGGCGGGTGCCTGATGGCCGAATGATTAGCGCTGAATGCCACAAGTTTCGGGCTCGAGTCCTGTCTGTGCCATGGATGTTTGTAATGGTTCGGAATCCGTAGGTTCCAGTTAGCATGACTGTATAGCGTTTGGCGTAGGGCTGACAACCCTACACCGTAAAATGAAAGCCTCTCGTGTCTCGAAATCTGCTAGAAGGCAGATGGCCTTGCCTCGCCATGGGGCTGTTGCGCCACTGAAGAAGTATGACTGGGGCAACAATAGATCAGCCTAGTTTGTTAAGAACCATGTTGTATGCAATATCGATGTCACATCTCCATAGTCCTAATTATTTTGAATCAATTAATCGATTGATGTTTTACTCACTTTTTTACATCTACAGGTTCTCCTTTCTCGGCGAATTTCGAATAATTGTCCACCAACACTTTGGAGCAACTTGAAAATATACTCATCATCTATAAAACAAATTCAATTTGCAAGCTGTTATACATTAAAATGTGTATGAGTATTATATTAAAATAAATCAACTATATATTACATTATTAAATAAATGTAGAAATTTTTATTTAACTATCCATTTTAGATTTTTTTGTCATTACATTCGATAAATGAATAAATACAGATGTACAGAAAGCTATGCTTTTCTAAATATTTATACGAAACAATTATAATCAGAAAAAGTCTCTCTAGAAGAAATTAAGTATTAAACTGATTTAATTTTACTTTTTATCCATATTTTTACACATTTCGACATATTACCATGTCACCTTTCTGGTCAATTTTGGGCAAACGTACTATAATTCAACAAATTGGTCCTCACGGTCTTTACTTTTTTGTGGAGACATTTCAAGACGTTCATGAGATTTTCATGAACCTGATTTGGAACTCATTATCTTAGCTTGAAAAAATATTAAAGTTACTTGAATTTTTTCATAGCTGTTCATATTTCACCCCTAAGCTCTCTCCAGAACTTTTAAGTCTCATTTTTGATCCCACACTTTAGTGTATAGAAATTATTCATCTGAACGTAACTGTCTTCTAAAATGTCTTAAAATAACCCTATTTTTTGAAACACCTTGTTTAATTTGATTTGTTTAAGTCGTGATTGAAATGGACACTTACTCTTTTGATTTTGCCCGTGCTGAATGTAGGAGACACAATGGTTCGAACTCTCTTCCAATTTTCGCCTTGCAGTAACTGAAGCATGCTTTCGGTTATTACATCACCTGTTGTCAGCTCCTATAACAAAAAGAAAAGTCATTGACATAACTATAAAAAATATCTTATAGTTATATTATCCGAAAAAAACTTCAGATCTATTTATAGACTAATGTCTACAAGTTATTTCTACAAGTTATAATGTGATTTCTAACCATATCGTGTTAAGAATATTCTTTGAATTTCAACCATATCTTTTAAAAAGTATTCTTCCACATTGTCGATTGCTACCAATTCGACATTTTTTTTCACTGGCAAAGTTTCCCAAAATGCCAAATTTATGATTGTCTAAATTAATTAGATGTTTATAATTTATGGCGATGATGATAAAAAATTGTTTTGTGACATTAATTTGAAATAATTTTGATTATTGTTTTTTTTTTAAATATTTTAACTTTTTACAAAATATTTTGTTTTTATATCATATCTTTTAAATTATGTAAACGGGTAAATTTAAACTGTTTTTTTTATATATATTTTATTGTTTAACATATATCTTATATCTCATATATATTGTTGTTTCAAATATTCAGTTCAATCTATGACTCGATGACTTCGCAAAGGCAATGTATGACTAGATTGCCACAGTAATTTTCCTTTGAAATAATCTAGTAGATTTTTTTTTAATACACTGCATTGCTATAAATATATATGTATACTTACTCTACGATTGCTAAAGATGTGAAAATCTTTGACTAAGACGCTCCGTACAAGTTCAGGGTCAGCAACGGACAAAAACGGTGAAGTACCTTCAAAGTGCCTTAAAATTACAAAAATCAAATGAAACACCTGGATCAGACAAAACACAACGTTCAAAATTACTTCTTATATTATAAAATTATCTAAATAAAAAAATCTCGAACACATAATAAAATATCATTCATAATTTGCAATATAATTTACAAAAGTTAATACATTTCGATGATATATCCTTTGTTTGTTCTTTCCTTGCACTGCATGTAAAGCGATAATTGATATCAGGACATGTAATGACATCTATATGAAAAGTTGTGGAATTTTAAGTGGATGCTCTCCAAATTCAACTCCATTGGATTTTCTTTTTTTTGGCTATGCGAAAGGTTATATTTATCAGAGGTTTGACATTAATTTATATAGTGAATGCTCTCTAGATTTGGCTCCATTAGATTTTTTCTTTGACCATGTTTAATATGTCTATGAAATGATTTGCATTAATTTATTTAGTGAATGCTCTATAGATCTTGTCCCATTGTTTTGGTTTGTTGCTCTACGGCCATTTTGTGCACAACAGGGTTAAACAGACAGGGACCTACAGTTTAAAGTGAATTCCGAACCACTCACAAACATCCATGCTACTACCATAATTCGAAACTGAAGCCTGTGGTACCAAATGCTAGAGCACTGGCCACCAGGCCGCTTGGATTCCTTGGATTTTTTTCTTTCGTTATGTTAAATATTATGTCTATGAGATGATTTGCATTAATTTGTTTAGTGGACTAGATTTAACTCTATTAGATTTTTTTTTCATTTGGAGTTATGAGAAAATTAGTGCCTATCAAATGCTTTGAACTAATTTGTAGGAACTGAAGCAATGTATCACGGTTACTACTATTTCATAATTCTTCCGTGTTAATATACAACATGAAATGGTTTCTCTTGGAAGAACTATAAGCAATAAAGACACCATACATAGAAATTAATAAATTTTTGTCGTTACGTTATAAGTTAGTAAGAACATTTTGTAATGCCATTCTAGGACACCCTGGAATACACATAGCAAAGTGAATATGTAGGCGTATTACATAAAGTTTTACTATCAGTATCAATACATCAATATCAGTACATGTATCAGTATCAATACATCAATATCAGTACATGTATCAGTATCAATACATCAATATCAGTACATGTATCAGTATCAATACATCAATATCAGTACATGTATCAGTATCAATACATCAATATCAGTATAATACACATATCAACATGAGTATGTGTATCAATAAAGGTAAATATATCAATATCAATACATGTATCAGTATTAGTATGTGTATCAATATCAATAAATATAACAATATCAATACACGTATCAGTATCAGTACAGAATAATCAAATTTTATTTTTATTTTTCACTAACTAAAAAAAATAAATAAAATTTTGTGATTAAATAAGCCAAGATTAAGGAAACAATACACTGGTCTTCATTTAGCAGTAACTCCATAAACGTGTTATATCTTTACAGAATATTTATTAAAAACAATTTCGCTGTGAAAATCAAATGGAAGAGCATGTTATAAAATAACTAAAAATCAAATTTTTCCATTAGAAGAATTTGTTTAATAATTACTTATTGTGCTGGATTTACGAAACATAAAAACAATATCTTACCCATAAACTGCTCCATATTTCTTATATCTATCATTTTCAACTTCATGAATACGCTGTAAAAAAAGATTTGGAATAAAAATATGGAAATGAACAAAAGAATGCCATGAGAATTCTTTCAATTACTATAACCTATAAAATTCTTAAAAGAAATATATTTCTTAAAATCTTCTGCCTTTTCCAATAAACATTTTGTTTTACTGTAATTATACAATATTTAGGTTATTCCATATGGATAATTTTTTTAATTTTCCACATTTTGATGTATCAATATGCACAATATTTAATCAATAAATAAAGTTTGGTAGAAAACATGAAGCAGTTTTTAAAAATATATTTTAAAGCAAATTATCTTTCAATTGTTTGTGTATTATTTCTTCAGAAGATTTTAAAACTAATTTTAATATTTTCTAGCAAAACTGAGTAAAAAAATGGTTAATATAACGTTGAATAAATAAACATAATGTTTTTATTCATTTTTTTTTTTTTTTTTTTTTTGGGGGGGGTTCACTGAATTGGCTTTATTTCCAAAAGCAAAACAATTTAGCTTTAGGAATAATTTTTTAATCGTTTGTTAAATATTTGACTACAACTTTTGTTCAAAAAATTTCAAAATTCAAATTTAGTAATTTAGTATTTACCCAATTTTTTTTTTTTTTTTTTTTTTTTTTTTTTTTTACATGTACGAGAAATGTGCTAAATTAACATTACTAAAAAATTCAAATATTCACGTTAGGTTGTCTAATATGCATTTTGTGGAGTTAATGGAAATATTTTTAGAATGACAAAGTTTTATGTCAGTAGGGAAAAAATTGGACAGAAATGATTTAAAATGTAATTACATTTATTTTATTTAAAAATCAATAAGAATCAAAAGTTAAAATTCATCTTAGGTGATAATAATGATGTTAAAGAAACTGAGCTCCCAATAGATGCAAGTACAACGTGATAAGAAGGATGCTTGCAAAAGCTGGTCTGAAAGACTGTAAGGCCAGAAAAAAGCTGTGATTTATGTGAAAATCAAACCTTGACGGTTAAAGTGAGTAAGCTCACAAGAATTTTACAGCAGAGGATTGTTCTGTTCTGTTCTCTACTTTCTGATAATTTCTATTTTCTATCTCAATTCTGGTGATTTCTTTTCTCTAGTTCTATTTCTAATTATTTCTGTTTTCTAGTTCTATTTCTGATTATTTTTTTCTACTTCAATTTCTAAAAATTTCTTTTTTCAAGTTGTATTTCACTTGATTTCTTTTTTGCTTGTTCTATTTCTGATGATTTCTTTTTTCTAGTTCTATTTCTGATTATTTTTATTTTCTAGTTCTATTTCTGATGATTTCTGTTTTCTAGTTCTATTTCTGATTATTTTTATTTTCTGGTTCAATTTCTAAAAATTTCTTTTTCAAGTTCTTTTTCACTTGATTTCTTTTTGCTAGTTCTATTTCTGATTATTTCTTATTTCTAGTTCTATTTCTAATTATTTCTTTTCTGTAGTTCTATTTCTGATGATTTCTTTTTTCTAGTTCTATTTCTGATTGTTTCTAATTTCTATTTCAATTTCTAAAAATTTCTTTTTTTTCTACTTCTACTACTGGTGATTTCTTTTTTCTTGTTCTTTTCTGATTATTTCTATTTTCTAGTTCTATTTCTAAAAAAAAAAAAAATTTTAGTTTTATTTAGGGTGATTTTTATTTTCTAATTCTATTTCTGAGAATTTCTTATTTAAAAAAAAAACTTTGCCTTGATTTTTTTTCAACATATAAACATCTGCTTTAAAGTTGTGCAAAATCTCACAGTAATAAACCAATCCCTTGAGAGATATCACTTTTTCTATAACTTTTAAGTGCTTCATACAACAGGTGCATTCTGAGAATAAGATAAATATCAGGTTATAACGAAAGTTTTGTCTGTTTTTCTTATATAAGTAAAACGGAAAAACGTATTTATTTAATCATCAAAACTGTAGTGATAAGCATAAAATGTTAAGCGATAAGTACTGCTTTCAATTTTAACAACGAAAGATAAATATTGAGTCCATTAATATTTTAACCCCAAAACTTATCCGAATGAAATGAATGATAATAATTTCTGTTACATAATCTCATCATCATTTCAATAACAGATACATTTTACAAGAAATTTTTGAATGTTGAAAGATTTATTCATTCACAAATGCATCTATGCTATCTTCATGTCCCATACTGTATAAAAAATTATTACCACAATATAGGCTACAAAAACATATATTCGGAACATATTTAGATTAGATGCTTCTAGAACCAGAAACATTAACCTCAGTAAAGGACAATTACACCCAATTCTGTTTTTACACCAACTTTTTTTACACGATTTTGATTTAACACGAATCAGAAAAAAAAAAATCTCTTTTTACACAACTTATTTTGATTTAACACGGAAGACCCAAATTGTTAGAAGAAAATTTTGCTTTTTTTTTTTATTTTG
Organism: Caerostris darwini; assembly: GCA_021605075.1. Lineage (NCBI taxonomy): Eukaryota > Metazoa > Arthropoda > Arachnida > Araneae > Araneidae > Caerostris > Caerostris darwini. The sequence continues at coordinate 90,619 of BPLQ01006726.1, read as the reverse complement.
CGATTTCCATTTGTGGGAATTAGCCGAAATTTATAACCTCACTATGGAATTTTGTCTGCATTTTGAGTTTTGTGTTCAAAGTGAAAAGTACCTTTTTCGATGCTTATAAACCTTTATTTTATTAATTATAACTGAAATATTTTTCAGTAGCACTTATAATTTAGTCATAATGTATTGAAAAAAAATACCGTTCTCCATAAAACGATCGAATTGTCCATCATCTTAACATTGGCAAATCGGTGGTTCGGTTTGTCGCTCAACAGTCATTTCTGTACATTTTAGGCTAATTAGACCACGACCTACAGTTTAACGTGGATATCGATCCACCAGCAAACATCCATACCACAGCCAGTATTCGAACCTGAAGCCTATGATACTTAAGGCCAAAGCGCTAGCCAATTGGCCATCAGGACGCTTACAAATGGCGGAAAAGGATGATCTATCGTTTGAAGATATCGAGGAATTAGTAGTTGACAAAACTCTAAGTGAAGATGAAGACAGCTGATCCCATAGTGATAAAGACGAAGAAGATTTCAGATTTAATAATTAGATCTGCTTCCAAATGCAGATTTAATTAAAGGAAGTCTTGAACTGGCTAGTAAATTGGGTAATCATTTTGCTAAACATGATCGTAATGAGGAACTGGAAAATTTTAAAGTGATCCGAAGTCATTAATAGAGAATTAATTAATACAATGGCCTATCCAAAACACAAACACAACGATTAATAATTTAATTTTTTCTTAAATCCACTGAAACATCGGCACTACAGGAGGCTAGTTCTGATTGTTAAGATCTTAACCAATACATTTTTATGCTTGTTTATTAGTCATGGGTGTAGAATTTCTCCTTATTTTCGCTTCAGTGTTTTAGTGTTTACTGTTTTTAGAATAGTGTAATTCTAATTTTACTAACAATTTGAATGTAGGCCCCTCTTGATCTTGAGACCCTAGGCTGAAGCCTAGTTAGTCTATAGGAAAATCCGGCCCTGCATGCAACTCTAGTTTATTAGAGTTTAACATTTAAATACTAGAAAAATATTTTATTTAATATTTTATAATTTAGTTCAAAAGTTTACAGAAAGAATTTCACTAATGAAGTAAGAAGACGATAATCAAGACAATTCTAGCGACAACAGTAATATTGCAGTCATACGGAAATTTTATTATCAAAAAGTGACGACGGTTATTGTCAAAAAGTGACAGCAGTAATATTGTCAAAAAGTGACAACGAATAAAATCTTTTTATGTGTAACTCATATTATTTTATCTAATTTTTTTTCATGAATTAGTAACATGTTTTTTTTTCTTTTTCAAATGATAATTTACTTTGTATGATAGTGTTCAATCTTTATAAAATGAACCAATCTTCTAGTTTTCCATAGATGCAATATGTTTTTTACATAATGTTTTACACGTATTCTTCGGGAGCGTATCTACCGTGTAAAAACAGAATTAGGTGTATACTAAAGCTTCGAGGAATGATGATAATAAGCTATCCAGAAATTATATTCGAACTCAGGGGTCTCCAAACTTTCGAGCCTTAGGGCCATACTGTTTACTACAGTAAGTACCAAGGGCCAAAACCATTTATAATGGCAGAAAAATTAAAAACTCATTAATTAATCTATTGTACTATTTACTTGTGTGAGAAAACATGCAAACATGTACAAAAAGAATGTTTACAGATCTAAGTTAACCGATGAGCATCTTAAATCTCTTTTAATAATTGGTACAAGTAAAATTGATCCACAACTACAAACTATTGTCAGTGAAAAATCACAATTACATAAATCTCATTAGTATTTTTTTACAAGTGGGATACCCCGCGGTTTCATTCGCGTTAATTGAGCTTTTCCGCTCCTGAGGGATTTTCAGGATAAAAATCATATGTTTGATTCAGGATATATACATTCCACACATCGACATACATACATATGTGATATTCTTTATCTCAACATTACTACCGTGGGATGTTCACTAGTTTATAATGTTAGTGGGATTCATTTCAATTATTTGTTAGTTAAATAGTTATGCTTAAATTAAATTTTCTGCTTATTATGCTTGTCATTAAGCTTTACTTAACAATTAAATAAAATCGAGTTATCATCATTCTGTGTTTTTTTATCCAACCCATTACAACAACAATAAGCTATTCGCTGTCGCGGGCCGGATTAATGATACTGGCGGGCCGTAGTTTGGAGACCCCTGTTCTAACTCAATGACAACTTCAAAGAGGCATCATATATATATATATATAGAGAGAGAGAGAGAAATGAGACTAAATATATTATTGAAATGAAAAGCTTACTCTGCCCAAGTTTTCCAGTACAGATCCAAAGAATGGATAGGGCTTCACATAAGGAACTCCTCTCTTTTTCCAGCAGTCGTAACTCCTGCCAGATTTCCTGAGAAATAATAATATGATAATTTCGGCTTCAAATCAACACACAAATTCTAAACATGATAAGGAAGTAGGGACCTTTTTTGTTTACGGCAGGAACGCACAGACCATGGCGCAATCGTTTTTACAGCAATCCGTCTTCTCATATGCCAATTTGATTTAAAAGGTCATATGGTAAGCAATTTTTAGGTAACACCTTCAGATACCTACGAAAGCTTAATGCATGTAACACGCTAACATGCAACCAGGGCCGGATTAAGATCAAAAGAGGCCCTGGGCTATTCCACTTATGTGGCCCTTTCACCTCCCATTTTTAAGTGTGTAAATTACATGAGAGATAATAAAATACATCATTACTGTGATATATATCAATATGTTAAATGAAACAGGTTGTGATGGGTACTAATCTTTATAAAAAATGTGCCACGAATAATAAATTTAAAAAAAAAGTCGAGAACACTTATTTGGACATTTATTCTCAGCACCCTATTTAGTACTTGTAACAATAACTAATGAAATCCTCGCGTTGATCTTAACCAATACATTTTTATGTTTGTTTATTACTCATGGGTGTAGAATTTCTCCTTATTTTCACTTCAGTGTTTTAGTGTTTACTGTTTTTAGAATAGTGTAATTCTAATTTTACTAACAATTTGAATGTAGGCCCCTCTTGATCTTGAGACCCTAGGCTGAAGCCTAGTTAGTCTATAGGAAAATCCGGCCCTGCATGCAACTCTAGTTTATTAGAGTTTAACATTTAAATACTAGAAAAATATTTTATTTAATATTTTATAATTTAGTGAAAACTAGCAGATAAGAATTTTATAAACCACGTGCTAGTCTAAATGAAGGATACTAATAATTCTTTTAGGTATGCGCAGACCTCGACCCTCCTCATCATACGTCAAACATACGTCCATCATTAATTTACAAAAAATTAATTGGCAATTTTTGACTAAATTTTCAGATTTTGATTACAGATTAAAACAGGGAACATATTCAGCCTTGTCACAATAAATAATTAACCAATTACATATTAGAAAAATATTTTGTTACAAATCAGAAATTAATTTTCTTTGTCAATAATGAACTTGCAGGATTCATATTCAAGCAATTTGTTTGTGTCTCTAAGGCATTTATTGTTAATAACATGCTAAATTTTAAAATTGCGCTGAACAAATAAGATGTGCGTGTTGCTAAATAATTCAATAAAAAGCGCACCTTTGGAGCAATATATACACAAACATTTTACAACCGATAGTTAAAAATAATTTTATTTATCAGTTTATCTCAAGGTTTCTATGTAAAACACACTTGAAAATTCAACTAAGATGATTTCCTGATATGCTACGTATCTGTTATTAAAATTTGTAACTGAATTTTTTTATTTGAAACTCGCTTTCCTTTAAAAAAAATGAAATATATCTATAAACATTGTACAAAAAAGCTCAATCATGATCTATAATTATGACGATTATATGAGATATATACAATATCTGTTTATTTTTAAACTGAAGTTTCTTGGTGACTTATTTCAACAGTTAGCACCCTCCTTTTTCGAATCCGACGGAAGGACATTCCAGCCTAAAAATTTATCTTCACCACTTTCCGCATAAGCATACATTTTTGTTAAAATTTTATGTTAAATTTTCAAATAATCACGCAGATCAATGCTGAAAATGTATTTAACTTTCATTCCAATGGTATAAAAAATATTTTAAAAAAATTATTAAAAAAATAAAAATAAAATGTAAAATAAATAAATAAAAATATTTTTAAAAATTTAAAAAATATATAAATAATAATAATAAAAATAATAACATTTTTATCACATAATGAGTAAAATATAGGCCAACAAAATAAATGTAATTCATTTAATTCACTTTCTTTTATATTCAGATATGAATTTGAAAGTAAAAAAATAAAAGTTTATTTCGCTAAAGAGATAATATCGATTTTTTTAAATATATTTCTTGAAAAAAATAAATAAAAACTAAGGCATACAATGAATAGATAAATAATCTGAATTCAAAAATAAAATTGGGTCCCTTCACAGAGAATTTCCCGGGCCCTAATACTGTAAACAAACATACATAATGTACTTTTATTTTAAAAACTGAACTGCAAACGGACTTTTTGTATATAATCTTAAAAAGTATAACTTGCAAATATTAAATAATATATAAAGTAATATAACTCCCATTCATAACTTTACGACGATTTTGAGCAGTTTTAATAAGATACAAAAACTAATATATTTAGTACTTGACTGTTGAGTGTGAAAACTATTTTAGAAAAACACAATGTACGATTAAAAAGTATAATAAACCTTCGAAACTGTAATCACACAAAATTTAAAATGGACACATTTTAAACGTTCTTTGTTTGAAAATACTTGAGCAGAATAAAGAATGAGGCTCCGTTACCATAGCAACACACACAAAGTAGTTTCAATTTTACGATAACGCATACTATAGCCTTCGGATTTTCACTTTCAAAAAAATACCACTCTTTATTTTTACATATTTTATTATTAAGGACAGATTTTAGACATTTTTAGATTTAGATATTTCAACATATAATATTATTAAAAAAATCAATAATAATTGGATAATCAAACTCAAATATCGTATAATCAAAACAAATGAATTTACAAAGTAAAGAATGAGACTCTGTTACCATAGCAACACACACAAAGTAGTTTCAATTTTACGATAACATATATAACATACGGGTTTTTCACTTTCTCAAAAATACCACCCTTTATATATATATATATATATGTATATATATATATACATATTATTACAGACAGATTTTAAAAGCAAACCAAACTTCAAAAAAACAATGTTTAGAATTTTCAATATATAATACTATTAAAAACCAATAATAATTGGATAATCAAACTCAAATACCGTATAATCAAAACAAATGAATTCGTACTTACCAAATCAAAAAAATTAACGCAAAACCAAGTAATGCAGTTATTCCTAAAGGAGCAATAATTAAAGCAAAGGAGCCACCTATTGCAGCTTCCATTATTTATTTATTTTTCGTTCTACCAAAAAGCCTGACTCAAAACGCTCATCTTATCAAAGCTCATCTTATGCCACTACTAACTTGCTCTGTCTGTTATCTTTTTACTGTTATCATCTACGTAACGAATCAAAGACTGTCTCTCCTACAATAGGGTAGAAACTCAAGGTCAAATAATGATTCTACAAAAAAGACAACCAAAATTGTTGTTCTTTCAATGGTTTGAAAAACTGGTTCTGGTGTTTGTTTTTCGATCCTAGTCAAGCAGAATTTCAGACGTTAAAACTATTAGTACATGTAAACACAGCCAAGTTTAAAAATAGACTTGGATTTATTTTAAACCTTTGTTTATTAAAAATATATATATATATTGATTTCTAACAAATCATTGTACTTAGATTTAATGCGTTTTTTTAGCATCGTCAAAATAATTTTTGCTTGCAATAATTTAAATATTTTTAAAAATATACCTTAAGGTAAAATACTTTAAGAATTTTTTTTCTCAAAATACTAGTTAAACAAAGGGGTTGATGGCTGAGTAAGGTTGCGCTCTGGCGATCAGTATAACGGGTTTCGGGTTCGAGCCCCGGCGGTGGCATGGATGTTTGTAGTGGTCCGGAATTCACTTTAAACCGTAGGTCCCGGTTTAATATGATCATAGAGAGAGTTTAGGGAGTAGTGTTAGTCACGTCCATAGCATATCCTTCAAGCTGTGTCCCCTGGGTAGGGCTAAATGAGTAACGTCGGTGCAGCCCTTGTTTATGGCATAAATGTAACTGTCTAAGTATTTGCCAGCTGCATTAGAAAAAAAAACTAATCAAACAATGAAAGTAGTTGATAGATGTTTATAATGCAACTTAGAGTAAATATGTTACTTCTTTCTGTTATATTTTAATTATCCATGCCTATTTTGGCTATAATTGCAGAAATAATAATAAATTTGCTCAGCATACAGAATTAAAACAATTCGATATAATAATGTAATTTCATTCTTGTATTTATTATTACTTCAATTATTTAAACTTTATCTAATAAGAGATTCACCCACTGAGATAAGTAATCAGTGGCTCAAACTGATTAAATAATCTCAAATTGGGTGGCTCAATACCATTGGTGAAATTAATATTTATTTATAGCTGCAAAAAAGTTTATTATTTTTATAACGAGTATTATGAAAACTGACATGACCGCATGTTTTTTTTATCACATTTCCATTTCGCACTAATTATTATTTATTGGCTTTTCACTCGTGATTTTTAAACGTAAATTTAATTATTTTAGTCAGATTTGTTGCTTATTCCTATTCTCAACTATATAATTTTGTTTATTGAGAACTATATACGAATATAGAAAATTACATGCCAAATTATTCCGGTTCCAAACAACTACCAGGTACATAATCATGAACTTCTTTAATAGACAAAAATTTCGTGTACGTTTTAGTATATTAGTAAAACAAAATTCTTATTTAAAAAGTCGATTATGTGTGTTTTTACCAACCGATAAAACGCGGTGTTGCATTTTATTTGCATAAAACATTTCTATTACAGTTTTGGTAAATTTTAGTATTTGTGCATAATTAAAAATTTTAGATTTTACATGGTTCGCCTTAGATAATATAAATTGGTTAGCTTTGGTTAGGCGCTCTATGGACATCTTACGCACACGAGGGCTAAACAGACCGGGACCTACAGATTAAAGTGGATTCCGAACCACTACTACTACACCACACCACATTACATCACAGTGCCTAGAGCTGATTTGCCTCTTTACAGTTTGGGAATGATGTGGGTGAGAGGTCTGATTGGGCTCTGTGGCGCTCTCCGGTCATAAGAGACCGGGACCTACGGTTTAAAGTGGATTACGAACTCCTATAAACATCCATGGCACCCGATTCCAACCACTAACGGACATCTATGCCACAATCAAGTTTCGAACCTGGAACCTGTGGTACTAAAGGGCAGAGCGCTAGTCAGTTGGCCATCAGACCGTCACCCGGAGAGGGCGTATCTTTTGCCCATCCTGCGCGCAGCAGAATATCGGGTTTTCGGCTTTAAAGTGGAATCCTTCCACATATTGATAATTATATGTCTTTAAATTTGTTACACATAATATATTTCTAATTGTATGCGTATGGTGAGTAAATAAAGCTATGTGTTCTTCCACCTGTCCCTCAACTATCTCAACCCAACTACAGTTGCCCAATCTGCAGATTATAACATGGCTTTTTGTCGCAATACCAGTCAGTTTCACGAATGACAAGAGGACATTAAAGTTTGGGTATTCTCTGACAAATGTAGTAAATAAACAGAATTGTAGAAATTATGTATTCACACAGGACGTTTATGCTGTATTAAAATAATATGGATGTTCACTTTATCTTAATTAATCTGCATTACCAACCAATGCTCTTTAACTAGTCAAATTACCTCAATTCCCTATAACATTTTAAATCATGGTTTCGATTTTTGTGATCTTGTAGGAAGAAATATATGCAACTATCAAACCTCAAATAAAATATTAATTCCCATATACTTCCGACAAAAAGAAATCGTATCTCTAATAAAATATTGGTGGCCTGGTGGCTAGAGCTCTGGCATTTGTATCACAGGCTTCAGGTTCGAATCTTGGCGGTGGCTTGGATGTTTGTTAGTGGTTCGGAATCCACTTTAAACTGTAGATCCCGGTATGTTTAGCCTTTGTGTGCACAAAATGTATGTAAAGCGACAAACCAAGCCTAATGAAATATCTCTTTACTAAAAGTTAGCATTTATAGCATTTTTAACATAAAACTGATGAAAAACCATATTAGAGATAAATCAATCGTGATATTCTATACCTATTTCCTCGTAATTTTTAATCTCAGAAGTGCGAAAAACAACATAGATGTTATGTTGCAGAAAATATTGAAACAAAGATAGATAAATAAAATGACTTTATTTTTAATTTACAAGCAAATAAATTATTTATACACATATTAAATATGACTTATAAATTTGAATAACAGTATCAAAACAATTATGTATGAAGGATGACTAACAAGATTATGGCAGGTTCAGATTCGTCCAAGAACATGTTCAAGCAATCAGTAATGATGAAGTCGTAAATCATTGGTCCCCTTTCTATATCATGTTCACCGTCAATTTACAGTTTGTTGATAATGCAATTGCTATTTTACATCTTCAAAAGACAATTTTCTCTTTCTTCTAATGCAATTGTGACATCTTTTGGCTGCAAGAGACCTTGTCCTATCATATAATCCAATGGCACCTGCGAAATCAAAAAGAAAATAATATTTTTTTTTTCAGTGAAAACAAAATTTCATTATTTTATACCAAATTGAGTATTTTGATATACTTTTCTAATTTTAAGTCCATTAAATTGTCTTCTAAAAATATAGATTTATAGAATCTGATCTGTGGTAGTGTTTCTCGTGTCCGTAGCATATCCTCAAGCTACACATGCCCCTTGGGTAGTATTAAATGTGTCACAGCGGTGCAACTCTTGCTTATGGCATAAAGATTAACTGTCTCTGTATTGCCAGCTGCATTAGAGCAACAACAATAACAGAATCCGAGCCACAAAATTAATTGAAATGAATAGCAAACAGATACAATCGTACACAAAATCAATGTGATTGTACTTTTTCTCAGATCGAATTGGTCTCACTCTTAATATAGAAGCTTCCTATGCATAAGTCGCAGTAGTGTTTGCAATAAATATTATCAAAACTGCTGCCAAATTTCAATATTATGATATTGTATCATTGTGATTTGGTTTTAATGTTACATAGTAGCATCTGTACACAAGACTATGCTATCTTGAGACAGAAATATAGTTTCCAACCAGAAAGTTCGATTTAATAAAAAGAAAAACTTTTATCGAAATCATGAGTTTTCTAGAACTGAAATATTTCTAAAAACGATATCAGTAAATAGTTAATGTTCATTTCATAATTCAATATGCTATTTCTCCAGAGGTCTTATTTTCTTATGCATGCTTTAATTTTATAAACGAAGAAAATTTATTTTTTTTATTGTCAAACATCGATGGGTCTCTTGTTCGTCCACTTATGCATGACACGAACAGTCCACCGACAGATCATGAGAGGAGGACATTGCTTTTTGGGAACATTTCTATGAGCAACTACCAACATTTTCATGTTATATGGGAGAAAACATGGAACACTCCCATAATGAAACCTGACTATCGATGCAAGACACTTTTGCACGCGATGCCACTATTGCCATTGAGTTGGCTCGTTTCTTAAAGAAGTTATAGCAATGATGCAGCCAGAGGATTCGAATGTGAATCTGCTGCATATTAGCTGCGCGTGTTACAACTGTTATCTTCTTTTTCTGTTCTCATAAATTAATACACTTTCAGTTGATATATATAAAATATTTATTCACATTCCAAAATACTTATTCGAGCAACCGCCCGCCATCAGCATCCCCTAGCTCTTACTTTTTAAATCCCCGTATAAGACAATAGCCTTAAATGGAGTTACAGGAGGAGGAGTTATGGAAGAGTCTCTTGTTCGTGGTGCCATCTGTTGTCATTTATAATGACAAATAGTTTACACAACTGAGCTACTAGTTGAAAAGAAAAGACATTTGTCTAGATGAATTGCCGAGGATCTTTAATTTCTCAAATGCATCTGCCTACTTGGAAAAAAATTATTTAATTTTTTTAAATATTTTTTTATTATATTAGAATGTATTAATGTTTATCTTTTCAAATACGCTTATAATCCTATCTTAAGTCGCACCGCACAGCATTGTCTTAAATTGCCTTAAGTTAAATCAAGGCAATGTTGTTACAGCATTGAACTAACAGCATTACGTTATGCGCTCATTGCCTTATAGCATGAGGAGAATTGCCTAAGTTAAATCATGGCAATTAAAAATGAGTGAATGATGGAAAAACCGACCTTTGTTTGAGGACATCTCTTTATCCTGAAATTGCTGAGGACGTAGGCGAGGCTCACCTTCACTTCGACCAGTGCGAATCTCATGCCGACGCAGTTCCTAGGTCCTGCACCAAAGGGCATGAATGTGTACGGGTTGCGTTTGGATCTCTCTTCAGCAGCAAATCTGTAAATATGTAAACAGATATACACATCAATAAAAACATATATTATTAATTCTTAAAGGGTTATCCCAAGTTTGTTTTCGAAATATTACCAATTAACACGCGTAAAAATTAATCTTTAATTATGGAGCAAAGTGAGTATTTTAGGCTATCTTTTATTGTTCTGAGGCAAATACAAGTTCAGTCGTGATAACGCACGTTTAACAACAGTCATTCTATCATGATTTCGCGTCATTTTATAGACATTTGGCATAAGTATTTAAAAGAGGAATTTATTTGATTTGTCGCTCTACGGATCTTCGATTTAATTTCATTCTCTACGCTCCTTGATTTGATTTGTCACCGATTTGTGCACAGTTTGGGCTAATTAGACCGGGACCTAAATTTTAACCTAGATTCTGAACCAATAACAACCATTCATGACACCGCCAGAATTCGAATCTGAAGTCTGTGATACCAAAGGCAAGGACACTAACCAATTGGCCATCAAGCCGTAAAATATGGAGATGTTTCGTTTGTCGCTCTACAGGCATCTTGTGCACACTTTAGGCCAAACAGACTGGGACCTACAGTTTAAAGTGGATTCCAAACCACTAACAAACATCCATGCCTCCGCCAGGATTCGAACCTGAAGCTTGGGATGCCAAATGCCAGAGCGCTAGCCACTTGGCCACCAGGCCGCTAAAATATGGAGAGGAGCTGCGTGTTACTTATAACTGCTTGTATGCATGCAACAGTACTTATACTGCGTTTTATATATTCGTATATTTTTACTTGTATATTATTGTTTACTGAGTTATATATATTGTTACTTATAAATTATTGTTGCAGCGTATTACTTATTATTATTTTTGCGTTGTTATTTAGCCGCCGGTTACTTATTATTTACGATTACTTGCATTTGTTTTCTGTTATTTTTCTCAAAATAAGTAAAAATGAAGACCTTTCTAAAAATACTGCAAGGTGAACTCGAAAGCTTTGGCAATAAATTATATCTCTGATCTAGCATGCAATACTAATAGCTCAATTTCTACTTGAGTTCTTATAATAAAAAATAAATAAAACAGAATAAAATTTTACTAATCGTAATTCTAAATCTAAGAATTCCTATATCCGACTTTAGTAAAAGAAAAAAATGTTCTGAAACACGACAATTATTTGAAAAAAAAATCTGATCCAAAATTTTAAGATAATTACAATAATTTTTTTTTAAAAATGGCAACCATTTTCATTTTTTGCAGCTGCAACTTTAATTTATTTTTTAATTACTTGTTTCATGATTCAATGAAATCTTTAGGTGTCCCTATATACAAGCTAGTTATAATTACACTGAGACTTTTCAAAGCCATTTTTTTGGTGATTTCATTAAACCGTGGTAATTGTTCGACATTTTAAGGTAAGATATTTATAAAGTCATGGGAAAAGGAAAGATTTTGAAATATTTTTCCGCAAAATTTTCCTTCTTACTATGACTTTATAAATTTTACTATCAAATGTCGCGCAATTAAAAAATTGCTGAAACACCCTACTTTCAAAGGCTTCAAAAATCTATTATGGGTATATCAATAAATTACAGTGATAAAAATAAACAAAAAAGGTTACTTTTTATTCATGGGTTTACTATTCTTGTAAACCAAGAACTGTTAAGAATTTCAAACTGTAGAAAAAAATCATATTCATCTATCTTGCAAAACCACAACCATAAACCAGATATTTTTATTAACGATCCTATTTGCTCTATTTATAACTCGTTATAATGCTCGTTATTAATTTTGTGACCACTAAACTGTAGCAGAATCAATGTTATTGAGGATGTACTATCATGGATAGTCACAACACTCCCATTGCCTCACCGCAGATCCATATCATTAATGATCCACGATAATAAAATGTTTGATATTTTTTGTAATAGTAAAATAAATCCATGTTCGTTAGTTTTCATTACGTTTCAAACTTAATTATTACTTAATTGAAACTTAATAACAGTTGTGCACATTAATGTTCTCAATATTTTAATATTGCATTAAAGAACTTCGCGATTTATATGAAAGAAACTGAACAAACAATACTTTTTAGATGCAATAATAAAAAGTTTTGGGACCGACTGAGTTTGGTGATTAAGTCATAGGAGGTATGTGATGAACTATCACTGAGTTTTGATGCAAATTCTTTCAAATAGACTCAAATTTTCTTTTTCGTTATTTTATTTTAACACAATTAACACAACACCTGACAATACACACAACTCACATATAAATGTATAAAAATCGATTATTTCTTCATAATGCAATTTCCAAATTGGCTTATATCGATTCCAAATGATATCTTGCTTCAGCCAATTCCAATTACGTGTATAATCTGATGCATTCTGATAGGGAAGATATGAGTTAAGGTTTCCCTCTTGCAGGGATTAATTACCAAGTACCTGTGACTGTTTTCTAATCATTTTACTTGTTACACATCCACCATCCTGACAAAGTAATAAAGGATGGTGGATGTGTAACAGGTAAAATGATTAGAAAACAGAAAAAATAAATATATATATAAATAATATGATTTTATTCATGATATGTTCAGGACTGTAAGCAGTTTTACTTGATTATTGTCAGAAAAAAAGCATATTAGATGGTTAAATGCTATGAAAAGTAAATAAATGAATTGCATGTACCTGTCCGGCTTAAATGTTTCTGGATCTGGGAAAAAAATCAGGGTCTCTGTGCATGGCATAGATGGGAACAGTGACTACAGTATCCTTTGGTATCACAATACCAGTGTCGCCAAGTTTGTAATCTTCGCCTGTTAATCTATCCAATCTGTAAAAAACAATTCATTGTAAATTTCATAAAGGTTTTCAAAATATTTTTTTAATAATTTCATAAATTTTAATTTTTTTAAAAAAACTCAAGACATTTATTTATTGCAGATTAAAATATGTATCTTAAATATGGATGAGAAGTTCAAAGACTTACATAATACATACATAAAAATATATTTTAATACAGTGCAAATAAATGGTACAACAAATCCTTGAACCCAGTGAGCAGCTAAACATGCGATGAAAGCTCAGGTGTGAATTCTCTGGTGATGTATGTTGCACTCATAGCTTCGAGAAAGAAGGTGACCCTTTAACAATTGTGACAAAGGGTATGAACCTTTTGCATCGACACTATAGTTGCTTGGGGGGATTCTTTAGGGGTTTTTTTTCTCCATACGAGATAAGAATAGCAAATATGGGGCAGTTATTCATACAAGTTCACTATGAAGGAAACACGTTCCTTTCATCACCGCTCTATGGACTATTCGTAGTATTGTAGGCCTCTCAATATGCAACGTAAAATATATGATGCACATCTGTGACTTGGCATTCTTGCCTAACGAGATGTTATGAAATGTATTAAAATAAACACATTAAAGATAGTATATTTTATAACTATTATTCAATAAGAAGCCCCATGAAAATGTGAATGGTATACAACTAAATTGAGATTGGTAAAGGTGATTAAATCTCCGAAAACGCACTGTGCTTAAATGAAATACAATAGCATTCAAGAAATATACAGATAAATAATAAACAAGGGACACATAATTTTAGTAAAGATTTCAATGAATGACTTTATTCGACAAGGATGGTATGGCGTAACCTGTTCCATATTGGCACAATTCAAGTATCTCTTTCTTGGCAGTTTCCAGCATCTGGTAGGTTGAAAATCAAACTAAGTGTTTTAGTGTATGGAAACCAAAGGGAATGCCATTCAATTAAGGATGCATGTGTTCTAATGAACTTTTTAGATGACAATTTCTGGATTAGTTCTTCTGAAACCTAGTGACGATTAAACTAGATACTGTCAAAGTTGACATTCAAAAATATAACCTTCTACAGAAACTTTCTTGTTTTTTAAATTTGTACAACACTAACTATTTAATTAATCAGTATAAAATTACATTTTTAAATTCAAGGAAAAGATGATAATATACTAACTACACAAATTTTTTAACTAAAAATGAAAATAAGCTTTAAAATTTACATAATTTAATTAGATATTAAAAAATATATTTCTTACCTGACAGCCGGTGGATGTATTCTGAGAGTTTCAGATATAACATTATCCAAATATTTCATGCTTTGAACAGCCTCGTATGTTAATTCCCCCTTCAAGTAAAAATAAATTACTTAAAATTGTTACACAGTGTTGATTTGAAATAAAAACCTAATAAAACAGTTTAAAATATTTTTAATACCGGTCATTTTGATCTGTTGTGATTTGTCACTAGAAACGCAAGCATGTAAATATAGCTTTATTAGGGTGCACCCCAAACACCCTGCTAGCCTGTACCCATATTTTTAACAACAAATTTGAAACAGCATTAACAGGAATGGTAACTGAGGAAGTTTAACAATACTCCTCTCATCCTCAAGTGAAGTATATGGACTTTCCTGTCTAAAGATTTATCGAGCCTTTCCGACATACACACGAAAGCTTTAGGTTGGCTTTGTTAGGTAAATTTTTAACCTGAACCTTCTAGTTTGTAAGCCCAATTCTCTATACACCAATCCGAATTAAGAGTTTATAATGTAGTAATTTATATGTATAATTAAAATATGCTAATGCATAATTAATGTATGTTACAACAAACTAGGCATCTAAATGCGACGTTAAGATTTCTTCGCATTACAATGTACATTTCTATCAGTTCAATGTTTCAAGTTACTAGAGCTATATCAAATTTATAGGGCGTTAAATTAATGAAATGATCAACTCAGAGGTTTGTTGACATTCAGGAAAAAACAAAAATTTTAAATGGAACATCGTGTCGCAAACGACTTTCAGTCATTGAAAATATAGGTTCTCATATCATGCAGAGTGGACATAAATTGTAACACTAAATATGAAAAGATTTATTTTATAGAACAAATAAGGTATAGCTAGTGACGCACCGAAAAATGATGGAAATGGATTGTTGTGAACAAAATGTAATGATGGAATGAAATGAACGAAATGGAGGTATTATTTGAAATAGTGGCTGTGAACTTCATTAAATAGTGTACAACGACATAAAATGATTTTCAATGCAATGTTTTCGAAGATAAGGATAGTTTATTGATGTTTCTGCTTATTGATGATGTTCTTCGCAGAAACGGGAATCTTTCGAATGAGATCATCCAATGTGCCAGGCATCTCATAAACAATAATTTCAGGTGAAGTCGGACGATGATAATCTCTATTAGATCTTCCAGTGTGGTCACAGATGTCTCATAAATGGTTGATTTACGAAGACTCCAGGTAACGATCATCTCTACGAGACCATTCAGTGTCAACAGAAGAGTCTCATAAACAGTGATTTAAAGTGACCCCAGACGGTATACCTTTGTATGAGATTTACTAATGTGACCATAGGCGTTTCTTACACAGTAAATTTAGAAAAATCCAGCTGATTGAAATCTGGCGGAAGTGGAGATCAAGCACTATGGAGTGGGAAGATCAAACCCCTTTAAAATGTCAATTTCTGAGTAGGCAATTTCAGGATGGTTAAACACTTTGTTAGAAAATATACCTTTCTCTGATTTGGTTTGATTTTGCGATCATTTTTTGCACATTTTAGGTTAATTATATCTGGACATACAGTTTAACGTAGATTCCGAACCACTAACGAACATCCATGCCTCCGTCAGGATTTGAACCTGAAACCTATGGTACCAAAGACCAGAACGACGCTTCTCTGAAGTCAGAGTCTGTTTACGTATCTTTGTTATTTTCATGATCATCTAAGCATGATTTGCAACATGATGTTTATATGATCATGAAAATCGGACAAAGTGTCGCAATCAAATGGCAATCTTTTTCAAATTGTTTTTCTCTTGATATACGATTTAAACACCTTATTTTATAACTGCATTAACTGAATAACTTCTATAATAGAACACAATTTTTAAATAAAAAAAAGGGACTCACATTTCCGGCTCGTACGGCTTCGTCCAATTCTTCCACCAGTCTGTCCTGAATATCTGGGTTGAGGGCTAAATAGTAGGACACGAAAGACAATGTGGAAGCTGTCGTTTCAAATCCGGCCAAGAAGAAGATCACACATTGCGCTATCAACTCCTCGGTTGTTAAAGTTGCTAAGAAATCGTACAATTGAAAGTCATAAAATAAATTATAAAATAAATTAATATTTCATATATGGCATAGCGATATTATATATAGAGATATAGATATACATGTAGACAAGGCAATATATATATATATATATATAGATAGATAGATAGATAGATGTGGACATGGCGATATGTATTATTGCAAAACAAGAATCACTTTGACGTTACATCAAAAAAGTCAAATTAACGTTTAGTTTCTTATATAAAGCGACCTGATGAATAGCGCATTGCATTTCCGAACGCATGTTGATTTGAACATCAACAAGAGATACTTGATCAATGATTTGAACATCAACAACAATTTTTGTAATTATTTGTTTTAAAGTCTACAGATTTCTAATAGTAGTTGAATTGGTTTTTGATAGTTTCAGGTTACAACGAATCATAAAACCTTTCTTAATCATAAAACCTGGAAATACGTCAAGCTGTCTATTCTATTTTAAAAATATGTGATACTTAGTAAAATTATATTACCGGTATTTAATACTAGAATATTTTCATTTTAAACTTGTGAATGAAAGGTTTGATTAATTAATGAGCTTTGAACATTAGGACTATAGCTCTGTTACGGTTTAGGATAATTTTTAAATCTTAATTTATATTTTGATAGTTTTATTACTAAACATAATATGCTTTAAGTAAAATTCCTTAATCAAATTACTTAACAAATCTTTACGAGTTTCTTGAAATTTTTCGCTCAAATATTAAGGAATTAGAAACATATAAACAATACGTACCTTTCTTGGACTGAGCATTCTTAAAGACTTGATCATTTGTTTCTGTATCATAGTTGTTTAGAGTGCCATCACTTTTTTCTGAACTGTTGTCTTCAGCCTTTATTTCGTCAGCTGTATCCATTAAAAGTTGCAAGAAATCATTTCTTTTCTGCAAAAAAAAAAGTGCAATGTATTTTTTACAATAATTTTTCTAAAAAATTTATGTATTTATGTAAATAATTGCTTATATTTACTTAAATGGTCGTTTTAATATTCAGTTATTACATAAATTACGCCATGACAAAAAATTATTTGTTTTAAAAAGGCGAAAGGTTATCGCCAAGTTGGCGATTGATTTAGCAAAGCTTGCAAAATTAGCTCGAAACTAGCGAGAGACAGACTCACAAAGAACTCTTTTGGATGCTATCTGTTATTTATCATATCATATAAAGCTCGGTGAATAATAGTGAGAGCAACAGAGTTTTTGATTTCGTGTAGTGAACTTGATGTTCTTTCCTCACATCTTGTTCGCATTTTGAATTAAATTTTTCTCTGGTTATCGTTTATGAGTTAGAGAAGTGATCGCCTATAATATTAATAGGGGAAAATTAGGGATTAGGGAAATAAAAAAATATAAGATATCACTGTATGAGAAATATTTAATTCGGTCAACTTAGATGACCTTAATCCTGAAGAAAATTGGGCAAATGTATCCAAAACATTCAGATAACGAGTACTGTCTTTTTGTTTGATTTTCCAAATCTTACATGACTGAATCTGTTACAACACTGTTAATACTTTTTTTATGGCAAATTGACACGCAATTCTGAATCTAGCTTATTTCTTTTAGAATTATATGCTGATTTAAGACTTCAACTTAACCAATTTTATTTTCAACATTGTTAATATTGCAAAGAATTAAGAAGCACTCTTTTCATAACAACAACGTTAATAAATTGAATAATGAAAATCTTATTTTCATACCTATAAAGAACTTTGCATTCTTGTTATAAATTAAATTGCATGTAGCATTCCTATTAAATTTATATTGTTAAAAAGAACGTCAAAAACAAAAACGCATTTCTTTTATATTAAGATAAAAAGAATAATCTAAACTACATTATATACGCAATAGAAAAATTAATTCTAAAATAAATACAGTGGTATAATACACGGATAGCGTGGAACCGTAAACATCCGGCTTACAGGCGGATTTGAATGAATCTATTTCTTGTTAGGGATGCTAGTCAGATAGGCACGACTCGTGACTCAATGGCACCGTGAGCAATTAGCGTGTAGGAGGGCTGAGGCTCGATTGCAGTTCATAGTTGTAGACATTGCTATCAGAAACGAGGATACTCGATGGAGATTTAACAATGTGTATAAAACAGTCTCGCATCGATAGATTTACATTATTTATTACCATATGATCAGATTTAAAGACTAGACACTAACTGAAGAAAATACAGAATTAGCAATCTACAGTCAATAGCAATGTACAAAAATTTGGATTTTGGTAGATTTTTATTCCTTTACAATTTAATTTTCAATTGCCAAATAAAATTCTATAGAAAAAATTTGTTATTCCTACCATAAGAATATAAAAATTAAAATGATGATATTAGATATCTATGTAAGTAGTGTGCTGTATATATTTTATTAATTATTTAATACTTGCAAAATCTAAAGTTTATTAAAAATTAAAAATTTCTATGCATACCTGACCCGTTCTTTTACGCTCTTGTATTATGCGTAAAGTAACATCGGTGAAAAATTTGACGCCCTTTGGTGGAAAGATTGGCACCTTGAAAAATCTCATAATACGAGGAACTAAAACTGAAATGAGACGAAAACATTCATTATGAAACTTTGCAAAACAATATAAAAAATTTAATAACTGATATACATTTATTCAAAGTATTCTTTTTATTATGTTATTAAATTAAATATACAAAAAATTTTTTTTGGAACATTGTCTCCAGTATGCAAAAATAGTAAGTATTAAATTATAAACATGTGAAAATTATACACATTATTTATCATCATCTATGAGATGATCAGTTGTTTATTATTTTATCGTTATATTATTTTCCTTTTTTTAAACAGACACGTAAAGAACATACGTTATGATGTATGTATACTTATTTTATTTGTTGTTTCAAATATATTGTATAATTCAATTTTATTCAAATTTTTTTTATAAATATTTACTTTATAATCAAACTGAATAAAATCAATTAATTGGATTCTTAAAAGATTAAATTACAATTTTTCTAATATTTTTTTCTAGAAAATATGTTGTAATATTTTTTCCTAGATAATATGTTACAAAAAAAATGGTATACCTGCAAATGCAATTATTCAAAATTAATTTATTATTAAATTGGCATTCTGTATATAATATCCTGACAATACAACAATCATACTATTAGAATTTCTCATTACGGATTTTAGGTTGCTACATACAATACAAGGACTTTTGTTATTGTTGTTCTTGTTGTTATTTTAGAAAAATTAAAGCCGAAAAGAATCGTCTAAAAATTTCTTTTTCTAGAGTAATAAATTGAATTTATGTGCAAAAGAAAATTTTTTAAAAATTTCAATAATCAAATGAGGAACTTATGGGTGTTGAGATAGGAAAGTAGCTGTAGTTTTATGAAAGGAAATGAAAATGTAGTTAGATGTTAGTAAATACTTACGATAAAACACGAATCTGTAATTGAAGTGATGAAACACTGATCTGGCAATCTGAACAAATTCATTATTAGGATCATTGTGAGAATCCAGCTTGGTAGAGAAAGCAGCACTGGCAATTATGTCCATCGTAAAAGCACCATAGATCCTGAAATGGTATCACAACTATCAATAAACAATAATTTATTTTCAATAAAGGAACAGGAATACAAGCAGTTAAGTATATTAATATTCAACAATCTAAAATTGTCTGAATAATTCCTTGCATTTAATTTGCAGTTTTGTATTTTAATTTACTTATTATTTACAAAGTCGTCAGAAAATGACAATTCAAATTTTAAAATAACTTAAAAAATGGTTTGGCGCCCTTTTATTAGAGAGATAGTACCATTTGAAATGAGTTGAATTTCAAAATTAGTTATTAATTTTATCCATACATTACAATCTACTTATCCGTTTTCAAGTAATTCAGGATTTTCTATTTCTTAAATTGAGTTAATAGAAGCATGGGAACTCATTTGTTTGCAAACGAAATGCATTCTTGAATTGGTTGAATCTCAAAAAAGCAAATATCGTTGCAAAGAGTTTTCGCCATATACTTGGTGCATTTGATTTACTAAGTACTATGTACTAATAAGTTGTACCAGTAAGCCAGTTAATTTGTTGCTGATTTTTTGCGAATGAACCCAAGAGTGACATTTAAAGCTGCATATTGCTCATTACAAAGTTTCCATTTTCTGAAAGAGAAAGAGAGCACGCCTGTATTTGTGTATTTTTTCAGCAAAATACATTAACCAGTTCACTTATAACTAATTTTTGCTCAGGCAGACGATGGTCAAGTTTTATTGAAAACTTAATTTAGTTGTTGTATTTTGTCTATTTTTTTTTTTTTTTAAATTAATTCTCTAAGTTTTTTTTTATATTCGACTACCCTTTGTATATATATTCTTTGGGATCATGTTCCTAAAATGGATAATTAGTATTTAATGGCTAAGACAACATTAATCCAAAGAAGTTAATATTAGTTTTAACTATTTAGATCAATGAATCATTGTTGGCTTACTTTTTGGAATCAACTGCTTCTCCAGACTTAGCATATTTCCGGAAATTCTCCACCAGAACTTTGGAGCAACTGGTGAATATACTCATCATCTAAAAAAACACATTATTAATTTTAAAAAAATGACACAAAACTTTTGTCATGATCTATTTCAGAAAAAAACTCTTTTCTAAATACATAGGGAAGAATGGGGAATTCCGCGCAGTGGGCAATTTCGCGCTAAATGGTTTGTAGTAATTAAAAAAAGGAGATAGTTTTGGACCTGTCTACAGCGAGGGAGGTATATATGTTAAATTAAACCTCTCCACTCTCTACCTTCTCATCATCGTTAGAATAATAGTGACCTAAAAGGAATCAACTTTAGATTTTTGACCTTTCGGTTTTTAAGGATTTTTCCTTTTATAAATATTAACAAAAATTTCCATCAGTAAATATTATTAGACCCGGTGTTTATCATTAGAATAGATCATTTTTCGCTTCAATTGATACAAAATTTGTTTAATGAGTTCTGTTTGGGTAATTCCGCGCTCTATAGCAACTCGTGTGTGGTATAACCTCGTAGTAAAAACAGATACACAGTATACACTGAAGTGACAAAAGTCATGGGATACCTCTTAATATCGTGTCGGCCCTCCTTTCGCCCGGCGAAGTGCAGCAACTCGACGTGGCATGGACTCAACAAGTGGTTGGAAGTCTTCTGCAGGAATATTGAGCCATGCTGTCTCGATAGACGTCCATAATTGTGAAAGCGTTGATGGTGCAGGATTTTGGGCACGAACAGACCTCTCGATGATGTCCCATAAATGTTCGATGGGATTCATGTCGGGCGATCTAGGTGGCCAGATCATTCGTTGGAATTGTCCAGAATGTTCTTCAAACCAATCGCGAACAGTTGTGGCCCGGTGACATGGCGCATTGTCATCCATAAAAATCCCATCGTTGTTTGGGTACATGAAGTCCATGAATGGCTGCAAGTGATCTCCAAGTAGCTGAACATAAGCATTTCCAGTCAATGTTCGGTCCAGTCGCACCAGAGGACCAAGTCCATGCCATGAAAAAACAGCCCACACCATTACGGAGCCACCACCAGCTTGAACAGTGCCTTGCTGACAGTTTGGGTCCATGGTTTCGTGGGGTCTGCGCCACACGCGAACCCTACCATCAGCTCTTACCAACTGAAATCGTCACTCATCGGACCAGGCCACGGTTTTCCATTCATATAGGGACCAACCGATATGCTCACGTGCCCACGAGAGTCGCTGCAAGCGATGTCGTTCTGTCAGTAAAGGCACTCGAGTCGGTCTTCTGCTGGAATAGCCCAAGAAAGCCAAATTTCTCCGCACAGTTCTAACAGACAAGTCCCTTGTACGTCCCACATTGATTTCTGCGGTTATTTGACGCAGTGTTGCTTGTCTGTTAGAATTTACGACTCTTTGCAGACGTCGCCGGTCTCGGTCGTTAAGTGCAGGCGGTCGACCACTGCGCTGTCCATGGTGGGATGTTATGCCCGAAATTTCATACTCTCGGCACACTCTTGACACAGTGGATCTGGGAATGTTGAATTCCCTAACGATTTCCGAAATGACATGACCCATGCGTCTAGCTCCAACTAACATTCCGCGTTCAAAGTCTGTTAATTCCCGTCGTGCGGTCATCATCACGTCAAAACCTCTACACATGAATAACTTGAACAGAAATGAAAGCACTGCGCATTTATACCTGTTCTACGCGATGCTACTGCCATCTGAAAATTTGCGTATTGCTATCCCATGACTTTTGTCACTTCAGTGTAAACCTAGACCAAAAATCCATTATTTAATGGATATTTTGTATAATTTACAGATGCCTCGAAATTATATACAACGTAGTAATTAAGAATCTTGGATCCAGGCTTTAAGGTTATTAAAATGATTTTACTTTGGCAAATTAACTTAGGTACGTACGGGGTACGTATTACCCATCAAAAATTGTTATGCTGGATTACCCCGTACTAATAATACTTTTTCTAATAGATAGTTTCTAATAGATATTAAATAGATGTCTCGAAATTATAGGCGACGTACTAATTAGGGATCTTGGAGCCAGGCATTAAAGTCATTAAAGTAGTTTTAGCGGTTAAACTTCTTTAGCAGGCATTAAGGTAGTTTTACAGGGAAGCCGAAAAATCAGGGAATTAGAGAGATTTTTTTGGAATCCCCAAATCCATCTTACAAGACAAAATTAAACAGCCCAATCTTTGGTAAACCCCCACACACACACACAAAAAAGAAAAACTCGCGGAGCACTCTCTGAAGTTAGACAGGTTATTTATGGAATGAGTCCGTTTGCCATCCGAAAATTGGGGTTTAAATTTGATGAGCAATCAAATAAAAAAGAATTTAATAAATTGACAGCCATTAAAGATTGGTCGGCATTATTTCTTAAAAGCAATCTGTCCATATCGTTAAGGAAATACCAATTAAATAGCATACTAGTAAACCCTATCGTTGCTTTTAACAAGGAGGTAGTAGAAAACTATTTTACAAATTTCCAAACAGTACTTGAAGAGTAAAAAATTAGTGAAAAACGAATGTAAAATGTAGACAAAACTAGAATAACAACCGTGCAAAAACCTGCAAAAGTATTATGACCAAGAGGGATGAAACAATTAGGTGCCTTAGTATCTTCAGAAGAAGAAAGTGCATCAGCATTTTATGCTTTCAATGCAGTAAGAACTATGTTAAATATGTTATTCCAAAAACATTATTTTGTGTAGTAATTATTAGCACATTACAGTCATATCAAAAGCTTAACTTTACGTTCTTTTTTTTTTTCGTTATTATTTGTTTAAATAACAATCAGTATTATACTTAATGTTTTTTCATTATTTTAAAAAAACTATATGAATTTTAGATTCCAAAAAGGATCAACTTATATCAGTATTAAAATTTTTGTGTAATAAATATAAAGTTTTTAAGAAAAAAAAAGTATTTTTTTTCCTTATTCACAAAATGACCAAATGCGAGATATTTATCCACTTAATCAACGATATCACCAGCCATAACAGCGAATACCTAGCAAATGAACTTTGTAGGAAATGAATTATTAAAAAAAAAAATGAAATAAAATAAAGTGTCGGATAAAAAATGAACTCAATTCATGTTTAATGGTTACATTCAATGAAATTGAACGTTGGACCTTGTTAAATCATTATTAAATTCGCATTGCAAAACTCTTTTAAGTGAGGGGAATTCCCCAACTCTCCCCTTATCATGTATGCAATAAATTAAATATTACTATCTATAAAAAAAAAATAAGTTAGAAAAAAGGGGCAAAACGTTTGTTGAAAGCAGATATGATTTTGAAATGAATTTTTTCAATAATACATTTCTTATAAGATAAGATATGCAAACATAAAAAAAAAAACAATAAAACAGGAAGTGGAAGTTTAATAATATTATCTTGAATGATTTTTCAAAAGAGATAGCTCAAAAGTATGAATAATGTTTTCAAATTTTGAAACAATCAGAGCTTATTATTATTATTATTTTAAGTTATTGTGGCCAAATCTAATATTTTAAATCCTTTCCTTCAATAAAAGTGGTAACATATTCAGTATTTTTATTTATGTTTCTTACAGAATTTGGCAGTCCAATTAATTATTTTCATTCAGGTCATATTTTTTTTGTGATCAAATAATTTAGTATGACGAAAAAAAAAAAAAAAAAAAAATAGAACAGAAGAATAAAATAAAATAAAAAATGAGGGTAACAATCTTAACATGCAAATGTAACTGTTTCTACAGCTGTTCCTGTCGTGAGCAGCTGCGAAAACATCACATCCAGTTACAAATACAATCAGATAAGCTAGTGATTTTGTAAAATGCTTTAATCCGTATTCTTTTTTCTTTTTGTTGTTGTTGAAAATCAGTGGGCTTCATGTTCCACTCATGTATGAGGGGAAGACTTTTCAGGGAAGATTTTTATGGATAACTGTCCCATTTGCGTGTTGATTGACTAGAACCCGATAAAAGCCCAGCAGACAATCTGACTATCGATGTGAGATGCTTTACAGTGTCCGAATTGCCATTGAGTCTCCTCGTTTCTGAAAGCAGTGATTGCAATAAAGCTACTAACGTATTCAGACCCGCTCTGCCCTACATGCTACCACAGCTGCGCACATTACTATTAGGCCATGAGTCATTCATATGCATATTAGTGAAGCTATTTTTATAAAATTGCTATATTGCCCTTTAATTTTTTTTAGTGTTAACTCATTAAAGCGTAATAAAAATTTAATAAAAGTATTAATTATATATTACTACCCCTCTTCTTGTTCGATTTGCCCTCCAGGTTCTCCACATGGTTTACATTTAATTAGCTCAAAGGATTTCATAATTTAGATGCTAATATTAAAGCTCCGATTAGTGATGATGATCAATGATGAGATATTCCTGAAGTTACACTTTTTAAGGATACTGGAAGTTAAATGCTTGAAAAACATACAAATAGTCTCTTTTTGACAAGCAGCAGTGACAAAATCCAAGTGTGATGACGACGAAATTGACTTGTTTATTATTTTACATCAATGTTTCTTAATAAACCAAGAAGAGTTTTTTTTATTATTATTAAATAAAAAATTCATATTTCTGACATTTAATTAAAAAAAATTACATGCTTTTAGCAATTTGAATCATTGTAAATTCCCGAAATATATGAAGCATGTATTAAAACACTTATGATTACAAATTAGCAGCTCAATATCCATAAACACAATTCGACGTCAGTATTTTATGACTAAATATTGGAAGAATTCTTGAAGCAGTTTCTTTAAAGGTAACTTTCGCGTCTTGTATCAGAGAAACCAGAAAACCGCCACCAAATGATGCGAAATGCTTGACATACATTGCCTAAATCACCATCAAGTCTGCTCATTTCTGAAAAAAAGTAACCCAGCAGGGTGCCGATAGCGGAATCCTAGCTGCACACATTATCATTGATCTACCAGTATAGTAACTAAGATAACTTGAAGAACTTTCATAATTAATAGCAACATAGCAATTCGTAAAGGAATTTTACATACATTATTTTAAGTTATCTATGCATAATTCGTAAGGAATAAAACCCCTAAATTGAAAGGGCCCAGGGAATGCCCCATACTAAAGACGGCTTTAATTGCAATTCAATGTCGTAATGATATTATTCAGATTTCTGCTCAGAATTTGTTGATTATTGGTTTATAAATAAATAAAATTCATTTTAAGGAATCACCCATTGATTGTACAAAATACAATATAATAGAAAGAATAGAATAAAAAGAAGAATGCTGCAAAACATATAGAATCGAAATATATATACATATAGAATCGAAATAATATATATTTCGTGTGAAATATATATATATATAGAATCGAAAAAATATATATTTCGTGTGAAGTGCCATGCGCTAGATATAAACCGTAACAAATCATGGAGAAAATAAATATACACTCACCCTTTTTATTTTGCCTGTTGTAAATGTTGGGGTAACGATTGTACGAACTCTTTTCCAGTCCTCACCTTCGAGTAGCTGAAGCATCCTTTCAGTAATCTTATCGCCTGTTTTCAAACCCTAAAAACAAAGTAGAGAAATATTTTTTCAAACTTTTCCAAGTATTTTTTCCAATGTATAATAGTAATAATTTCCATTTTACTAAGGCACCATAATTTTAGGGATTCAGCATTGATCCTAGGTCTCACCACAATTAGAAAATGAACATTCCAAGAGATTGATCAAATTGATATTTTCATCCACATCCTCTTCGAACCCAATTGAGGAATTTTCCTTCCAATAGATTTTAAGTGCCCATTCCCGATGGACACTTAAAATCTACATGGGAATCTAAGGGGACACGTGAGAATTTTCCTTTCAAAAGCCATACCCAAATTCAAAATTCAAACCAAATTTGAATTAGCAACTCCTAGTATTCTAGAAAATGTCTGACGTACTAAACACCAGGACAGCTCTTGCCCCTTAAATTTTAAACAAATATTTAACTCATTTTTGAATTAATTTTTCTCAAAAAGCAGAAAACTGCTAACTATAATTACGATTTTCTAAATTTCTTAAAAATTAAATTTTTAATTATAAAATAATAATAATTTAATAAAAAATCATCTGATTATGCTGTTGTAAAAAATCAGAGCTAGATATGACACAAAGTCTTAAATCTTTGAGAACATGCAAACTATCGAATAATTCGAGTTATGAGATTCTTTTTTCTCAGAGTTTATTGAATCTTTCATTTCTTCCCAAATAAAACTGACCCTGAAAAGGCTGAAGTATTTTTCGGTTTAAAAAAATCAATAAAGTTGGATAAAGACATCATGGAAATGAAAATACACTTGAACAGAAATCTTTTCCATCGAAGTGAATATGGATGGAACTTCGGATCCATGGATGAATGGATGGATCTTTGAGTGAATCATCTTTTCTGTGGCGAATAACTTCTAGCAACTGTTTTTTGTAATGTAAGTTGGTAATCGTGATCTTCTCGCAATCTCATTAACAATTTAATTCAAACCAATTTCAAATAAGAGCAGCTTTGATGGATCTTTAGAAAAATGTCTGCTAAATTGTCTTTACAATTCCAAAAGATTTTTGAGCTACCAGTAACACTTTAAGATAAATTTCCTTTCTTTCTTCAAAATCCTTCGTTATTAGTCAATTTAATTTAAAAAATGTATGCATTCAATGAGTTGCTAAAAGCATTTTAGTGACCCACTTAGTAGAACTCTTTTTCAGTATCAATAATATTATGCCAATGATTGGCGTTTTTCTGCATTTTTTATTTTTTAATAGATTTTAATCGTGATCAAGATCAAATTTACTAAATTTTTACAAATTGAAACTTTTAGATAGAAAAATGCTAAAATAAGTTAGCCTCCATTTGTAATTTATGTGTAATTATATTATAAAGGTAAACAGTACGCTCACCTGTCGATTAGAGAAGAACTGGAAATCTTTGACCAAAATGTTTCTAAGATGTTCTGGATCGCCAACGGACAAGTAAGGACGGGAACCCACAAAAGACCTGAAAAATCCCAGAAAATTATCATGTAAGCAAAATAATTGCATAATAAAAAAAAAATTGTGAATTGGAAATTAGTTCTTATATCTACCATGTGCTGAACAGAAAACAAACATTTCTTTTGAAATTACAGAAATTAGTAATTAAACATTAACTCGCATCTATTTCTTTGTTGGCGGAAAAAAATCCAAAGCTTTCGTTGGCTAGAACTCTGACAATTATATACAATTATTACAATTATATAGGCGACAATTATATAGGACAATTATTATAATCCGAAAATTATATAATATTTTTTTCACTTAATTTGTACCTATAGTTTACTAGATCGTTTGTAACTTGCAAATGGAACATGATACCGCCAACGGGTGTCGGTTAATAAGTAAGAAAACCAAATATAAAATGAAAAATATTTTTAGATATTAACTGAAATTGAAGGATAAAGTGAGGGATAAAATTTAAAACGCAATGCATAAATAGCCTCACTGTAATAATGCAAAATCTTTCTATTTAACTTTAAAACAAAAGCAATTTAACAGAAAAATGTGAAATACTGTATTAAATCATATAAATTTTTCTAAAGCTAGTATTTTGATTTAAAAGAAAAATAAGGAAAATGACTTATAAGACAAAAAAGGATTTAAAAAAATACCCATAAAGTCGTCCAAATTTCTTGTAATTATCCACTTCAGTTTCATGGAGAGGCTGTAATAAAAATCTACAATTAAAAATTTTATAAAATACGCAGATGAAAATATATACTTATTTAACTGTAACTTCTGCATGCGTAAAAGGAAGAAATATATTTGGTCATATAATTAAATGCTAAAAAAATGTTGCTACTAACTAAAATATTTAAATTAATTTCATATACGAGCATTTGAAACAGGTTTTTAAAAATGCAAAATATTAACGATCAGATTTTATAATATAAATAACAATAAACAGTAATAAACTGTTTCGATTCGGTAAATTTTAATTTCTGAATCAAATGTAGCAAAAAATAATAATTAAAGATGAAAACGTGTTCTGTCATAAAGAATAAAAATTAATAAAGTTAGTCTCATCTTTTTTACTTAATATTTACGTAAAAATACATACGTATACATAATTGATATTTGTTATTTATTTAAATATAATATAAACATCAATTAAATTTTAAAAAATAGCAATCACAGTTTTTTTTTTTTCCAGATGACATTAACTTGAAATGAGGTGATTCACTCTAAACCAGCAAACCTTGCAGATTCAGCGTTACTAAGTATATAACGGGAAGAGAACTTTTACATTATTCTAAAGTTAAAAACGAATATGTCGAGGATGACAACTGAGAGTGTCACAATAGTTTATCTTCTGATCTAAAACAATAAAAGAACTTTCTGGCTTATAAGTTTATCTATCGTGACCGTTATATAGTGACCGATATATAGTCCGATTACGGATGGCGTGAAATTTTAAATGTCCTGTTTAACAGCGAAAAACTGTTCAGTTTAACCCTGTCACAATCGTCATAAAATATCTTCATTTTTGAAACTGCAATGATGTGCAATTTCAGTGACTGCAATGATGGCGCCAGCAGATTTGAGCCTATACCCATTCCCTGCACGTTAGCTGCGTATTTTACCGCTGGGTCATGAGGTGCCCTTTTTAGCATTGTGTCAAACAAAATAACTGATATAGAATAAGGATTAAAAATTTGCTGAACAAACATTTCTGCAATTTTTTTTTTTTTTTTTTTTTTTTTTTTTTAATTTTGATGTGACAGTTTGAAAAAATAAAATTTGTGAGGCCAACAATCTCTTGTCCTTCGCTGCCCATGTGTTTATTTAGAATCGATGCCATAAAATTTTAACGCTACAAAGTATTTATCGTCCTTAAAATTTCAATATTCATAACGTAATTACCAAGTGAAAAGAGACAAATATATTTAATAATTCTTAAAATAGAAATAGAACAAACAAAAAAAAAAGCAACTACTTTCTTTAGGAAAGAAAGTTATGGAAGAATTTACCTTTTTAATGTTGTCAAGCACGGATCCGAAGAATGGCTTGGGCTTAACATATGGGACGCCTTTTTTCTCCCAGATGTCATAGTCCTTACTGGAACTCCTAAAAAACATTTACAAAAAATTTTGAGACAATAAATTTATGTAATTACTATTTGGAAACAAAAAAGGCTTTTTTACAAATAAACAATTTTCAAACAAATAAAACAACTTATTAAAAAACACACAACATTTTTTTTAAAGTAAACTTAGAAGCATCATCATTAGTGGCGTAACAGTCCCATGATGGGCCAAGGGACTTGATGGGCCGTATACTTACTGGCAGATTTCGAGACAGAGATGTTTTCTTTTTATGTAGTAGAGTCGTCAACCCTACGCCCAACAGATGTATTAGACCGGGACCTACGATTTAAAGTGGATTCCGAATCACTACAAACATCCATGGAACAGTCGGGACTCGAACCCAAACTGTGGGGGATAGAACCCGAAACTTTCGGGGTAGAAACGGACACTCTATCATGAATCATCATCATCGTTAGTGACACAATAGCATATGGTGTGCCAAGGCCGTCTGACTACCGGCAGATTTCGCGACAAATGTTTTCTTTTTACCAGGTAGAGTTTTCAGCCCTACGTCCAATGCTCTACAGTTGTATTAGACTGGGACTTATGATTTAAAGTGAATTCCGAACCACTACAAACTTCCATGGCACCTCCGGGACACGAACCCGAAACCTGTGGCATTGAGCGCTAGAGCGCTAGTCAAACGGCCATCATGCGCCTATTCTTTATGTATTTTCCAGCAATGCCAAACCAAAAGTTCTAATGTCAGTGCCTGAGATGAGATTGTAGTCGTTTGTAGTCCAGAAAGCCTTTTTGTTGTGCTGAAACTCTGAGGTTTGAACATTTCTAATATCACTAACGAGGTTGTTTATTCCAAATTTCAGAGCTACAACGTGCATGCAAAATAATCGTATACACTCTGTCAACGCTGAATCTTCTACATATTTGCTGTACCAAAATATGCTCAAAAATACATATAACTAACTTCCTGTCACTTCAACCCATAGTGATCCATAGCCATCTGCTAACTGGCAGATTTCGAGACAGGAGATGGTTTCTTGTTATAGGATACTGTTGTCAGCCCTATGTCCAACGCTCTACAATCGTATTAGACAGGGAATTTACGGTTTAAAGTGGATTCCAAACCACTACAAATATCCATGGCACCGACAGGAATCGAACCCGAAACACCAAGTGCCAGACAGTAGTCCGTCGGCCATCAGGCCTTTCAAAATACATACAGATGTGTAATTTTATACACAAAAAGTTTCATTCTAATAAGAAAATAATTTATAGTCCTAAAAAATTTGTTTTGAATTTTGGAACAACACTACAATTAATGCAGTAAATTCGTAAAGCAAATATTTTGTAAAAACAATTTTAATAGATAAGATTATCTAGCTTTATGACAATTCATTTTTTTCAACAACATGTGTTGAAGATAAAAAAGATTGTTCGACACAGTAGCTATAACAACACGTGTAAAATGTCTTTTAACTATCGATAAAAAAAAATTACTAAAATTTTCTTTTTATTCAATTTTATTTTATTTTCTGCCTTTCTTAAAATTTTATTTCATTTCACTACTTTATGAAGTGAATTATACACTAATTCATTTCACGAAATAATGAAATAATTTTTTTCCAAAATTTTAATTTCACTATTTAATTTATATTAAAACAAAAGAAAGAAAAAACAAGTTGTAAAAGAAATTATTTCAAAAGAAAAGAGCATTTTAAGTACAAAAGAAAAAAATCTATGTAAAGATTCAGTTCATTTTTTTTTAAATTTTTTTTTTTTTTTTTAATATTATTGGAAGGCATATTGTTTTTAAAAAAATCCGCGCGTGTTTTTTGAATTAACACATTTAAAACATAAAAGTATTTTTTATAGATGTAGAAAATTAGGCTTACAAAGTATGTTTGCCCTACATTCTATTCCGGCC
Source organism: Caerostris darwini (assembly GCA_021605075.1). NCBI lineage: Eukaryota > Metazoa > Arthropoda > Arachnida > Araneae > Araneidae > Caerostris > Caerostris darwini. The sequence continues at coordinate 58,402 of BPLQ01006726.1, read as the reverse complement.
TGATGGCCAATTGGCTAATGCTCTGGCCTTTGGTACTATAAGCTTCAGGTTCGAATCCTGACTGTGGCATGGATGCTTTTAGTTCTTCGGAATTCATGCTAAACTGTAAATCCCGGTCTGATCAGCCCAAAGTGTGCAAAAAATGACAGTAGAGCGACAAACCAAACTCATATGCTGTTATGATCTTTTTTTTTTTTTTTTTTTTTTTTTTTTAATGGAAACGAATAGAAATAGGATGTAAGGAATACATTGGGCTTCATGGCCGAGTGACTAGCGCTCAGTGTCACAGGTTTTGGGTTCGAGTCTCGTCGGTAGAATGGATGTTTGTAGTGGTTCGGAGTCCACTGTAAACCGTAGGTCTCGGTCTAATATGACTGTAGAGCGTTGGGCGTAGGGCTGACAAATCTACCTTATAAAAAGTAAAACATTTCCTTTCTTGAAATCTACCAGTAGGCAGGCGATGAAGGAATACATTATCATTTTATATACCTTCAAAGAATTTCAGATCTATCACACTACTATTTTCAAAAATATGTATGTAGGTTTTAACAGTTTTTATAAAATTGCATTAATAGTAGTTAAATATACCTTATTATCAATATTAGATTGTTTTAAGTCATAAAAAATGTCATCCTTTTGATGCTGTATTACACATCTGAGTTCTATAATTATATAATGTCACTAAATTGTACGTTTTTAGTTACATCAGATTTGTAATTAATAATACAATTATCAGTATTTCCTTGATTGTAGTGATCTAAAATTATATAATGTCACTAAATCATACGTTTTTAATTACATCAGATTTGTAACTAATAATACAATTATCAGTATTTCCTTGATTGTAGTGATCTAACTCCAGAATCAAAAAGTAAATTTTATTAAACTAGATGCGAAAATCTTGAATTATTATTGTTGTTCTAATGCAGCTGGCAATAGAGAAATTTAATCTTTATGACATAAGCAAGGGCTGCACAGCTGTTACTCATTTAGCACTAACCAGGGGCACGTGTAGATTAAAGATATGCTACGGACGCGAGTAACATTACCCCAACAACGCTCTACGATCCTGTTAGATCGGGACCTACTATTTAAAGTGAATTCCGAACCATTACAAACATCCATGGTACCGCCGGGACTCGAATCCTGTGGTACCGAGCGCCAGAGCGCTAGCCATACGGCTAACAGACCCCTATCGTGAATTATTCTATACTTACATAAGCACCACTAGCTTGTGTAACTAGCTAGTAGCAATTTTGTCACTTTTATTTATAATTTAATTTAAAGGCTAACTTTTTACAGAGGTAATAAAATTGTTCATAATAATGTGAATAAAATTATAAAAATATTCAGAAATTAAATACAAAGTTATTAAAATTATTTAAATTAAATTATTAAAATAAATAAATTAATTTTGGTTGTAAAAAATTTTATTATTATATTTTAAAACTTATGAATTATTCTAATTGATTATCAATATTTAAACAATTGTTTTAAAATAGTTTTATCTATTAATTTTGATTATTAATATTTTCATATTTATGAATTATTTTAATTTAAAATAATTTTTTTTTTAATTTAAAAGATTAAAGAAACGTATAACTCACCAAACGAAATAAAAAATGGCCACGCCGATGCATATTGCGGCTCCGAGTGGAGTAAAAATCAAATCCGTCACGACGTCCATCTTTGTCCACCAGTGATCAGCAGTAAAAATCACTTACACGCCTGCTTTAGAATAAGAATATTCTGAAAGTGCTGAGTTCTACGATCGCTTTTATCTATTCATTTATCCGTTAGCTCACGTTGTGCAAGTTTATCTATCCAACGACCTTCCTCGCGCATGCTCATTTTTCAAGGTCGTGAATCGATTGCGCAACGTTGTTACTTCGTAGAAGAGCTAAAAAAAAATCGAATTATGGAAACATCTTTAGTTTGCGCCATGTCTTGCCATTTGAATAATGCGAATATGTTACGGCATGTTATATGTTTGAATTGGGTAATACAATAGCAATACCAAATAATTTACAATTCTGAACATTATTTTAGAAGATTGAATAAATCTTTACCCTCTTTTTTTAAATGAACAAATACGATCTATGTAATAATAAACGCTAGTTGAAATAAATATCGAGCAATGTTTATTTTAGCGGCGCAAGTAACTGCAAAGCGCATGCGCGAAAGATTTCTCTGGTTCTTCACTTTTTGCCAGATGAATGTAAATTCAACATGTTGCTCTTGAAACAAAATTTACAATTAAATTTTATACATTTATTTTTTTATTTTTTTTTATTTTTTGAAAAATAGTGTAAGAAGTTGTTCTATTTTTCTTGGCTTCCTTTTTAGGTAGTGTTCCATGTTTATTTATTTATAAACAAGTAATATAAAAAACATTTAAGTAAATTCCTACTTTTTTTTCCACTATATTGCAGAAAGTCCTTTATAAATAATTTTGATTCATTTTTTTAAGTTAGAAAAAATTCTCTCTCACATATACACATTTTCCATCTTTCTCACTAATTTATTTACATGTTTTATTTCCCATTTTGTTCCCTCCTTGACACAGACTAGAACCCAGAATGAATAAAGAATCTGAAAAAAATTTTCCAGCGATCTACACGCTTCGCCACTGACGGTATTTGTTCCTAAATTTATATCCTGCTAATTTTCTTATATAAGAGAAATTTTTTTTCTCCCATATAAAATTAAAATTAATTAATTAAATTTAATTAATGAATTAATATTTGAAAAAAAACTGTATTAACATCAAGTATCATCCACTACAAGTTTTAAAAAATGTATTTGAACTTGAGTGGATGAATAAAAAGTATTTTATTAATGATTGAAAATTTGAACAAGATATATAAATATATATTGGGAGAGAGTGAACTAATAGTAGTTATTGAAAAACTGATTAGGTAAATGAATTTTAATTATAAATTTAGCATTTTTTTAAAGCTAGTGCCTTAATTTTTTCATTTATTTATTCTAGTTGATTTATAAAAATTCTAATGAATGAATTTATAAGAATATTTATTAAAAACATACTAATTAGGTAAATGAATTTCAGTTATAAATTTAGCATTTTCTAAAACATGTGCCTTTATTTTTTCCTTTATTTAATCTAATTGATTTAGAAGAATTCTAATGAATAAATTTATAATAATATTTATAAAAAAAAAACTAATTCGGTAAATGAATTTCAGTTCTAAATTTAGCATTTTTTAGTACATGGGCCTTTATTTTTTTCGTTTATTTAATCTAGTTGATTTATAAGAATTCTAATAAATGAATTTATAAGAATATTTATTAAAAAACAAACTAATTAGGTAAATGAATTTCAATTATAAATTTAGCATGTTTTAAAACATGTGGCCTTTATTTTTTCATTTATTTAATCTAATTCATTTATAAGAATTCCTTTACACTTTTTTTTTGACAATAGTTAACTATTTGTTATGATGATATATCTATAATAAATAAACACGTTCCAAAATTATTTCAGCTGATATATAATTTCTTAGATACTATCTGTATAGAAGCAATCTCATACTATATTGCAATTGGTGTATACACGAAAAGCATACACCTCCAATTAGTCATAAATATTGATTATTTTCATATACACATACACATACGCTAAATAAAAATCGATATTTTCTCTGTTAAGAATCATCTAGAGTTCATTTATTAGGCTTTCGCTAGAAGGACGAATTCAGGAACTGTGAAAAGCTGAAAGAAAATTTGAAATGACGATATAATTTATAAAAATCAAACAGTGAAATAGATTACAAAATTTATGAGAATATGGGAAAATAAATTATTTTACGTGAAAAGAAATCAAATATTAAATTTTTAACTTTGCTTTTTCGATGAGTTAAAGTTATTATTATTATTTTGTTTAAAAATTCATATTGCTCGAAAGGAAATAAATTTTCAAAAATTACGTCTGTAAATTTTCCTGATATGACGGAAGACTGAAAATAGTTCGTTCAAAAAATCCATCAAAACTGATTCCTGCAAAATAATTTTTTTGATGAGTTAAAATTTATATTTTTATTCCTAGCTTACATTTTTCAAAAATCTGATTGACTATACTTTAAATTAGTAAAATCATTTAATGAATATGTGAATAAATGTGGCCGACGAAAGAATTTTAAAATGTATCAAATTGCTATCACGTAAAAATCGTTTGAAAGAATCGAAGAAGAAAGATTAATCGAATATATATATATATATTTCGATTAATTAAAATAAGCATTTTTGTTACAAATACACAGTTTGTAAAATGTATGTTTGTATTTTAAAATGGCAAAAGAATAAAACAAATTGGTCGTTAAACAAACATGAAGTTACAATTTTATTTTATTTATTTATTTTATCTGTTTTCAATTTTCATTTCTTTGATAAAGGCAAACGTGTGATGTAGCCGGTTGCCACGACAACGAAGGTAAATATGCCATTTTTTGATATTTTTAGATTTTAATTAAATCGAAAACTTGAGATGCTTAGAAATGTTATGGAATTTGGTATCTCACTTCGTTGTATGTCGTCTCACTTTGGTATTTTTTTTGGTATCTCACTTCGTTGTTGTATCTGAGAAGATCCTCAAAAATATTTCCGAATTGACGTGTCGTTTATACACATTCTCGGAATTACGAAAACTTATTCTTTGAAATAATTTAACCAGAATTTTTCTTTTCATTTCATTTTGAGTTCCTCTTAATTATTTTGAATAAATTTATTTTAAAAGCAGTAATATATGATAACAGATAAATTGCTACAAACGTATCTCTTAAGAAAATTTTCAAAACTTGGTTGTGTATCCACGAGTTTTAAAAACAGCTTTTAATTATTTTAGCATAGATTCGAAGTCATTTTTTTTAGTAAATTTGAGATAAATTTGTTTCATTTTTTTAGAATTATTTATTTCACTTACTACTTTGAAAAAATGTTATGTTTTCGAATTTTATTTTCAAATTAATGCCAAATCGGTTTAACTGGATTGGGTAAGCATTTTAATAATTTATTTGCAATTTCAAACAATATCGAACATTCCGGCTTAGAATTATTATCCTAATAGACAAGGGTTTTCAGCTGATGACATTCAATTTTAGTTTAAGATGATAATATATTTATATTAGAGAGTATTTTGCATACTGTTTTATTAACGTCCCATATTTTTTCTGCCTAGTGCGCATGCTCATCGGAAATATTGCACCACTGCGCATGCGATTAGATTAGATACTGCTTTTAGATGCGCATTAGATTAGATTAGCGTTTTCGATAACGTACTCAAAATCAACATGGCGGCAAAAAGATGAAACAATGACGAATTAGACTAATTATGAAACGCGGTAAACAGAAATTAAACGCTATAAATCAATTTAAATAAATCAAAATATTTTTAGATTAATCTAGATCTTGTGCAAAGAAGAAACTTGTGCCGTTTTTATTTAAAAAATACATTTTAGATTTTTCTTGAAATTATCTATAATGATGAGCAACGGAGACACATATACAATTTTCTACAAATCCCGAAAGTAAGTTTTCCAACTTATTTTTTTGTATTAAAAATATTCTATAATATAGTTTAGTTTCTTTAAATAACTGCATTTAACGCTGAAATTCGCATGATGTTCTGTTAAAGCTTAATGAATTTCCATACATATCGCATAATAAATTTTTCCTATAATTAGTTTGAGTACCTAATCTGAATACAAAATTATAATAGAATAAGTTTGAATTTTTTTTTTCTTTTTTTTTTTTTTGCATATCGATTTATAAATATTAAGATTTATTTGCTAAAAAGAATATCCCTGAATTATATTATAAATTCAAGCACAGTTGGGTTATTCGTGTATATTAAATTTTAAACTGTATAAAATAAGCATTGTTCAATTTACATTGTGAGAATTCTCCCCCACACACACATACACTATTTATAGTAAAAATAATGGCAACCAGAAAATATTTTTTCAAGCTTTATTTTTTTTAAAAATCATATTCCAATAAATATCCATATTCCAATTATATTCCATATTCCATGTCTACGAGAATAAAAAATATGTAACAATTTCAGAATGTTACATTGATGTTATCACTGTTTATATATTCATTTTCATGACATAGATGGTAGATTGTGCCATATAATAAGCTAATGTAATTCAGATGTGCTACCAAAAAAAATCATATGTCAAAAAAAGCACTCGTTTTCTAACAACTAGATTATTTACTAAAAACATGTCAATACAAAACAAATAGCAATCTCATTATTCATTAAAAGGATGTATGCGTTTTACAGATTTATTTCTGTGAAACTTTTAAAAATTTTGATTAAATTACTTATTATTTACATATAATTTTGTGCTAATTTCATACATTTAAACAATTTAGCTTATATGGAGCACGAATTTTTTAATGAGCATTTCTTGTAATGTATAAGAACTCTGAAAGATATTTTAAATAATTGAATCGATTTTAAAGAATGCCATAATTTAAAAGAGTACAGAGAAGAAGGGAGTAGTAAGGATCCACCATACATTCATATTAAAATAGCATGCATTACCATTAAGTAAATTAATGTTCAAGTTAAACGTCAGAATGTATGGTAAGCTTAACGTAACTTTTATACTTGTAAATTAAAAAAAATTCAAAGTGATTCTTGATTTTAGAGTAAACAGAAATGTAAATTTACTTAATATCGGTATGTCATGCAATTTTGCTGAGAAGAAAATTTTTATTTACCTACAATTAGTGACATTTGTATAAATGTGCTGTGAAATTTTTCGATTATGTTTCTGAATTAAAAAGAATAATATTTGCTAATTAATAATAAAATTTGCTGGTAAATATTAAATTATTATTTATTTAAATTATATTAAATTATTATTATTATTATATTACTGGTATTAATAATAAAATTTGCTGGTAACTGCTTTTTTTCCCCTCTAGTTCGGATAAAGCAATTTTTTTTTATATCACAAATCATACAGAGACAGAATGGTTGTAATAAAATATACAATAAAGGTTTAATGAAAATTTTTATTTACAATGTTTATTATTTTTATGAACTATTGATATTATGTAATCTTGAAAAAATGATACTGAATCGTTATAGCAATCTGTTAATCGACCTGAACTTAAGCCCATTGCATACCTTTAAAACTAGTTAAGAATTTTGCAATAAACTTAGCTTGACGGTTTCAAAAAGCAAAATTGCTTACGAATTACATCAGAATTAAATTTAGATTTCAATTATTATATAATTTCTGTAATGTATGTCACTTTTCTGGAAGTCTCGATGCTGAGAGGGTTATTTAAAAAGAATAAGAATTAAGAAAGAATCCAAAAGAATTGGAAGTAAGAATTTAGAAAGAATTCGAGCAGATGTGCGAGGTGCGACTTCGACCTGGGAGCGAAATGTAGTTTATGCTGAGATCTAACATCTTTATTCTGAGCAATTTATTTATTCAATTGGCCTACCCTTCAACCAATCGAAAAATTGAAGGGTAGGCCAATTGAGTTAAGTTGAAAAAAGTTTAAAAGAATGTCACTTGACACGTAGGTCAGTTGACATGAATTGGCATCGAGGCTTCATCTAATTGTTTCAGTAATTATTTTAAATAAAAGTGCACATATTCTATTAAACCTGAAAACAGACATTTGTGGAATCAGTGCGTGATACAGATATAGGTTTATTACATTGGCTCCGTCTAGCTATGTAATAAACTTTTGCTTGCGTTTGGATAAAAGTTGTAGTCACTGTATATTTTTCAATTCCTTCTATTAGCTCACACTCTCCCTATATATATCTTGTTCAAATTTTCAATCGTTAATAAAATACTTTTTATTCATCCACTCAAGTTCAAGTGAATTTTTTTTAACTTGTAGTGGATGATACTTGATATTAATACAGTTTTTCCAAATATTAATTCATTAATTAAATTTAATTAATTAATTTTAGGTTTTTTTTTTAGATTTAAGTTGCATGTATTTAATAATAGATGGCGCCAAATGTAAATTTCAACTTTATTTATAAAGGACTTTCTGCAATATAGTGAATAAAAAATAGGAATTGGATTAAAAAAAAAAAAATTATATTACTTGTTTTCACTCAAGTGGATATTTGTTGCGAAACAAATAGAGGGTAAAAAAGTTTTGTGGCGTTATAAAAGAAGATCTTCTAGTCATTCCCGAAGAATTAGGAGAAAATGTTTTAGATACGATGGAAATTGATGAACCTAAAAATTTAATTTTAACTAGTGATTATTATAAAGGATATCCAGGTTGTGTGGGGAATCAAGCAATTGTTTTTATTGAGGATAGACAGTTTAAAGAAAGATAAAAATTTAGAATAAAAGCAATAGATGAAAATAAAGCTATTTGTAAAACTGTAAATGATTCGCTAATAGAAAACTACAAATCTTATTTGTGTGCACTATCGCTTCCGATTCGAAAATTATGCGATAGTAATGATGAAAAAATAAATAAGGATGCGGGAAAATATGTGACTTTTTCGCAAGATAAAAGTATTTCTTTGATTCAGAAAAATGCGAAGGGTTCTGAGATTTTTACTTCGAAACAAGTAATATATAAAAAAAAAAAAAAATTTAAAGTCAATTCCTACTTTTTTTCACTATATTGCAGAAAGTCTTTTATAAATAATTTTCATTCCTTTTTTAAGTTTATCTGGCGCCATCTATTGGTAGATATACGGAACTTAAATCTAAAAAAAACTAAAATTAATTAATTAATTTTAATTACTGAATTAATATTTGAAAAAACTGTATTAACATCAAGTGTCACCCACTACAAGTTAAAAAAAATGTATTTGAACTTGAGTGGATGAATAAAAAGTATTTTATTAACGATTGAAAATTTGAACAAGTGAGTGTGGGCTATTAGAAGGAATTGAAAAAGGGGGACGTATTAGCCAATAACATCAAAGGTGAGGATCCAGATGACTGTAGTAGGATGCGATGAGATTGAAAGAAAAACAGAAGCAAAGCGAATCACTTGGGAAAACTCCTGAGTTTGTTGCTAAACTCTTATAACAAAGAAAAGTTCAGTGTGGGAATTCTGGTCAACACGCAACAACATGACCGTACCCAGTGCATGTGTCTGCATACAGAACCTATTAGAAGAAGATTCCGAACGATATTCTGTAGACTAAGGAACATAAATCGGCCAGTCAAGTATTGAAGGAGACTCTATTAAAGGATGTATCTCTCGACGTGCCTACTCCAGGAGAAGTGTATTTACTGACTAATGTGGCACAACTTACTGCTGACTATCTTCAAAGAATAAAGATCCTCATGGAGAAAGCAGATGAGTAAGCAGCTTTCACCGTAGCACATTAGTATAAATATAATGGGAATTATATCAACAAACGGACATCAATTAGAAACTTTAATGGCGATGATAAAGTCTTTCTGCTTGATGCCTGACTCAAGAACAAGCTTTATGTTCGATGGATTGGCTAAGTAAAGTTCTTCAACAACATCCACCTCATTACTATAAAGTCAAGGTGCCAGATGGAATATAAGGCATGTGAAATAATATGAGATTATAGACTTGATAGGAGTACATCTATTTTGAATCAGCTAATAAATGCTGTTGAGTTGCAAAGATTATGCAAAACCAATAATTTTGTGCACGAATCGCATTTTAGTTTCTTTAGTATTGTTCGAACACAATATCCGGATAAATAAGTTTATATAATTAAAAAAGGCTAAACTTTATTGAAATCTTCGGAAAAAATTAAATCAAAATCTTATGTTAAAGAAATCTTGCAAATTATCATCTTCTAGATTAACATTCGTATAGTTAATGATCCATGTGCATTTGAAACCAATGTTATGGCAGAAAATTTTGTACTTCATAAATTTGTAGATTTGATGTAAATTATTGAGATCCTGCAAGTGTTTTATATATACCAAAACTAAATATATACAATTTTACCATTTCTATTAAAATCTTTGATGTGTGAGTAAAAGCATGGCATGCTTCTTTTGTAAATGTTCCTATTTCTTCGTTTGCAGATGAACGAAGTTCTCCGTCTGTGAAGCAGCCACACACTATTGTCATGGAGTAATTGATGCAGCTCTTTTGATCCAAGTCCATTGAAATATGTCATTTTTTAAAATATAAATTTAATACATATAAGAATATATGTAAATTAAAATATTGAGAAATTAAAAATATTTAGCAAATAAATGAAAGTAGTTAAAAATACAAAAGAGTAAAGTAGAAAGAAAGGATGAGTGGCCAACAAGTAAAGCTTGCCGTCTTTGTTCTTCAGAAAGAGAAGATTTGAGAATGACATTAATTAAGAATGTTAAGAAAAGTTCTAGACCTTTTTATATAATCAGATATCATAAATATGACCAATAATCATAGAATTTTTTAGAAATGTTAAAAATGAACTGTCAGATATTTTTGAGGGGAAGTGATTTTCTAATATTCTCGTTTCCGAAGTGTTGGAGAATTGATAATCATTCGAAGATCTTTATTTTCAAGTCTTTGAATGATTTTCATATTAGGTTTGGCTGCAGAATCCCAAACTAGCATATGTGATTGTGAGAAGCACTTAAATACATTTAAATGAGGTTTTTTTTTTTTTTAAATTTAAAACGGATAGTTTAGAATTTTTAGATTTGAGTGACTAAAAGATACGGATAGAGATATTAAAATTTTTCTTTAAATTATTAATGAGTGCGATAGGTGAGAGATTTCTAAATATTCAATTTGAGGTTAAACTTTAAAAAAGGCTAAACTAATAGTAACAATTGCATTAACAATTAATTAAAATATGGCAATTCGCAGTATTATTATAAATAGATTATTTTTTCAATATCCTCAAAATAGTGTCTAAGGATAATAATTAATTTTAACCATCACTTAACAGTCTTCTCTGTCTGAACTTGGTAGTGCTTCTTGTAGTATTCGAACAATTGTTTTCATAAAGTTGTAGAATTATTAAATTTTGTTATATTCCTGTCTCTGTTAAATTTAATAATTCTTGTGGGGGTTCTTCACTTTAGAGTTCCGATTTCGCCAAGTCTTTTTTTCCGTGACAAATGGAATAACCAGAATCGCAGTATTTTGTAACAGAAGCGGCCATTTTGTTTGTTTAGCATGGGGACATAATCAAGCAGAACCATAAAATGCAGAACTCGCGTTCTTGTAGTATTCTGACTAATTGCTTCATAACTTTTTTGGATTATTGAACATTGGTATACTCCATTGTGTATTCGTTCGGCAAAGTACGTTCAAATAAATTGAAAAACGTGAAAGGATTTCATTCAAATTTAATCAGTATAGTTCAGTATTATTTGCTGTTGTTGTTCTGGTTCTTCTGCTATTTGAAGCATAATCGGTTCATTAGCCAAATCAATTATGTACAATGATTATCTAAAGAACAAATTAAATTTATGTAACGCATATATAAAACAAGCTTTATTTTATTTTAATTTAAATGAAATAAATTTTGAAGGTACAAATGAAGGCATTTAAAATTATTGCGATAATTTTAAGAATATTCGATGATTTAAATATCTTAAATATATTTTTATTACCAATTATTATTATTTTTTTTTTATGTGAATCGTCATGCATGTATGGTAAATTTGGAGTTTTTTTTTCTATTTGAAACTACTAAAAACTCAATTTGAGAATTTCTATTTAATATTTAGAAATAGTTATTTATATAATTCAGTTCGATTGTAATATCCGTTAAATTGAAGAATATAGGGGAAATCATTAGTAACAATTTAACTTATATCTTACGCTATGACGTCACAGTGACGTTAAAAATCAAGTATGATAATTTTTCATTCGATGAATGTTTAAAAATTAATTTGTTGTCTCGCAAAAATATTACATAAAATTATTAATTTTCGTCTTATTGTAGTGTTAATTTAATTCACTGCAGCCGTTAACTTTTTGAAGGAAATTTCAACTCAACGCTTTTTATCGATACTATTTCCAAACATAATCACTATCAACGAATCGCGTTCGTTTATGTTGTGATAGATAGTCGCCATTTTAAATCTTGTCGATGTTAACGGAGAAACTAATGTTATAAGAGAACAAAAATTATTACAAATGGCAAGACATTCCCAACTTTTTGTCGGGCGTTTGCCCTTAGATTCCAAGGAAAGAGAAATAGAAGATCTCTTCGGAAAGTATGGTAGTTTAGTGCGATGCAACTTAAAATATGGTAAGTCAAGTTAATTTTTTTAAATCAAATTATTAATTTGTTTAGAAATTAATCATTGATGTATAGCACCTCTGTTTTCCCATTTTTTTATAGACTAATTTCATAATCTCGATTGTATAGTGTAACATGCCTTTTTTTTTTTCGTTATTTGTTAATTTTAAGTATCTGTATGGGATTTTTGATTTTAAGTTTCAGTAATCCTTATCATCATAATATCTTATGCGATCGATTTGTAATTTTTGTTATAAGATAAGTAATTTTTGTTAGATAAAATAAATAAAAAAAAAAAAAAAAAGTATGTAAATTAGTGTTATACGGTTGTGGAGTTTCACCGGCATACAATCGGTGAAAGGAGCATTCTCATTGGTTGATGAGCCCTGGATAGTTGCCCGGCTTCATCTTCAAGGATGCATTAGTACGAAGCGCCATTTTGTTCCATGAGTAGAAATTTTTTTGTTTCTTGAGTGAGTTTTACGATTCATTCAGTTTTAAAATGTCACGGCGTTCACAATTATTTGTAGGCAGATTGCCTTTAAAATGTCGAGAAAAAGATATTGAAGAAATGTTTGAAAAATATGGTACTTTATTAAGGTGCGATGTTAAGTATGGTAAGTTGTGGTTCTGAAAATGGTTTTATTTCATCGATCGTTTTTCACTGTTTACCTTAATATTTATTGAATATATATATTTAAATGTCGATTTATTATGTATTAATAGGATGCTTTATTGATTTATTTTGAATGTATCATATTTTTATTGGATAATTTTCCAATAAATAAGAGTTACATTTTTTTTCTTTCTTCATTTTAAAAAATCTCTGATATATCTATATTACGTAGATATTCAACAGGATTTATAGATCACAGTTCAAATAGGATTTAATTTAATTTATTTGTTTCAATCTCTGATAATTTTACTCATTGTATGTGAATTTTAGGAGGGTAATAATGTGTTCCTATATCTTCCCTTCGACTTTTGAATTTTTATAATTCATTATATAATTAAATCTAAATTTACTGCTTAGTTAAAGGAGTGTTGAATTAAAACCTAACTTCCATTGATATTAAATTCCATTGCTATTAAAATATAATTAACTAAGCCTGTTACTCATTATCAAATTAAATTATTAAGAAATAATTTAAATGTATCATTGGTAACCAATACAGATATTAGTATTAAATTTTCAATTTATTCATTCCCTACAAGTATTTTGGACAAAATTAATTGCATAATTTTAGAGAATGAATAATTTCTAGTTGTGTGTATAGACAAAATTTTAACAATTTTTGCGACAAAACAAAGTCTATTGCTTACATTTCTTTCTGAAGTTTTCAAAATTTCTTTAAAAATGCTTAAACTCTAGGCCTTTTTTGCCAACTAAAACTTGTTTTCCTTTATCTACTATTTTATTATACTAGTGATCTTATGCAGACAAAAAAGCATTTTCTGGTAATAAATGTAAAGAATTCCAAGAAATTTGCAGGTTAATTTTATTTTGTGAAACGGTATCAATTAAAAACTTTTATCTGATGTTGAATTATTAATTTGTCCATCTACTAATACTAAAGAATTTTTATTCTTGTAGTTTCGCTGGTGGACTACAGCAACTTAGCAACAATACCCATTGGTTTGTTAGATAGTTTTGATAAACCAAGACTGTTGCTTACATTTCTTTTGGCTATTTCTTGTATATAAATTATGATAGAATAAAAGTCAAATGGAGTTAAATTATGAAACTATTCTTTTCGTTTTTTTTGTCAGGCATGAAAATATTTCAGATTTAGTTTGTTATGAAGCAATATAAATTAAAATATTTTGAATTGATACTTTGTCCATCTACTAATACTAAAGATTTTCTATTCTTTCAGTTTCGCTTATGGACTAGAGCAACCTAGCAACAATACCCATTGGTTTATTAAATAGTTTTAATAATCCAAGACTGTTGCTTACATTTCTATTAGATATTAACTGAATACCAATAACTGTCGCGAATGCACATCATTTGCAAAAGTCTAAATTTTGTTTTCAGTGAGAAAATGTTAATGCAAGCCGTCAACCATTGATATTAGTAATTGTCGAAATTATTACCAACAATGACATGCAATTAATATGTTAATACTATAACTTACTAATTATAATGAAATCTGAGAAATTTTATTTAATAAGAAGCAATTAAATAATTTAATCCTGGTGTTGAATATGTGTCCATCTACTAATACTAAAGAATGTGTATTCTTATATCGTTTCGCTGGTGGACTACAGTAACTTAAGAGACAATACCCATTCATTGGTTTGTTAAATAGTTTTAATAAATCAAGACTATTGTTTACATTTCCTTTAGATATTTCAATTATGTAAACTGTAGTAGAACAAAAGGCACTGTGTAAAAAGTTAAAAAATCCATTTCTTAATTTTGGGCTATAATTTATTTATGTGGTTTTTTTCAGGTACTGGTATGGCATATGCATTCGTTGATTATGAAGATAAACGAGATGCTGAGGTAAGAAAATGATATGGAATTTCAGTAGTGTTCTTTATTTATTTATTTTTTATTTTAATTTATTAGAAAATTTAAATAATTCAATTTAATTTCTTAACTTTTAAACCTTTAACCTTTTTTTATGGCAGTAAGTAAATATTAATTTAAGAAATGGTACTTGCACATTAATGCTTTCTTGTTGTTGATGAATATTTTTTTGGAAAATGAATAATCACATCAAGTTAATATATCTATGCCTAAAAAAAAACTAATTAAAAAATGAATTACTAAAAATAATCTTAAATGACAAAAAAATGAAACATTTTAAGAAATTAACAATTCTACCTGGCGACTGGCGCTCGGTACCAGATTTCGAGTTTGAATCTTAATAGTGCTGTGAATGTTTACAATGGTTCTGAATCCACTTTTAACTGTCAGTCTAATTAACCTTCTTGATTAACAGATGACTTGTATAGTGGGGGGTTGGATTCAAGGCTAAACAACTCTAAACTGTAAAAAGAAGGCAACTACACCCTGTAAAAAGAAATTTCTCATGTTTAGAAATCTTATTTTGAAAAAACCTGACAGATTTCATATTTCATGCAAGTGTTGGAATGGGCCTAGCTAGCAGCAGAAACTTACTGAGACTACCTTGGCCAAGGAACCAGCTGTAGTGCTTGAGAGAAAAGGCAATGTCTCTACTTAAAATGTCCAAAAAAATTTTAATAGTGATTCATATTTTCGGACGAATAGCTCAACCAAAATTCTTTTTGGGGAGGGGGGGGGGGGCAATTAAGCAAACATAGAATATGCGAATTATTAATATGCAACTACCAAAATTTGTTTTAGTAATTTCACTGATTTATTTTTTTACAACTTACGTACTCACTTAACGGTATGAACTTCATTTTCAAACTTCTTGGTTTATTAACTTTCTAAACTTCTAATTGAGCCTACATTTTGTTTAACAAAAAGTTTTGACTTGTTTTAACCAAGAAGTGTTGTTTTTGAGGTTGATACTTGAGTGTCATGTATCTCTTTGCAAAGTAACTTATATTTAATTGTTTAACACGGTTCAAATTAGAGGAATGGTTGATTGATGGAGCCTCCTTGTCAAGGTGTCTGCACTGCTCTTAGACTGGACAGATTGACTTGACTGAACAGTTGCCGTCTATGCTAAGCAGTCAGAATTGTGCTACTGAATTTTGGTTTTTCTGCATCTGAACATTGAGAGTATACTTCGAAAGACTAGAATCTTTGTCCTGACTTAGATCCCTCTCTGAACTCGCTACCAGTGCCGACCATGTGTATATGTCCATGGAATAGAATTTTTTTCTGAATTTGGGCTCTTTCTTTTGGCCACAACATTTTTCTATAATGTTGTGGACAACAGGTAATATAAATTCCTTCAGGATAAAACTCGGTTAAATTAAATTTTCTCTTCCATTGGATAGCTAGGAAATTATATTACTGTTTAATCGGCAGGTTTTATAAAAAGATTTAATTGATAATTTTATTTATTTTGAATTATCCTTAAAGTTCAAGTGGATAAATGATTTAAAAAATCTCATCAATTTGATTAAATCTAATCAAGTTTTTAAAAGTAAACATTCCTTTTGTACGATGTACTTGTAGGGCTTTTCTTAAGAAAGTTAAATTTTATTACTTGGATTTTACACTTAAAATATAGAAGTTCAGGTAATTTATTTGGTTGGTTTTTATTAAACATTTTTAACTTGGTAATTTAGACCTTTTTTTTATTGTCAATTATAAATTTATGAACATTTATAATAGAAATGCCAAGGTACTTCAATTGCCAACCAAGCAAATAACCTGGTAGGATTATAATTTATTGCTGATTTTTTTTCAAATCATTTTAAGATATGTTCCATGATGAGTCTTTTCATAAAATATCCTGGATGGAGTTTTTAAGTAACCAGATTTTTGGAAGACTGAATACCTTTCCATTTTTTGAATACGGGAGTGAAATAAATCAAGGAAAATGAATGCTATGAAGTTCCAGTTTGAAATGTATGTTGCAGATGTAGATCTGAATTATTTATGAAGATTCTAAAGAAAATACCATGTTAAAAGAACTTGAATCAGATGAAGTGAATCGAATGTCTTTTCTTGTATTGTTTTGGTTGGAAGAATTGGTGATATTGGAATTTGAAAAATGAATTTGGAAATTACACAATAGCTGAAGATGAAATTATTTCTCAGATAATGACCAGGAAGTATTTTTAAGTTTTAGAATATTAAAATTTTTTTTTTTTCATTACTTATTTTAAGTTTATTATTTTTTTTATGTGCTTGCATTAATATTTTTTGCATTATAAATTTCAATTAAATTGTACTTGGAATGTAAAATAGGATGCCATTAAATATGAAAATGGACGAGATCTACGTGGACAAACTATTGTTGTAGAATGGGCTAGAGGACCTTCCAGTCGACCTCCAATGAGGAGTAGGGTATGTATTGTTAATTTAAATAGAATTAATTAATTTTCCCTTTTAAGTCTTAGATTCATAATTTTTTTATAAGATAAATGTATAGTGAAACAATACATTGTTTCAATATAAATTTATCTTATATCTTACATCAGTATATTAAAGAGAAAAAGATAGTATCAAATATTTATATACTGTTAACATGCTTTTAAAATTTAAGTATAGCAAAATTTTTATAAATTAAACTATTTGCTTTATTATAACTTCTTATCAGTTTCTAACATTAAAAATGAATATTTAATTGGCATAACCCTTAATTTATTAAAAAAATATATATAAGAGGTATATGTATATAAATTTTCAAATTACTTCTATATTTTGAATTAACTATGAATTCTGAAAAAGAAATTTAATGTTTTATTGCTTGATAACAAAGTTATATTGCTAAAACTAAAGTTGCAGAATGTACATCAGTTAATATGAATTTTTTAGTAATGAAATCATTTCTACAAGAGGATAGTGGTCTTAGTTTGGCACTTAAGTTCCTCCCACTACTGCCCTGGTGACAAGCCAAAAAAAAAAAAAAAAAAAAAAAACTATTAAAAAGTTTTTGATTCCTGAATGTAACAATTTCAGCAATATGTGGTATATTTCTTAATGTTAATCGGCCACACTTTTAAAGTTAACTTTTTACATTTTTAAATAAAATACAAATTAGCACAAACTAAGATTTTTATGCTATAAATGCTTCAGCCAATCGTACATATATATTTAATGTTTTTAAGTTAACAGTGCTATGAAAAGTTTTTTAATCTTAACATTTAAAGGTTCTACATAACTGATAAAATTAAGAAAAGTGAAATTTATAAATATGCAAATGGGAATGTAATTATTAATCAAATAAATATATTAGATTTTAATTTATTTTTAAATTTGTAGACAAGTGCAGAATGCTATCGTTGCCATCGTCCTGGTCATTGGGCCCGGGATTGTCCAGAATTAGAAAGGGATCGATATAAGGCCCGTCGCTACTCTCGTTCGAGATCTCGTTCTAGGAGATACAGGTGATTATGTTTTATTCTCTTTGTGAAATTCGTATTTAAGTGTTAATCAACATAACATGTTTGAATATTGAATGTCATTTTTATTGTATAAAGAAAATCTTGATTGAATTGCATTTAATCTAACAGTTTTATTCATATATATATCATTTAAAAAATTAAATAATTCATAGCAAGTGATGAGGACAGTGCAAATTTTTTAATATCTGAATAATAGCTGTTGAGTTAATGCACAGGGGCCATCTGATGCTATTAATATATTTGTATATGTATATATATCTTTATCAAAGTTTAGGTACAGCTTCAATTTAAATCCAAATTTCACTAAAACTGGCAGGGATAACTTCTAATGCTGAGCCAAGTAAACTAAAACAATTTCAAAATCAAATCAATATTTGATAAGAAATTATTCTATTTGGCAAATTTTTCAAGGTAACATTAATTTTTTAGCTGCATTACTGTTTATAGGTGTTATAGAAAAAATAAAACACACTGATGAATTGTTGCAATCTCTTAAAGTTTTATTTTAATAATATAATAATAAAATATAAAAAAAAGTTGCAGTGGTATATATATATATATTTTTTTTTACTGGTAAGGAATGTCAGCTAAATTATAGTTTAGTGGAGGAAAAAAAAAATTGACATTTTGGTTGACAGTAGATGAATAAAGAAAATAGATGGTCAGTTTTAACAATATCAACAAGCAGTTTTAGTTTCAAAACATGAAGCAGCATTTGTGCATCATCATAAAGGAGTCTTTTCTAGAATATGATTTAGAGAGTAGGACTTAATAGATTTTGTTTCATGCAAATTTAACCAGCAAGTAATTGTCTTTAACCTATTCTGTTCCTTTAAAATGTTGTTGTAATAAAAAAAATTATGATTTCTTTTTAATTACATTTTAGTGTATTTATAAAACTTTAGTACTTTTAAAATAGAATTTCTCTGATTAGAATTAAAAAAATATTAGTAGTAATTTTTTTAATTATACTTAATGCTATCCTGTGGTAATAAAAAATAATTGTTAGTTAAAAATTTATGAATAGGGAAAATAATGTAATAGCTCTTTTTGCATATGTCCCCATTTGATATTTTGCTTCTGCTTTTATTATTGCTTGCGTTTGTTTCTATTTTCAATTGTTGTTAGATATTTTGGACTTAAATTCATATAATATGGATTTTATAGAATTCAATATAAAGGTTTGTGAGCAGTTATTTTTAATACTTATTTCATTGACTTTCTGAAATCGGGGAAAGGTCGACAATATTTGCTAATATGAATATATTTCAAAGAATTGTCAAATTATCACAATGTACCAAGGATTTTGTGTCATCCTACATTGGATTTTTGTGATTTCCATTCGATAGTTTTAGTGATTTATCTAACTTTTTTATTGTTATAAAAAGTTTGCTTTTATAACTAAAGGCGCACATTGCAGCTGGGTTTTTTTAAGGTTTATATCAGGAAACCAAAGAATCTTGTAGGGTGATGATTCTCAAGTGTTCAACTGGAATATATAGGGACAATTGAATGAAGACATTACAGCAATTAGTTTAAAGATTGTACAGTTGCATATTTGGGTAGTCCTAGAAATAGGGTGTCATAGTTAAACTGTCAGGTACACAACTTGGAATAGTTTGCAACAATAATTTTTTTGTTTCAATTAATTGGCTTACTACTTTCAATTGTAATGTTAATTTAATTTTTTTTTAAGATACAGTTACAGTAGAAGCCGTAGTACTTCGAGAGGCCGATGGAGTAGGCGGCGACGAACTCCTAGCCAAATACGTTCGCCAAGCTATAACCGGTCTAGGCGTCCCAAGAAGCGCACACCAACTCCAGCTAGCTCTCATTCCAGATCAAGGTAGATGATCATTTATGGTATATTTCTTTGGTTGAATGACAGAAAATACCTTTACAAAATATGCTTTATAGTAGTTTTCCATTTATTTGTAGAATTTTTTATTTCTTAAATGTTTATAGTCCATCCTCAAATACTGAAGAATTACTATTTTAGTTTTGCCTGGTGGACAATATTAATGTTGTCGACACCCATTGGTTTATTACAATATTTTATAATGAACCTTTTTTACTTGTCCTCTGCTTGTTATAAGGTTTAGTACTGCTAAAACAAATATTAGAAATCTTTGATTTATTGCCATGCATCTAGCTTTTGTTAGTAGTAAATAAGTCGGAAAGTTTCTAGATTTTTTTAATTAATTTCTTAATTTATTTTTAGGTCTAGAAGTATTGATAAATCAAAAACCAAAGAAAAATCCAGAAGAAGCTATAGCAAATCTGCCAGCCGCACTCCACCACGCAAGCGTCGCAACAGGAGCCCTAGTAAAGATCGAAGCGTAAGCAAAGAAAGGAGTCGTAACAGGAGTGTGAGCAGAGACAGAAGTCGCAATAGAAGTGCCAGCAAGGAGAGAAGTCGACACCGAAGTGAGAGCAAGGGGAAAATACGAAGCCGAAGTGAAAGTAAAGAACGCGATCGCAGTCCATCTCGTAAATCGCACAGTAGGAGTGCCAGCAAAGAAAAAAGCCCCATGCAAGTCAAACGTAGTCGAAGCGGGAGTGATGAACCCAGAAAAGGTCGCAGCAAGGTGCGCAGTCGCTCTAGAAGCAGCAGCATTGAAATGAAAAAACAACCCAAAAGTCGAAGTGCTTCACCAGAGGAGGTAAATAAAATTTTTCATTACATTGAACTAGGTTACATTATTATTATTGAGCATTTTAAAACAGTTGTATTTATTAGTAGTCAGAATTTTAGAAATAAATTTATTTTTTCATTTTAATATAAAGAGTTAACTAGTCATAAAACAGACATGAATATTTAGTACTATGTTGTGCTTAAATAGCAAAACTTAATGAATGATCAATTATTTAAAAAATTGAAACAAAATATCTTATTTTTTATAGCGTGAACGAGAAATTCCGAATGGTGAACGTCAAAGTCGGGGAAGCAGTTTGGATTCTCGAGGAAGAGAGAGCCGAAGCCGTTCTCGTAGTCAAAGTTTTGAAAAAGAAGATAGAGGTTCTGTGGGAAGAGACAAGTGGAGCAAATCACCATAGTGTTTTTGATTTCGTTTTGTAGTTATTGAAACTTATTTCCATATGTTGTTTTCTTTTTATTAATAAATTGTAATATACTCAAATTTGTTTTTTTACTGAAAAAGAAAGTGAAATGGGAAAAATATCGTTGCATAGCACTTGAACATTCTATACAGATTGTTTATTTAACATTAATGATGGTTTTATTATTGTTTGGTTAAATATTTTTTCTTGCACTATCAAGGCTGAAAAGTTGTTTCTACGAGATGAAATATATTTCACTTAAAGGAAGAAAATGATTTTTTGACTCGTTTTATCATTGAAATATTTGTTCATAGAATGAAGTAATAGAACAATTTACTTATAAAAAATATTCAAATTCAACTAATTTTTACTTTTTGATGTTTTCTCGGGTAAAAATTGACTATCAAGAACATTATCTAAACTAAAATTAATACAACGTAAATAGAGAATTTAAATTGCTATCCAAGAGATTTTACTGATTATCCAACATGGGAATGTGGATAATCATGTTTCCAGTCATCTAAGCAAGTAAAACTGACATGATTCATAATGTCTGAGGATATATTCCTTGATAAAGCTATCCTCAGAATATTATTTTTGGGTTTCACTGAATGATACATATTTCAGCCTAATTTATAATGTAAAACCAAGATCCTTTGATCCTGTATGAAATGAAACTCAAAATATTCTTGTTAAGCAAATTTTTAAACTCCATGTCTTAACTCAAATTAATTCTGATGTCATGTATTAATTTCTTGGAAAATTTTATTTAATTAAGAGAAAATAAAATTTAAATAGCATTTTAATTTTAGGTGTATACATGCTTCTGATATATCCAAAAGACTTCATATTTTCAATGAAGATAAATTCTGATTTTAAGTAATCTTAAAATTTTCTTTAAAGATGCATATGTTATTGATTTCATGATTAATTTTTGTCCTGTTAATGCTGATATTACATTATACAGAGGAGGAAAAAAAAAAATTTATAAGCGTTAACTAGTCGTGCAGTGGAATAAAAAAAAAATCCCTTTTTACTTGAATTGTATATTTGTTTAAGATAAAATCAATAACACTTAAATATGAGATTTTTAATAAAGAATTTCATTATCTAAATGAAAAAATGTATCCTATTCAGTAGCTCCTATTTTTTTAAATTGAAAAATGCAGTGCTTAAATTAGCTCATTTTCATGTCTAAATTTCATTAAATAAATAGTGATGGCAGGTCTGGATAGAAATTTGACTTGTTATGTACTGTGAAGTAGCCGCTATTAAGTTTTGTAATTATAGATGTCTATGGCATAAAAGATATTCAATTGTATGCCAAATTGGGAATAAAACATTTAAAGAAAAGCTTTTTAAGCATTTATTTTGATATTTAATTATATTATTGTTGGAAATTCAAGTGCAAGGTGTGGGAACTGTTTCGGTGAATTTCAAGTGCATTTTATTATTATTGGTGAAAAATGTAATTCAATCTGTTTACAATTTAAATTTCGAAGTTTGTAAATCTAAAATTAGAACACAAAGTGTACTTATATTTCTGCCAAACTTTAAAAATACAAATGCCTAAATGAAAATTAGTTCTTATTTAACAGTAGAAACTAATAAGGTAAAAAAAAAAGCATCTAGAATGAGAAAATTAATATTTAGAAAAGTAGAATAAAAAAAAAAAAAAAAAATTCAGATTTATAAACAAGTACATATGCTAAGACTTTTTCTTCCTATATTTGAGAATTTGCACCTATGATGAATTAATATTTTGATTGCAAAAAAAATTCTTAAAATATTTTATTAAACCTGATGAATAGTGACGACCTAGCCAAATGATGTAATCAAAAATCATATGCTTGGATTTAAAAAAAATTATGGGTGAATTATGTTAAAAAATGTCCTTAAAAACTCCCATAATTTTCACTTTATTAAAGTTTTATGACCTGTAACTAATGAGTACTAACAATAAAACAGATTTGCCTAGCATAGACCATCGGAAAATGGAAAGTTATTTGTAAATATGTCAATTGTTGTACTTAATTTGTTGCAAGAAATAATTTATTTTAAAATATATCAATTATATGTTATATAAAGCAGAAGACTAAAATACTTCTGAACTTGGGGAGTTTCATAGAAATACGAAATGTTGATTTACATGAGTAACCTATTTGACAACAATAAACAGAATTTGAAACATTACCAATTTTTAAATTCCTCCAAGAAAAACATGTATATAAAATATGTAAAACTTATAAATTTAAAACAAAATACAATATTAAATTGAGTAAATAAGGTTTTTCCCACTAAATAAGTACTTTTCTTTAGTATACAATATGATTATTCAAATTTTAATACATCTCAGATTATGATAGAAATTTACTATTGCATTACTAATAAAATTTCAGATTTATATGTCAAAAATGATAAAATTTTATTAATCAATAACATATACAAAATTTACACCGAGTATTTTAAGAAGACCATGAATAGAAGTATTGCTGTTGCCATTCAGGAATATATTCAATTAAAGGACCTATATAAAGAAGAATATTAATTAAAAATTAGCATTACAAAATTTAGAAAACATATTGAAGTAAATGTGTTGTAACTAATCAAAAAGAAAAAAGCAATGAATTCTCATTCAATATTAATGGAAATTGTTTATTTTTGACCAAAATAAAATAGTACATTAAGAAATTTTAATTCATAAAAGACAAGAATTGGAAATCATGCATTACTAATTATATATTTAAATAAATATATCAAGTTCACTATTTCCTTCCCTTCAGCAAACATTAATACTGAAGATAAAAATATAGAAAATAAATTAATGAGCAAATCCTTTGCAATATTATTCGGACATATATCTCGGGTAGTTTTTTATTCAAAACAGTTATAATAATTTAGGTAATTAAAATTTTATACCAAAAGAAGTTTTTAACAAAAATTTATACTTTTATTTATTGAATGAAGTTCAAACTGCAACTTAAAAAACTTATCTTCAGATAAAATGTGTAGATAACATGGATAAAATATCCATATAAAAAATATAAATAAAATAAAAATATAATTATTTTATAGGTGGATAAAATATCGTATATAAACTCCAAATAACGTGGAAAAAATGCATTCCAAATGAAAAAAAATATACATATATTTTACAATCAGTGTACATAGGAAAATTTTCTCTGAGGCATTTTCTCCATATAGGTTAATATATATCAAATTGCTGTTTGTTTCACTTAGTCAATAATGGATGCTTTCTGTAAAGTGTATTCACATTGAAAAAAATAATAATAATCAAGTAACGATAGAAATAACCCCAAAAATCATACGACCAAAGCTCTTTAAAAAAATCAATTCTAACAAATTTTCTTTAATATATGAAAAATATACTAATAAAATAATGTGTTATTTACATGCTACTTTCATTTCCCATTTCAAAAGTGATCTTTTCTGCTATTACAGAAAAAGCCTATAGTTATATTACAGAAACTTTATTTAGAGACAGTTACTCAGTACAGCAATTTTTATGAAATCATTTTCTTGATAATACAATTTATATTTAGTTTTCTAAAGTTTTTAAATTGACGAACATAAAAAAAACTAAATGGAAGTATTTGATTTTATTTAAATAGGATTTCAATATTATTTACTTATTCCAGTCAAAGAACACTTAGTAACTTAAAAGTAGATTGTCACAAATTGGAGATAATTCATCAATAATTAAAAACCTTAAAAACAATAGAACATAAAACTTGTCAAATGAAGATTTTTGTGAATATATTTTTTATTTTTAATAGAAAGTTAAATAATTCTACTTAATTTGATCTTATTCTCAATGTCATAAACATGATTTAAAAAAAAAAAAATATTATCAAGCATATGACATGGAATAACATAAGAAATATTAACTTATTAATTTATAGTTAATAAAATTTTTTTATTTGACAGGGAAAATAACAAGTAAATAAGATTTATTTAAAAACAATCAGTTTGGATTGTTAAAATTTAATGTTTAGTAAAATGCTAAAGTACTTACGCAAAAAGAGCCCACTTCCAATTACACGATTAGATATAATATGCAGCATAATCATTATTCTTTGTCTAGAACAAATAAGAGAATAAATAATTATAACCAAAATTTTTATAAAAGCCTTTAATTAAAAAAATAGATGACAAAAATTGCAATTCTTACTTAGAATACTGATCATAAAATGGAGATCTCAATAAATACAGAAGTAATGATAAGGCACGTCTGTTGATTTCTTGCTTTTCACCTTTGTTCAAATCCAGTTTTTGTTTTAACAAATGTAAACTAAAATAGACACAAATTTTTTTTATAATAATTTTGGGAAAAAATCAAAATTATAACTTTTTACAATTTTCAAGCATTTCAATGGATTGGCATTCTAGATAACAGCAACTATTAAATTACAATAATAGTAATGATGAGACAATTTTTTGGAAACTTTAATACAGACACCATCTACTTTTTCATTCATAATTAAACTTAGGATACCTCAGGAAAATGCTTAAACAAATGATTGTCAGTTAAATTTTGTTTCAACACAAATAACACTCACTTAACACAGTATTTGAAATATTTTTGTTTTAATTAAAAAAATATATATATTTGGTTATTCCATATGAAATGAACTTTGAATACACAACTTTTAAAAAGTCACAAACACAAATCATTTGCATATATTTAATCAAACTATGCTCCATCTATATAAATGCACTTCTACCATCAATTACAAGGCATTTTCACGCCAGTTTCAAAGAACACTTTAGATTTATAGATAATAAATTCAGTACAGACATTTTAACAACTTGTGACTAGCAAAACGTTTATTCTTTAAAACCAAATCTATATGTTTAAAAAAAGTATTTAGTCTTGATGAATATGGTAGACAAGGCAGAACCTCAAGTTTCAACTCATTAACATATATAAATATATATTTTAACTGGGACTTGTGAAACGTCAGGTCTTGCATTAACATGGAAAAGAATAAAGCCTTTTAATTCACCAATGCTGATTTTTATGACAACAATTTTTGATGCACAATATCACTTTGTTGATATTAATACTGTGCATTATTTGTATGACATACTCCCAGGAAGCTGAATAAGACACAAGTTGTTTGAGTATATTTAATCAAAATAAGCATCAAAAAACATTTTTCATTTAGAGTCAGTAAGTTCATTAGAGCTGTTTTGTAATCTTCATGATTGACAAAGCATGTATTCTTTTATTTAAAAACGACTCCAAATGTTTAAAGAATAAGCAGTCAGTGGGAAACAAATCTGGACAATGTGGTGGATGAGGCAGAACCTTAAATTTCAACTTGTTCAATTTTTGAAATATGACTTGTGAAATGTGAGATCTTGTGCTATGATGAACTCCTTTCGATTCCCCAATACTTGTTCTGATGTACAATATCAGTTGTTGAGAATAAAACTGAGCATTATTTGTTTGAGGAAGTAATGGTTTATTTCTATTTAATTTCATCAAACCATCACCATTGTTTTCTTTAGATGCAAGTTCAAGTTTTTTATTTGCATCAAGCCACAGTACTGAGCATTTACGATTACCATAAAGCAAACAATTTCTTTGCCGAATACTGAAAGATATTCAAATCTGCAAGCATTGCAATTTCTGCCTATTTGTCAACTTATGATGAATGAACCCATTAGTCAAGTTTTTTTTCATGCACTACAAGATGTCTTAAAAATGTTGCTATGCCTACTCAAAGATCAATAGCAAGTTTTTTTTTTACAGTTATTACAGGGTTAGCTTCAACATTTGCCTTCAGAATATCATTACGGAGGACGTTTTCCGGCATTGCATGGGGTTCATTTTCTAAGCTCATATATCCTGATTTGAACTTCACAAACTATTTTCTCACTGTAAATGCAATAGGGCTATCCTTCCCAAATGCATCATCATTAATATTTTGTGTAACTTGGATAGCAGAATGTTCAAATTTATATTTATATAGAAAAATGATTCTTAGTTCGTAGGGTTCCTTCTATTTATATCTCTTAAAAATGTCAAAATGTATATGTGAAGAAAATATACGGACGGCATAGAATAAGAAAAAATAACCTTCTTATTTAATTTAATACAGGTAGATATATATCTTATTGTACATCAGCTAATATTAAAGTATTCATTTTTTCATAAGGAATAACCCAATAAAAGCTTTTTAATATGACACTGAATTACAGTATTTTTTAAAATAAATATTATCCTTTTGTTATATTAAAAAAAATCTTTATCAGCATAAAACTTTTATAAAAATAAAATTTGCATTAATAGAAAAGAAAATATTTATGCTTCAATTGATTTTTTTTAACAATTTATATACTAATGATAGCGCAAATATTTATGAATAAGAACTTCATTTATACTTTCTGATGAAATTTTTCTACTTTTAAGAAATTTAATATCTCAATTCCGATAGGAAAGGGGAATAACTTTTTCTTCTTTTTACTTTTGTAAGTAAGATTATATAAATTTCTAAGTAATAAACAAAGTCTAAATAATTTTTATTGAAAATGTGTTCTAAACAGAAAAAAATTTAACTCAAATAACAAATTTAGAGGATTAATGCTTCAAACACATAAATTTAAAAAAATACATTTTAATAATAAAAATGATTAATTTAAATTATTATAAATAAGTTTCAAATACCAAAAAAAAAAAATAATAATAAACTCCATCAACATGTTGCATCTTTATTCAAGATTAATTGAAATATTTGTTTTTATAACAATTTCGAATATTTTTAAAAGGAAATTCATACTTTTTAAAAATTAAAATTTATATTCCGAATATTAAAATTCAAACATTCTATTTATATTCCAGTTCAAAATTTAGACAATGCAAAAGAAAAAAGATTAAATGCTAAAATTAATAAATTTTTCTTACATAAATCAATGAAAATCAGTGATAAATATATTATACCTAGTCACATCGATTCCCATAGCTATTAAAAATGGTTTCCAAGAAAATTCACCAAATACTCCCATTGATGCCACTAACACATATTAAGGATTATGCAACTTAAAATATCAAACCATAAATATAATCAATCTACAGTAAATAATAGCTTACTTCAATAAGCTTACTAAAAAAAAACAATTTTATAATTTCATTATAACTATCGTTACGGCAATTTTAGTCCCATTTATAAAGAAATATTTAAATCTCTACCTGTTATCACTTCATTTTAATCCTCTACTTTATTAAAATGTTAAAAAAGCCCACCAAATATTTATCCAAAATTTTATTTTACAAAAAATATATAAATAAAAATAAGATATTAAATAAAAAAAATAAGGCATTAAATGCAAATGTAAAATTAAAAAAAGAAAAATCCTTATAATAGATAATTTTAAAAATAAATTAATTATGATGTGAATCATCTTATCATGATAATTTAATGATTCATAATGATTTTCATTAATCTTATTTTAATTATGAATGTGAATAATAAGATTGAAAACAATTCTGACATTTCAGTTTTGTTGCTATGTTTTAATAAAAAAATGTAATTCTTATGAATTTTTTTTTTCCCTATCAGAGATGATTAACAAGAAAAGAAAAATGTCAGTTAGAATTTTTAAAACTGTATGCCAAAAATTAAATAATTTAATATCAAAATCTATTTTATTTTTTTAAACATTAAGCTAAGAACAATTTTAAAACATGCAGATTTCCAATTACTAATTGGATTTTTTTAAAATTTATTACCATTAATAATTTTTTTAAGCTTTTAGGTTATGACCAGATAAAAAAAAAATAATAATGAATTCACAGGAAAATTGGATCTCTCCAAGTATAATTTTTAAGTTACAAGAAAAACAAACACTCCTACGCATTTTTTGCTTATAATATAAAGTGCTTTAACGGAATTTTATAAGAATATTTATTTGCAGTCTTTCGTTATATACAGAAATATTATATTTTGTTTTATAAAGGAAAAAAATTAATTTTTTAAGCTGAAAAAGGATACAATGAACTAAAGGTCGAAGAAGATGAAGCATTTCTCCAGTCAAATATTTTCCAGAAAGTTTAGAGGGTACTCTACTCCGTACAGCTTTGTAACTATCTTCATCAACTTTAGGTACTTGCCATGTTCGAGGTACTAATGGTGGAGCTACAAAAAGATAAAATTTATGAAAAAAGAAATTTTAAACAATTAGTAAAATAGTTTAAAAAAAATATATTACTATATTAACAGCTATTAACAAGTTATGAAGAATTAATTCAATATTACCCAAAAGATGAACTATGTTAACATCATAAGAAATATTTTAAACAGTTTAATAAGTTTGTGCTACATTATTAATAAAATTACTTCGGCATAAAACATTTCAAGTTAAAAATTATTATTAAAAACATTTTCACATTTAATTAAAATTATCATCACATTAACTATATTTAACAGCAGTAAATTCTACATAAGAAACAACACATAATACTAATGGTTAATTTTAATTTCTTTTATTTTCTTACAAATTACTAAAATAATAATATGAGATTAATGAATCTTAATAATTTAAAAAATCTTTCAATATATATTTTAAAATACTTTAATAAAATATTGTTCATACAAACATTTCCACAAATTTGTTTATATTAAAACTATTTGCTTATAAATAAGAAAATAAACATGCATGGAAAAATATATTCTATTCAAAGAATACAATATAGTTTTCAATGCATGTTTATTTTACATCTAAAATCATCATTATAAATTCAGAAGAGAACCATCAGAAACACCATTTCAATAATTTTTTTATAATAAGAATTTGTATAATTAAATTTTCTGTATTAAGAAGTTTATTACAAAAATAATAAATGTTTTAAAATACAAAACATGTAACCGAAAATATATATACTGAAAAGTTGTAGAATTTAAATTTGTCATTAGAATTTCAAAATGATTGAAATATCAAATGAAATTCTGATTTTCACACAAAAGTGCTATTTTATCAGGAATAATTTATAACTAAACAGCATATATCTATTTTTAAAGTTAGGAGGGCACTTCCTCTTAAGTGAATGAAGAAATTAACAAAGAATTTTTCTTGATAAACATAAACTTTAATAATTAATCTCTTAATTGATATGAAATTCTCAATTATTAATCTAAAAATAAAAAATATAATTTCTCTAATAAGAATTTATGAATGTGCATTGGACAGCAACACGTTTCATAATAACTTAAGATGATATATCAGATGAAAAAGCAGTTCTTAAAAAAAACTTATTCATTTTATTATTGACATTAAATCTTTAACTATTTTCAGTTAGAATGCAATTAATGATAATATTCTGAAAACTTAATTTTTGATTACAAAAATGCTGCTATTTTGTATAATAACCATTTTATTGTTCATAAACCATTTTTATACGGTAAGTGGGTTGATAATAGCAGCCAACAGTAACATTTACTATGGAACTATCATTTTCATTCACAAGTGTAAATTGTACAACATCATCTTTGAGAATATATTTTAAGTCCTTCTTTAATTTAGATTGGAATTTTCAATGGGACTTATAATTTTGTTAAGTTTTTCCCCCTTCACTTTTGATGGTTCAACTTGGACATTTAACCTTATGCTTCTCTAACACTCAAAATGGAATTTCATCTTAAATTCAGTGAAAAAAATTTGTTTAGTCTTGATGGGTACTGTCACCAGTCTTACTTTGCCAAAATACTTCGTATAAACTGAATAAAACATAGAAACTTATATGATAATTTAATGATGGGGGCACTACAAAATGTAACTTTGCTCCTGATTGCTCATCTATAAATGAGTACTACTGAAATAAGATATAACTACCTGCATGTAATGATCGAACAACTCTTCCAGATGACGACAAAGTGAAAGTAACCTCAACATTGGGATAACATTCAGGGTTACTCTGTCTGTTCAGCTCTGGTATGTCTTTTGTTCTGTTAAGTGGCTGAATTGGTGGTGAATGACATATTCCTTGATTATATTTCAGAAGAAGCAGACAATTAATAGTAAACCTATATTAAAAAATTCACAGAATAAGTATGAATTTAAGCCATTACAAAATTATTAATATTACTTTTGAATATTTATACATTTTATGAACAGGAGGCCATTGTTACAATATAGGTGCTTAGAACTCGACTATATAGAATATACTGAACAAAAATATCATCATTTTGTATACATACTATTTAAACCATGGGAAATCAATTAGTAAACAGAAAAAAGTTAAATTTCTAACACAAGGGGGCAAAAGTTTGTGCCTATTGATATTTGGTGTATATATATATATATATATATATAAAAAAAGACTGGATAAGAATATTCTGGAAGCTGTGGAGAGATTTGGCCATCAAATGTGTGTTATCTTTTTAAACTCTGCTAAATAGAAGGAGTTCGTTTTGTAGCGTTTATATTTTCCTGGTTGTATAGATTTTATACCTTTTTAAATTTAATTTTCAATTCAGATAAGTCACCTGTATTTGTATTTATTTTCTATTTTTCCTATCTAAGTTTTCATTAGTAAATTCAGGTAAATATAGAAGGCCCAACACTTTGAGTGGACAAGTTTAAGAGTTTGATCTAGCAGACAGCAATACAAACCCTAACCTCATAGAATACATCTCAGAGTGACATCCTTTCAAATTTACAAATTGCATATGAACATGTCATTTGTTCCCTTTTTAATTGTACCTAGGTTCTAAATGTTCAATACAGAAAACACAACCTAGAGTTCTCGAGGAAACATATCATCAAAAGTTATTACTTTGAAATACATCGAATACACGAGTATCACTCGACAAGGCAATGTTAATCCTATCCATTAATCACTTTGATACCGCCAGAGAATGGGAAATATAAAAACTATTATGAGAATTTCCATCAAAGCATCAGATATATCACTTGAAGAACTTGCATCAGAATTGAAAGAAGAAAACAACTTCACTGTTACAGAGCTTAGATGATTTGTAGGAGAACAAGCAAAATTTTCAAAAAAAAAAAAAAAAAAAAAAAGCACCATTGATTGTATGCAGTTTCTTATAATACAAAGGTTTGAGGTTTTTTTAGTGTATAATCAACAAATTATAGGGAAAACAATAGGAAATTGTGGTATTCATGTTTAAATAGTAAACAAAATGGTATTGCATTTGTTTAGGCACATTCTTTATAACAGAGTTCTAAACACTTATACTTTAATTATAGCTACTCTGTAAGCAAAATTAAATTGTTTTTTATTTCATTAATAAATATTGTTTATTTCAACATCTGAAATATGAATACATATATCTCGTTTTATCAAAAATAAAAATAGACACCAAATTTCATTCCTGACAACATGAGCAACAAAAATCTTTTTTTAACAATGTTTCATAAAAATCCATTCAAGTATGAAAAGAAAAGTTTGCTCATTGAATGATTTGTGACAAATAGACTTTCTTGTACAAACTACGCATTTTAAAAATTTCATACATGAACAGCTTCAAAATTTACATATGAAATAGTTCAATAGCAGTTTAAACATAAAACTAGTAATTGAACTTACTTGATAAGATGCAATAAAATTACTGTCAACCATTTCCCTCGAGTTCCACTGATCTGATGAGCTCCAACTTCAACAAAAACTTCAGCATATTCAATAATAGCAAGATATGTTTTTAGTTTTTCAACTACAGAATTCTAATAAAATATTCAAATTTAAAATAATATACAATTTTTATTCAAATATTATACATTACAAAATTTATTCCAATAAAAAATATCCAAAATATCAAGAGCAGCAGCCAATTAAGACAAAATTGTATCGCCCTAAAAATTTGAACAAATTGTTTGAAAATTATTCTTAGAACGCTCAAAGGTTAACTATTTACTTAAGATGGTAATCCTAGAGAGATTTCAAGACCACCACTCATTGAACACAAAAAATGTGTTTAATGTGTTTGAAAGCTTACAGAAAAGATTTTTAAATCAATGCAGATATATGCCATCTAGTATAAATATTTTAAGTATTCTATAATACTATACTGAGGTATTAATATAAATTTCATTGATATATAAATTAGAAAAAATATTACAACCTAACGAAAATATTTAATAAATTATTTTTGTAAGCTTTAATTTATGATAATTCAATTCATTCAATCAATCAATTCAAGATAAACATATTCTTAAAATTTACCTTTTTTCTGTGTCTAATTAATAAATAAATAAATAATATGAAATTTAGGTTGAGCTATTCAGTATAGAATTAATTTATTCTTTTTTACATTATTTTGACAGTGTACATTATTCATATATTAATAATTTTTTTCATAAAAAAACATTTTTAGGAAGTGAAAATAACTGTTTATCAAAGTATAATTAAATAAATGAGTTATAATAAGGAATATTTGTCACAGCTATAAAGCAATCTTGCTATCACCTATACAAAAAAAAAAAGTAATACATTTATTTTGATTTCTTATTGCTTTTGTTTGATTGCATTTGCATGAAAACTAATTAATAATATAGTTAAGACTTTGTACAAAGACAGCACTTTTATTCTTGACCCTGTTTAAAGAGAAAATTAAAATGACTTACACAAAATTACAATAATTTTTGCATTGATTTATTCATGAAGCAAAAAAGATATTTTTACTGCTTTTAGTTTGGAAAATCAACAATGGTATTTTTAAAACTCAATTTCTGCTATATGCGAATATTTTTAATTACATTCCTTATTGTTCTCAAATTAATGTTTATTATTACAAATCTTTCACAATGCCAGGATTTATTAATAATGCTGGTACAGGTCTTAATTTTTAGCTACTTAATTGTAAATTTATATTGTTTAATTTCTTTTTGCAGTTGTACATCAAGCTTTTTTTAATAGATTTCCTACATTTTTTTAATAGAGTGTGGATCAATATAACTGAAAGTGTAAGTCTACACTTTTTTTTTGTTTTACATCTCAGTATTAGAAAACAGTTTTTATATCTACCTTATCAAATAAAATACAATATGCTATAAATTACCATTATGTAGAAAAATAACAATTTTTGAAATTAAAACAAATCAACACTAACTTCACTTAAATGTTAGAATGCATATAGCTAACTAATATTCTTTATTTTGAAAAGGTAAGTACCACAAAAATACATTTCATAAAATCTGAATTTTAAATGAACTCATACTAATTATGCGTACAATGAATTAACATAAGGATAAAGAAGATTACACATAAAAAAAAGGGTTTGTTATTACAGTTAGAAATATCCCCTTTACGTTTACCTCATGCCATTGGTAAATGTCGAAGTTTTGTTTTGGGCAGAAAATAATAAAAACTCTATAGACTTTTGGTGTGTGTATGTATACAAAGGGTACTAATGTATACAAATAGTACTTACATATTAACCACATGGCAGCAATAAACTGTTACTAGTAACTTCAGCACATGTTAATATCAATAATTGTTAGCTCATATTAACAAGCAACAATAAAACATTTTTAGATTTTGAACACTTTTTGTCCAAATTAAATTTGGCTGACATTCACTAATGACAATGGAAATGGCAGAAATCAATCGCTGGCACACGCTTAATGCATAAGTATTTTCTACTATTTATTTATAATCTGATAGATTTAAGAAATACAAAAAAATTAAACACTTATTTAACAAAAGATCGCATAAATGCTTTTTGTGTAAAATTAAAGAAATGTGACTCACCGTATTTATTGAGAAGCCAGCGGCCTTTCTTAGAATGCTATCGTTTACTAAAGTTAAGAGTTTTGATGCCGAATGAATCAATTCCGTCACAACAGGAGACTGAGAAAATCGTCCTGAAAAGGAACAAATGTCATACGTTTGGGCAGTTCTTGTTACAGAAAATACTATTAATAATAATAAAATTCTATATTAATCAGTTGTTTTAAAACTTCCTTTTAGAAATACTCAATCTAAATTATTAAAAAGAAATTAAAAACCTGCAACAATGTACGATGCCCATTTCAATGCAACTTCAACTTCGCTTGCTAATAATGGATTATTAGTCACAAAAAGCCTGTATTTTTCAATATATTGCTGACAGTAAACAGCCATTCCATTCCGTGATGTTTTACCAAAACGAAACAAAAACAAGGAGGAAAAATTGACATAGAAAGCAATTACAAAGATGATGTCTTCTTTTGTTAAAAATGCTACACTATCAGAGGAAGCAGGAAGTCTTTAAGGAAAGGGAATTTTTACTGCAAGGTTTAGGGAAGTGGTCGATTTTTTTTTACTACCAATTTGGTAGGAAACTGAGTTCCTTTTCTTATATTATTATAGTTTCATTTATTTTATTTTTATACCCTAAATATTTTACTAAATTTAAAAAAACTCTAACATATACTTTTGGGGGGTAATTTTGTATTAATTATTAATCAAAATTCCTTTGAACAATACAGATTCTGATTCAGGGTTAGTTTTCTGCTTCACATAATGGAAAGTCAATTCGTTTTTAAATTATTCCTTTTAAAATTAATTATTATCTGAATAAATCAGTTCTAATAACTTTATTATATTAAGTAATTTAAATTAATTGTTGTTATTTGTAAAAAAAAATGTTAGATACAGAATGTTGAAAGCAAATCATGGCTATTACTTTGTTTTGTTTTTCTTTCACATTTTATAAATTTGGAATTCTGCATACATTTTCAAAATTCTAAATTTAGTTACACTTTTTTGTTATATTCTTTCTAACTATACTGAAATATAAATACGTAAAAAATTATTTATGTTTATGTGTTATGAATCTGCTATTGAAAATGATGCTAGGAGTGTCGTGATAATGATGGGCATATTGTTTAACGGTTAAGTGAATCTGTATTTAAAATATATTTTTAAAAAAATGTTCTTGAATATGGCATGTATAACATTAGTAGCATGTAGGGGTTTATATTCTTATTTGTTTAATATTATTATACAAACTTTCATAGATTTATTAAGTAATTTGGAATACTACAATGAATTTGGCACTTTTGGAATATCTGGATACATTTAATCACTAAATCTTTAATTTTACAAATCTTTTTCAGATCATAAAATAAAAAATATTTCAATACATTATAACTTGTATAGTAATTAGTAATCAAAATAATGAAAAAAAATATTAATGAAAATCATATATCATCTTCGGACGCGTATCCTTCCAGTTGACTACGTACTGCCATGACACCGGTTAACTCTAAAAAGCTCGGAAGAGTTCGAAGAAGCTAGATTTTCCTTTCTACAGGGATCTTCTGAGATTTCCCCTTATTTTTCCCTAACACTTTTGCTTATCTCGCTAAGGGAGATCCTTTCTGTAATCGTTCGCGTTGACAAATGTTTGTTGCCAAATTTGATAAATGTATGAAAGTACAATTTAACTTTTAATGTAGTAATTTTATAATCTATTGAATTTTTCAATTCTACTATTAGGAAGAAAGCTAAAAAAAGAAAGAAACTCTTCAAAAATTAAGACAAGAAATTTGTTTAATTGAACTAGAATTGACACATGAAATTGAACCTAATACGTTATTCCGCGAAAATTAAATTTGCTTATTTTCTTTAATCTTTTACAATCTAATATTTCCGTACTTCAAAAGAACGGAATTTCATGCTGCAAATTTTTAAATAATTTATGAGAAATTTATACTTGATATAATACGTTTGAATACGTATTTTGAAAATTCTGTGAATTTAAATAACAAAATTTCGTTTATCGTTTTCTAGACTTACCAAAATGTCGTATAAAGTGCTGAAAAAGAAAATATTTCGTTTTATTTTCGTATATTTAAATTGCTGTAATCATTTAATAAAAATAGAAGGTCTTAAATAGGATTCAATTTTGCCGTAAATCATAAGTATTTTCATAAAAGTTGTCCAAACACCATACGATGTTACTATTAAAAAACAAACGATTTTACTTAAGGAATTAAAAAATAATTCAATTTTATTGTTTGAAGAACTGCATTCTATTAAGTTAAGTGTTGTGACATTCTAAATTGAAGTTAGTAATATTAATAAATTGAGTAACTGCTGGTTTTGTAACTTTGCTGATTTTGTAATTTTGCTGGTTTTTTTAAGGTAATTTATTTGTGAAATAATTAAAAATTTTAATAGATAAATTCATTAAATGTTATATCATTATTAAAAAAACAAACCGTCTTTTTAGATCTGATTTAAAAATATTTAATAATCAAATAATAAAAATTTAAAAAGAATATATTTATAATTTCATTTTACATGCATACAAGATATATGAAGAAATTTTAGTTGAAAATACTGTGTTTTTTTTTTTTTTGTCCTTAAAAAGAAGCTATTTTTTGAATTGAAGAATATCATATGCTAAGTAATAAATGTGTAAAAATTATTTTTGAGGATTATAAAAAAATTAATTCAGTATAAAAGTCAATGAAAAAAGATTTTTCAAAATTACTTTCCTTTCTCTATCTCTCTTTTTTGAAAAGAAGGATAAACTATATAATTAAAAAAAAAATTTCGAATGAAATATAATTTTGTAAATTGATTTATAAAACAATATATCTTTTTAATTTTCTTTTAATAATTTTATTGATGCGGAATTTAAAAAAAAAATATTAGAAAATTGTATGTTAATTAAAATTTAATTTTGTTTTTATTATACTGATGTTTTCTTTAATTTAACTTTGGATTTAAATGATATTTTTGCTTTTATTTCCAAAATTATTTTGGTTTTTATTTTAAAAAATTAGGAGAAAATTGTGTGTTGTAAAAAAATTAGTTATCAAATTTCTTGTTCTTCATTTATAATTAAAGAAACAAATAATTAAATGGCATTCATACTCAATAAATTTATTTTTTTCTAATTTATCAGTTTAAAATGTGATGCTAAATGTTTTTAAATGTTTTATAGTATTTACATACATTTTCCCTTTATATGAACAAATCTGATCGCTTTTTAACTGCTTTTATCATAGATAACATAATATTGTCATGAGATTTAACAATATAAATGCTTATATTTATTATTATTAGATAGAATAATTAATATATGCACATATTATCTCAGATTAGGTTAACTGTAAAGGCAGTTTTTTTAAAAAATATATTTTAGTTTCTAATCTTTAAATTTTTCCTTATGGAAAATGGAATCACATTGCTTATTATAATCATTGTTTAATTAATTATATTTTATTAAATAAAAGCAAAATACTTGCATTGTAATTTTCTGAACATTTTAATACATTACTCACAGTACCTTGGTGAAATAACATTGCCTATGTATTTCAATATCTTATTTTAGATTTCTGTTTTGTTGAGATCATTGAATAGATCAAGCAAAATGAAGATTACCATAATTTCATTAATTCAATAATTTGTTGACTTAATTTTTGTGCTGAAGAATTAAAACACCACATATAATCTGTGAAGGATTCATGCCTTTTTTGAAATACTGTATACCAATTACGTTCCATTTCTATAACCATGGCAAGAAATTAACAAAATGTCTTTAAGTTTTAACAAGTTTTTGATATCTCAATTATATTTTTAATATAATTATATATATTTATAATTATATTATATTAAAAATATAATTGAGTGAGTAAAATGTGTTATAAATTTAAGATAATTGAAATCGAAGGAAGATACGCATTTAGGAATTAGGGTGCAAACCAAAGAGACATTATTTTACAACAATGTGTAATCTCCATGTTTTTTACAAAGATGAAAATCTGGATCAGTATCTCAACTAATTATTAATTTAACCTTCTGTAAAGCCATTCTTATATATAATTTTATTCCAGGCACTTTTCATTCACTAACACAATTGTAATATAGGATGCAAGTTGCATTTTGTCAACTTTTATATAAGTCTGCTTGTCTTTCATCATCCACGCTTGTTATGTTTTTTAATGTTTAAACAATTGTTAATTTTTTCTCTTGCAAAGTTTTTTCAAAAGTTCAAAGAAAAAAGTATTTCTGTGTCAGGATTTTGAATTCTTTCTATATTTTTAAAAATTCAGGTAAAAAAAAAAAAAAAAAAAATGGTCACTTGGGCATAGCATCCTATTATCTGTATCCCAAAATTGTAAGGTTTTTCTAATTTAGTACTTACAAACTATAGGCAGGAAAATATGATGATTAGATTTATGTATTAATGCTCATTTTTTGATCAGTGCTACTACATTAAAAAAGCTCCAAAACTAATTTTTGTAATGATATCCAATTAAATTATTTTGCCAATTTAGTATGACAGTATATTTTTAGTTACTAATGGTTTAACTTATATGATACTATTATTTTTTATTATTAATAAGTATTTCTTTGCAGTTGTCACAATGGTACTTTTTCTTACAAATTTAATTCTGAAAAGGAAAACCAGTCTCTCAAAAATATGGTTGGCAGCTCATTGGGATAAAAAACTTACAAAATATCATATCCATCAAATTGATATTGTAAGCGGTGTACACGATATAATGTGTCAAGAGGTAAAACTTCTTAATTAATTTTTTAAAAACTTAAATTTAAAATTCAGCTTATTTTAATATAATTAATGTTGGAATATTATTAAATTATAGTTTATGCCTTTTTAAATGGTAGTTTGACTAATGCATATCATTAAAATACATTCATTTCATTTTTTTTTTCCATCTAAAGCAATAATTTTAACAAAAAAAAATTCTGTTTTTCATAGTCTGCATATTTGTATTACATTAAATCTAATACTTTTTAATACTTATTCTGCAGAAACATTATTCATTTGTGAAAAGGACATCTTTAAGAATTAATTTTTTAATTAGTATTTGCATGCTTAATTTCTCATTTATGTATCTCATTAAATTACTTTATATAAAAAAAAGTATAATTACCTAGAATTATCAATTACTTTACTAAAATACTTTAATTTTAAAACTTTAATATATGTTATGTTGTATGAATGCTTTTAATATAATTGTCAACCAATACTATTTTGTTCATAATAATAAATTTCAAAATCATTTAAAACATAATTACATTTTTTATAATAATTTAATAGGAAATAATTAAAAGTTAAATAAAAGTGATTTGATCGGTAGATGTTATATTTAATCTCATTAAAATTCAAATTATAAGATTTTAAACAGTTTGTCATGTTTTTCAAAATATTGTTGAAAATTTTATGACTAAAAAGTAATAACAAATATGTGAAATCTTGTTTCAAAAACTCTGTTTTAAGTTTGTGTAAAAGTATTTAAAAAATTTATAAAATAAATTAATAATCTTGAATTAAATTAATGCATTAATTAATATAATAATATTTAATACAATAATTTCCCAAAGTTACACTGTAGGTGAGTTCAATGAAAATAATGCAAATTGGGTTGTAACTTTGCCTATAAACATGTATGAATGTGGTTTATTTGGGACCAAGGACTAACAAAAACACTAGTTTAGAAGAAAAATATTTATAATAAAATTCAATTCATTATACAGTTCAATCCTCTATAATTTTCCACTTTTAAAATTTTTACCTTCTAAAATATTTCACAATTATTTTGAAGACAAGCAATTTCCCTTACAAAATTTTAAAATTTTGTGCTTTTGCTAGTGAAAATTTTTACAATTGAGGGGGAAAAAAAAAACAACCCTAAAAAAAAAAAAAAAAAAAAAAAAAAAAAAATTGTTTACGAAGATGGGTTACTGTAATCAAAATAATGTATAATAGATGAAATTAATAGCTAAATTTAAAAAAACAAATCAGTTGAGGATTAAAAAAAATGTTAAAAAATAACTAATACATATCATACCAAGATCAGAAGATGGTGGTGGTGGTATTGCCAAATGAAAAAATCAAAAATAACTTAATTCTAACTTCTCGTAAGTTGGAGTATTATAGTAATTATAAACTGAGATGTTTTCTGTATTAAATTTGTAAAAAAACATATCAAACAAGAATTTGAAAGACAGTAAAAAAGATTTTATATAAATTAAAATTTATTACATTAATCTTTTTTTAAATTAAAATTTGACTTTTGATTTTTGAACTAAATTGTATTTAAAAATAGATATGCCTCAGTAGAAATGTACGAGTTATTAATTTGGAAAAATAATTTTAAAAAATTTTTATACTAGATTTTTATACCTAAAACCTTTCACTTTTGTTAATATTTTATCACATTCATGAACTTTATTTTGTTTTTTAATTAATAATATTACGATTTTCTGAATATATTTTACATGCTCAGTTCAAACTTTAATGCATTTGAAAGATATCCTTTAAATAATGAAATGAAAATTTCACATTTAATGTAATAAAAGTAAATATTTCTTGAATAGATTATACTAGATTTACGTTTGTCTGGCCATTTGCTTGTTGGTATTGTGAAAATATTTTCAAGAAAGACCAAGTATCTTTTGACTGAATGCAGTGAAATCTTTACAAGGGTTGCAGATTTTCGAACTAACATAACAGACATTTATTCCAAAAAAGTTAAAGCTCCAGTTAAAAAGATCACTCTTCCCGAAATCTTGGAAAATGATTTAGAATTTGAAAAGTAAGAAGATGCAAAATTGTATATTATTTTAAATTGCAATTGTTCTATTAAATTATGTTAATGCAATTGCTGCATGTAATTGTTTCATTAATTACATGTTAAACATATTATAATTTTAATTATAATAGATATTATAATTTAAATTATTTCATGGAATTAATTTATACCAGCAAATATTATATATATTTCATATTAGTCAAAATTATTGAAATTTTTAATAAAAAATCCCAATATTAGTTTTATGTATTTTAAATATTGCTTTAAAAGGAACAGAAATATTTTTCTTTTTGCTTTGTTCCTTATTATTATTTAAAAAATCCATTGTGTAAAATTATAAAAATATTTATTTTGATTAAATTTTAATTAATATACTTTCTTTCTTTATTTTTTTTGTTAACTTTTTTATTTTGGAAAATAAAAGTGATCACTTTCAAAATAAAGAAATCTATTTATTCATCTGCATATTATGGCTAAGTAAAATATATTTGACTTATAATGATTAATATTAAAATTCATTTTACTTCTATAATAATAATTTTGATTATTAAAAATGCTATATTGAAGTGTGTATATTAAAATAAAGATATTATTTCTATCAAAGAATGTTATTTTTGACCTCCAGAAATATATATATATAGTAAAAAATAAAAAAAAAGTCAGGAAATCAAAGGACAAAAAAAAAAAAAAAAAAAAAAAAAAGGAGAGATTTATTAAAAGCACATTAAGTTTGTATAGTAAAGTAAAAAAGTAACATTTGTTGTACCAAATTTTCATGGGTTTCTGAATCAGTCACATAAAAAAAAAAAAAAAAAAAAAAAAAAAAAAAAAAAAAAAAATTACTCAAGTTTCGAAAGGATTTTTAGTTGTAGCAGTAAAATTGAATATTACGAATCATAATACATTTATAAAAAAGATAATTAGCAAAAGCAGATCAAAAGAAATCGTTGAAGCAGATCAAAAGAGAAAGAATGAGAAACAAGTTATCCAAAGAAATCAGCAAAAACCTGCACAGATTGCCCTTAAGAGATTCGTAAGACATGATGCCCGATGATTCGAGATAAGATGCCCTTTTTATAACTTTTACCTAGAAATGCATACTCATGTCGATTACTTTTTCTCATTAGATGACTGGATTCAAGTCAAAGCATATTTAGTATACTTTTAATATCAAGGTACAGAATTCTTTCCGCATAGAAACAGTAAATAATATAATTGATGTATGATAATTTGGCCAATTTTTATAAATAAATTCTAGTCACATGACATCTGTTTATGTGTTTATTTGTGGAAGATGTGTCGTGAGATATAATCCAAGCGATCACATGGAAAATTTGCAATTGCCCAAGTTGGATGGATTTAAATAGAGTAATATCATACTAGGGGAGGAAGTTCCATTCAGCAAGATTTTAATTTCAATAAAAATAATTTTAATTTTTAATAATTCATATTTTAGATTGCATGACATTAAAATACAAGTTAGATGAAACAAATCCACACTAACTATTATACTTTTATTTTTCAAAGCATCTTTGTGCTGTATATATCTGATTACCACTGCTAAGAAATAATCAATATGTCTGTTACTGCCATTATACTGAAGTTTTATCATTCTATGCCATCCATGGTTAGACTGTACAAAGGCTCTCTCCAGAGATATAAGGATAGCGATAAGTTTTTAGAATAAAAAAAATTGTTTGGTTTATTATTAAGGAACTCTGTAACATGGGATGAGTAAAATGGTATGGCACTAGTAATTGAGTAACTGTGCATTACTATATATTAATGTGTACATTTTATTGCATCCACACACAGTATAAAGATTAGCTAAAATATGTCATATTTAATTTTTTTTTAATGCAAGAATGTAGCAAATCCTTATAGTTTG
Organism: Caerostris darwini; assembly: GCA_021605075.1. Taxonomy (NCBI): domain Eukaryota; kingdom Metazoa; phylum Arthropoda; class Arachnida; order Araneae; family Araneidae; genus Caerostris; species Caerostris darwini. Next base: position 14,678 of record BPLQ01006726.1, on the reverse strand, counting down.
TCATCTTTTAAAAATTATCCATGTCTAATATATTGTTATACTTTTAAATTTATTATGCATTTTATTTATTTTAAATTTTAATTTTTTAATATAAAATTAAGTTATTTTTTAATTAATTTATTTTTTATTAAGTTATTTTAAACCTGTAAGAAATGTTTAATTTCTAAACAGTATTAAATGAGTAGAATTGTGCTTAGTGATCGAGCTTCAAAAGTATTCTTTTTATAACTTAAATTGTATCAATTAAGTTATAATTTTGAAGGCAGATTATGATTTTTTTATGCAAGCATAATTTTTATTATGCCACAACATTTGTTATATTATAAACAGAGTAAATATCTCAATAGGTTTTCTTGAGTATGCAAGCAAAAAAGATAAATATAAGTACAACAACTTTAAAATATGTAAAAAAATATCTATATAAAAAAACTATATGAATATGTCTAATATATAAAAAAAAACCTAATTTTGTAGAATATTGTTATTGTGCCTTTATATATTATGTGGTAAAATATTTATAAAATATAACTTGTAATCAAGCTTTCTGTTTTATTATAGGATGGATGAAGATGTCATTTTTCTATCAAATCAATCTCGTATTGAGGAAATTACATTAAAAGAAACTGTTTCCAATGCACATTTGATAAATGATGATGAATTTGGTATTATTTAAAATTTATTTTTTAATAAAATATAAAATTTTTTTTTCCAAACTGTACTAATAAAGTTAATTTATGATTGTCAAGTGAATTTTATATGTAAAGAATGTTTACATGGTTTATATATTTAAAAATTCTTAGATATATTATATGATATGATGCCTTCATATAGAGATAGTGCTTATAGTTTAGATGCTTATTATAACATTTTTAATGAATTAAATATATGAAGAATAAATAGAACAATTTTTTCATCTTATTTTGCTGTAAAATCAATCTTAAGTGATTCACGAGTGTTAACACTTTTTTTTTTGTTACAATTAAAGTTTTTACTAAATTTAAAATTTTTATTTATTCTTATTTTAAAATGTAACATAATTAAAATAAGAAATTCTAATTTGTGAAGAAGATAATTATATTTGGAACAGATTTGTTTTCTACCTTTTTAAATTTTTTTTTTTATAAATGAGTTTTCCATGTTTCTTTTTATGGCATTTAACTTAATGAGGAAGATATCTATGTTTTTCATAAAAAGATTATATCTTGTTTATAATCAGAAAATAGAATAATTCTGTTGTTAATAAGATAGAGTAATAGTAATGTTGTAACATCAAGATGTACCTTACAAATAATTTTTTAAATGTTATAATAACAATAAAAGCAAAGTTTGGATTAGTATGGTCATTGGTCTGCAGTATACTATGCAGCTTTGGACAAGTTAAATGAAAAAAGTTATACAACACATATGCAAAATTGTGTTCTATAAATATGAGTTCGATAATATATATATTATTAAAAAAATGTGATTAATTTTTTTATTAATGTTAAAATGTAGTGTTTTTTTGCTTAAGTGAATTTCATTTTTTCATATATTTCTAAATTAGCTACAATTTGAGATTTCTTACAATTTTCTAAATAATATTTATAAAAATTTGCAGTGTTTTAATTTACAGTAATTAGCACTAAACTCGTTTCAATTAACAGTAAAAATCATGCCATAATATATCTGTAGTTTCAAGTGGAAAATAGATTATTATTAAATATAAAATATTCTTTTAATTAATAAAGAAGATAGTAGGCTTTTGAAACTTTGATGTAAGGTTAATTTCACCTTTTTTATTTTAATTTCAATTATCCAAATATAAATAAATTCATTATTTTGTAAAACTAATACACAGTTTAAAATATGATTTTCATTTTCATAAATATTTTATCACAGGTTGTTTTGGAGAAGAAAATATTCCAATAAACTTTGATGAAAATATTCATCTTCCATTACTTGATGATGATATAAATGCAATAATGAAAGAAAGTAAATATTTTCATTAATTAATTGAAAGAATCCAAATTGGTTCTCTTTATATTTCAAATTATTGTATATTGCTATCTTTGAATTTTATTGAACATTTTATATTATTTCATTGTAGCATTTCAAAAGTTTTTATTTTCTTAATGCTTAACTTTTTCTTTTTTATATATATCATACCGAAGTTAAATTGAAAAAGTATTACACTATTAAAATTATTTTGTTTCATCATAAAATTTTAAGTGTTTGTAATATCCAGGATTCACTTGCAGATTTTTTTTTTTAGAACTTACAGATAGATTATCTCCAAAATATAAATGTTGTTACTTTCAGGCAAAACTAAAACCTACATTTTTACACATCAGAATTAATGGTATTAATGCTTATGAAAAATAAGGAAATTTATAATTAAGTGATTAAGAAAATTAACCACTATTATTAAACAGCAGTATTAAACAATTAATTACTGTTATTAAACAGCATCACGATGATTGTCAAGTTTTCTTGCGACAAGTTGATTAAAATTATTGAACATGATTAGGATTACTGGCCCTTTGCTGATAGTTTGCAATAAAATGGTTAATCACAGTGCTTAATAAAATACCAAAAATTTTAATGGCTGCTGGATTTCTATTATCATGTGCTTTTTTTTATAGATCCTCTTACTGATATTATTGTTTCAATGCTACCGTGTGCTGAAAAATGCAATATGTTCAGATAATTAATTAAAATAAAAAAACTTAACTAATAAGTATTGCCTTAAGTAAAAATTTTAGCATTTTTTATGTGAATCATTTCAACTACTCATTAATATATATGTTATTAATGTTTTAAATAGTTTTGTAAATAATTTATAATGTATTAATGTGCTTTTTATTTCTAAGATAGTCAGATTATTTACATTTTTATGAATTAATCAATTATAAAAAAATTTGGGTTTGCTGTAGTATATTTCTGAATTTTTATTAATACTTGTGTATGTATTTTGTATAATTGTAGATAATCTAATTACAAATGGAGCTCCGCCCATAACAGGTATCTTTTTAAATTTAATTTTAAAATTATTTTTAAAAAAGAGTAATATACATAAAGTGTTTTTAGAAATAATAATCATAAAATAATAAATTATAATTTGGTAATGGTAAAAATTCTAAGCCTTCATTGAATTAAAGGAAGGGCAACTAAACCATGTACCTAAGATTTTGGACCAGTTGCTGCAGTCTCCAGATCTTTACCTCATTAAACATTTACAAAAATATCTTCTTAAAAATGTGTCAGAAATTTATTTCGGACTTAGAGGAAGTTGAAAGGAAGTTTTAACGAACCGCACATAATCTCAACCAACAGAAAATGAATTATAGAGAATTTATAACTAGAACATTTCCTTTGATGTTTTAGCTATAAATTTCCCATAATTTACCCCCTCCCCCTTAAAATTTAAACGAAATTGTTAAAATAAAAATAATATTAATTTCTAGCAATAATTTGTAGTTTGACTACCGATTGCATGTAAAATTGGCAAGCAACCAAAATAGATGGATTAAAAAAGCGCTGCATCATAGGGAAAGAAATGCCATTTAAGTTTTTTAAAATATTTCTTCTCTTATATTTTTTTATGATTTAAGAAACAACATGAACCACTTTACAATAAGAAGTCAACAACTGTGAGCTATCTTTTTAGTAAATCTAACAATTTACAATAATGTGCAAATGCATGACTATGATCTGCCATCCATTTAAGTCTAATAAAAAGAAAGGTATATATAGATTACAAATTGAATTTTGTGAGAAGGTTTCAGTTTTAAATTATAAATTATTAAAGAAATATTTGAATATTACTGTCACTTCTAATTTATTTATAATTGTTCTTATAAAGTTTATTTATTTTTTAATAAGAACTTATTTAGATAATTGTTGAAAAGTTAGAAATGTAATATTTAATATAGTAAAGATGATTTAATTTTAAACTTCTTAATACTATAGAGTATTGTAATGATGGAGAAATGGGAAATGGAAGTTTTGATAGTGAAGAACTGCCTAAAAAGAAAACCACATGTCATATTTCTGATAGTCAATATCTGATTTTAATTTGTGAATCAAATCAAACATCAGAGTTAAAAGATGGAAACAAATTAAACCTCATGCCACTTTCAAGTAATATTTTTTTCTTATGTTTTTAGAAAAAAAATTATGATTTTGTTTTTAATGTTGAAAATGGGAATTAAATGAAATAATAATCTTAAGCTTTTCTTTTAAAATTTTTTCTAGATATTTTAAAGAATATACAAGGTATTAAACGGCGTAAGCGAAAGCTGATTATTGATGAAATTAAAACACTCAACAGGGAAAAATTTGAAAAACAACTTGAAGATTTTTCTGACATTGTTGTTCCTTTAGATCTAGCTCCTCCATCTAAAAGGTTGATGAATCTAAAAGAAATTGGGGGTGCAGAGAAGTTGCTTTGTCAAAGTGGACATAAAATTAGTAGTACTACAGTTCAAAAAGTATTTAATTTTTTAAATTTCTGCTTTGATTGATAGACCTTTATTAACATTTAAAATACTAATTTAGTTACAAATAAATTTAGTTTAAGCTTATAGGCCCATTTAAACTTGTAAACTGGAATTTTATGCATACCAGTGTTGCTGTGATTGAATAAAACTTAAAACAGAAAATAATTAATGTATTATGAATTTATGTATAATATTAGAATGTAAAGGAATTTTAAAAATTTACTTGAACATTTTTCTTTATTTTCGTAGGAAGATCTTTTCACCTTTGTATTTTTATGATCTTTTCATCATGATATGCTTCTTTAATATACATAAATATTATATTCATGTTATTAATACTTGTATAATGAGGAGGTATATATAATTGTTTCTAGTATTTATGAAAATATCTTTTAGCTTTTCTTAAAGAAAACTGTATGCAACAAAATAATTTCCAAAAGTCCAAATTTTTTTTTTATTGTTGAATTTTAATGGCCCTCATGTACTGCTTAACTATTCCATGAACAGTGGATGAGGGAAGGACTTTTAGGGATAACTTCCCTGCATTTGCCTGCTGTATGGGAGTAAATCTGGAAAACTCCTATCAGGCAGCCTAGCTCTTGAGATGAGATGCTTTTATATATATTGTCACATTCGCCATTGAGTCACCTTGTTTTTGAAGGATGTGTCCACAATAATGCTGCCAGCATATTCGCACCTCAAACATCCTTTACACTAGCTGTGCATATTGCCACTGGGCCATGAGACTTGCAAAATGCAAATTATCATATAAATAAAATTCATATCTTTTGTATTATTAATTGTTATTGCTTTGTTACAACTGAAATCGGTTTAGTTAATTAAAATTTTTGTATTGCAGAGATTCAACTTGTATTTCTTTATCACAAAATTATTTATTGGTTACTATTTTATTTCATTATACTAGCTTTTTAAAAGAAATCTCAAAACACATAAAACAGAAGAAATAATTGATGAATCTAGTTGCGAAGAAGACACTTATATTTGTATGTTAATCTTTTTTTAAAAATCTTTTGTAAATTATTCATAAATTTAATATCTTCTATTTATTATAAAATACAAATTAAAAATTTTTTTCCATGTTACATTTTCTGAAATGTTTCCAAATTACCAAATTAAAACATTGCTAGTTGTGAATTAATAATAATAATAGATTTGACAATTTCTAACTACAAGAAATCATTTGAAAGACATGAATTTCAGTATGCACGAACAGTATTTTGTATTTAAAAGAGGAAGGAAACATGATAAGACAAATGGATAAAATGCACACAGAAAGGAGTCAAACATAAAAAAGGTTTATTAAGAAAGTAGCATTAACAGAATTGCTTGTCTATCCAAGAGAGAGGCAACAGACCGATGTTCCTTAGGATACTTAGTAAGGATATGCCCTAGTTTAACTTTAATGGTTGCTTGACACTTTCTCTCTCACTCCAGGTCCAGTACATTTTCGAACAGTTGTGTAGATAAGAGAAACCCCTTCTTCTATAAGCATTTGTAAAGTTATTGGGTGCTCTCTGGTGATTTGTTTGTGCTGAAAGGCGTCTCCATAAGCATGGAATCAATAGTACATGGCCAATTAATTCTAGTGATATCTGTTTGATGTGATCTAGTGTTGTCATTCATAAAAATGAAGTCTGTGCCAGTGGCACTCGGAACAGACACACAGGAAAAGATTGAGGTGGGAGTTAAAAAAATTTTCATTTACAGAACTGTAAATGAATACATCAGTTTAAACGGTGTAGTATAAACATCAATTTAAATGGTGTAGTGTAAACATCAGTTTTAACAGCTGTGGGCAGCCGTTGCCATTACCAAGGCGAATTGGGCTACCTTTATAAAAGTGTCTGGCCACAGTAAAGTTGATATATATCACGCAGCTGTTAAGTAATGTTGACTGACATCGATCTCTTTTCACCTGCAGGATTATAAATGAGTTATCCATAGGCGTTTTTTTACATGTTTTTATTTACTTATTTTGCGAAACAATACTAACCTTTCTTGCAGATGTAATTGTGGTTTGGAAGGCTTTTCAAGTCTGGAAACAATACTTTCAACGATTCGGAACTCTTGTATGATGCTTGTCACCCTACATGGCTCCTCAAGCTTGCCGATTTCTGTTAAGTGTAAAGTCAGGGGATTTAAAAATAAGTGTAACCAGATTTTTTTTTCTGCAGCCATATTGCACATACGAACTCACAGAGATAATGTTTTTAATATCGCCTTGCGTTGTCCATGTCGAGTGTATTCGTTTTGCATCGCATAATCTGTTACTTTTATATAAATATATAGTATATATATCACCGATCGGTTATATAAATATTCGACGATTCGGTTATATAAATATATAGTAATACAATATATAGTTACTTTACTGATCATCCAAAAATGGAGGGAAGAAATTTCTTTTTTCTGGTATTTGCATAGGCGTTAACCATTCTACTGATTCAAAAAGTCTACAATTTCTTAGCTGTCTGATCAAAAATTACTTATAACATCATTTGTTTTGCACATCAATGTACTTTAGTCGCATTTTAGCTCAACTGGAGAATTTTGCGAATATGAATTTCATATGTGCTTGAAAAGTTCTTTCTTTTCGTATAAAATAATTGCACATATAAATAGATATAATTAATATTGAAAAAAAAAAACTTTGTTCAGTCTTTTATTTTATACCTTTGATTAATTTCTTTGCTTATTTTATTTTGCACATTAATAATAATAATAACAAAAATTCACTTGTAATTTGAGTGTTACTTGTTTTAAATTTTTTTTTATTGAATAAAATTTTATTTTTCTAATATTTTGTTTATTTTTTATATAATTCCATCTTTAGCTGATCGTCCAGAAATTGAACGAAGAAGTTCATGCTTGGAGTATACAGAAACAAATGATTTAAATGGACATTCCTTAGCAATGGGGAATAGCCATCCCCTTATTGTAAGTATATATGAATTTTATAGTTTTAATGAATCTTACATTTTACATACTTAGATTTATTATTAGAGTAATAGATTATAAAGATTGAAAGAACTATTGCTTTTATTTCTTAGTAACATTACAATTTGGTATATTATTATTAATTTTTTTTCCCAAAACTACATTGCAATATAATAAGATTTGATAATAAACATGGAAGGGAATTTCTAGACTGAAAGAGCTTAATTTCAGTTTGGTTAAAAATTATAACTAATGTTTTATTAAAATTTTTATTTTGAATCTGTTAATGATATTTTCCTTTGAATATTTAAGAAAAAGTAGACATGTTATATCATTTTAATTAACTGATCTTTTTTATTTGAAGACAAATGAATATAACGAACAATTGAACGAAAATGTTTTTCGAGAAAACTTCATAAATTCAGATTCCTCTTCAAATGGTATTAATCCTTCGTATGAACAAATGGACTTTGCTGATTCATATCAGGTAATTTATTAACATAATTATTCAATATTATGCTATCACACATTTCTACTTGGCTATAAATAGATATTTTATTATGGCTGTTGTTAAATAACATCTGATGTTTTGAATCTAAGTATTTTTTTTAAAGATAATTTAGTTATGTTTCCTCTTGGAATCGACATTAAACAATAATTTACATTTATGAGTACAAAATTTAATTAGAAAAAATTTTGTTTTGCTTCTTTAATTCATCATTTGTGTAAGTTGTTATGAAATTGGAGATTTTAATAACACTTAAGGAGTAATAACCTAATTAAAAAATATTATGAATATGGTGATATTAATACAATTTTCTAATTTAAATCATTATTAATTTATATTTTTTTTATTTCTAAGTTTAGTTGTATGAACAGTTTATATTGCTTCACATTTGCAATGAAATTTGCTAGTCAATTGATAGATGGACGACAGTTATAGGGTCGGACGAAAATCATCTTTCAAACTTTTCCCCACAACAGGATGAATGCACGCTTGGAGGACACCTGAACAAACGTATGATCATGATTTTTCTCCTTGCAACTGTCAAGTATGGACAGCCATGTCGTAACTTTCTGCTGGTTGAATCGTGACCCAGAAAAGTAGTATCACTGGGGAAAAGTATAGAGAAATTTAAGCTGACCAGATCCCATCCCATGATGCAACATGTGGTTTTTGTTGTTGTTCTACGGTCAATTTTTGCACACTTTAGGCTAATTAGACCGAGACCTACAATTTAACGTCTATTCTGAACCACTAACAAACCTCCATGCCACCGCTAGGATTCGAATCTGAAGTCTGTAGTACCAAAGGCCAGAGCGCTGGCCATCAGGCCACTGTTTCCTGCAACAGATGGAATTTTCCAGGGTGATAATGCTCCTATTCATGCAACAGGACCTATGTGATCATGGTTTCATGAACACGAGGATGAAGTGAAACATCTACCTTGGGCCGCACAATCTTTCGACTTCAATATCATTGAAAACCATTATGGTTTATTTTAGTGCAATCAATCCGGAATCGATATTCTCTTGCTGCTTTTCACAAAAATTTTGCATGAAAAAGGGTTCAATATTTCTCTAAACACTATTCCAAGCTGTATTACATGCCAAAGGCTGTCCTATGCCATATTAGTTAAGGATTTCTTATAATTCTAAGGTGCTTCCATTATTTTCATAACCATATACACTGAAGTGACAAAAGTCATGGGATACCTCTTAATATCGTGTCGGCCCTCCTTTCGCCCGGCGAAGTGCAGCAACTCGACGTGGCATGGACTCAACAAGTCGTTGGAAGTCTTCTGCAGGAATATTGAGCCATGCTGTCTCGATAGACGTCCATAATTGTGAAAGCGTTGATGGTGCAGGATTTTGGGCACGAACAGACCTCTCGATGATGTCCCATAAATGCTCGATGGGATTCATGTCGGGCGATCTAGGTGGCCAGATCATTCGTTGGAATTGTCCAGAATGTTCTTCAAACCAATCGCGAACAGTTGTGGCCCGATGACATGGCGCATTGTCATCCATAAAAATCCCATCGTTGTTTGGGTACATGAAGTCCATGAATGGCTGCAAGTCATCTCCAAGTAGCTGAACATAAGCATTTCCAGTCAATGTTCGGTCCAGTCGCACCAGAGGACCAAGTCCATGCCATGAAAAAACAGCCCACACCATTACGGAGCCACCACCAGCTTGAACAGTGCCTTGCTGACAGTTTGGGTCCATGGCTTCGTGGGGTCTGCGCCACACTCAAACCCTACCATCAGCTCTTACCAACTGAAATCGTGATTCATCGGACCAGGCCACGGTTTTCCATTCATCTAGGGACCAACCGATATGCTCACGTGCCCACGAGAGTCGCTGCAAGCGATGTCGTTCTGTCAGTAAAGGCACTCGAGTCGGTCTTCTGCTGGAATAGCCCAAGAGAGCCAAATTTCTCCGCACAGTTCTAACAGACAAGTCCCTTGTACGTCCCACATTGATTTCTGCGGTTATTTGACGCAGTGTTGCTTGTCTGTTAGAATTTACGACTCTTTGCAGACGTCGCCGGTCTCGGTCGTTAAGTGCAGGCGGTCGACCACTGCGCTGTCCATGGCGGGATGTTATGCCTGAAATTTCACACTCTCGGCACACTCTTGACACAGGGGATCTGGGAATGTTGAATTCCCTAACGATTTCCGAAATGGCATGACCCATGCGTCTAGCTCCAACTAACATTCCGTGTTCAAAGTCTGTTAATTCCCGTCGTGCGGTCATCATCACGTCAAAACCTCTTCACATGAATAACTCGAACAGAAATGAAAGCTCTGCGAAAGCACTGCTCATTTATACCTGTTCTGCGCGATGCTACTGCCATCTGAAAATTTGCATATTGCTATCCCATGACTGTTGTCACTTCAGTGTATATATATATAATCAGAAATTTATATCGTCTAATTATAAAATGTGTACTATAAGAATAATTATATCATAGAATGTTGATATTTTTTTGTGTTTTTACATGTTAAATGTTGAAAAACATAAATTTGTACTTAACAAAGTTATAAATCTGCATGTTTTTTCCCTGATATTATAGCAAGAAAAATCCATGTCTGGAGACACAGATGAAAAATTAAATTGCTTTCTTCAGGACAGAATCGTTAAGATGCTGCAAATATTAAAAGTTTTATTCAAAGAAATGGATGAAATAAGATTTTCATTTCTAGTACAAACAAACAGAAAAATGAAGGTAACAGCTTGAATATTTAAATTTCTTTCTTAAAATTGTTTAGTTTACAAAATATAAATTTTAATTAATTTTTTCCTCTGGATTTTTGATTTAAAAAATAATTGTAACAAAGATATTAAAAAATCTTCATATATTAATTAGTCTGACTATTAACTTTTTTTAAATCTATTTTTTTTCTACAAATAGAGGAAATTCTTTTAGGAATATTCTTTGCAGCTAATGTCTAGTTTAGAAATTGATACCTTTTATAAAACTTTTTGGAATTCTAGAACGATGATAAATGTTTACATATAACAGGTGGGCTGAACAGTTCGTAGGCTGACACATAGATGGCGCTACTAGTATTAAATCCATAGGATTTTTAGTTAGCCCTAACCTTCAAAAGACACGTGTATAAATTTGACAGCTGTTGCACTATTAGTATATGAGTTATAGCATTTTTAGTGTTCATCACGTGCAGTCCGCTCGGCTGACTGTCGATTGGACTCCGGTGTGAAATGATGGAGACATGTTTCCTCCATTGTCCCATATCGACGCAAAAATTCGGGTTTATTACGATTGAACAGCTCCAAATACTGCTCAGAATCATCAATTCATTGTTGTTTTTGGCCGATTGTGAGCTCGCGCAGCACCCACTTTGAACAGAGCTTTCGTATATCCAACACGTCCCTTTGATATCTTTAGGGTCTCAGCTATCTCAATCAACTTCACTTTACGGTTATCAGAAATTATTTTGTGGACTTTTTGGATGTTTTCGTCGGTAACAGCCTCTTTGGGGCGTCCACTGCGTGCATCGTCCTCGGTGCTTATTTCGCCTCGTTTAAATTTAGCAAACCACTTCTCTACGGTTGATTTTCCTGGTGCAAAATCGGAATAATGTTTATCAAGCCAAGCCTTGGCTTCATAGTTTTTTTTCGCCAAAAAAGCAATGAATTAACACACGAAATTCCTTTTTATCCATTTTTTCAAACTAACGAAAGTTGCTTCACTAAAAATGCTATAAGTCATATACTAATAGTACAACGGCTGTCAAATTTATACACGTGCCTTTTGAAGGTTAGGGATAACTAAAAATCATATGGATAAACTAGTAGCGCCATCTATGTGTCAGCCTACGAACTTTTCTAATCGAAACTTTTTTACGGAAATTTAGAAATTTAGGATAGTTGTTACACGTTATTATCAATAACTGAAATTGAAAGCTTTCTATTGATAAATTAAAAAAGAAATTCAATTGATCCTCTTTTTACCTAATAGTAGAAAACACAACAGTATTACAAAATTTAAATAAAAATTTTTATAACTATTATAATGGATAATAACATCTAAATTTACTTCATAGTAAAAGTTTGTTCTTCCTTAGGTTGTGAAGAAGTTCTTTTCGCTGTTAATACTCAAGAAGTATAGTATTGTTGAATTGAAGCAAATCAAACCTTTTGAAGAAATATTCGTCACTAAAGGAGCACAATTCATGTCTGCTTGCGAAGAATTTTTACTATGATTTATTTATTTTTTTTTGATTTATCACTTTTTAAAGTAAATAAAACATTTGATAATTTTTATTTGGTTATTTTCGATGATTGTTTAGATATTTATTTTAATTTCAAATCCAAGTTTTCTACGCTGCAACTATACACAATGAGCTGTTATCAGTTTTCTGCTCTTACAATAATATTTTATGCTTGATAATAATTTAAAATGCTTATTTTAATTGAATAAGAGAGGATCTAAGTATTAAACTAGTTTGTCAAATTGTTGCAATAGTTATGAATTCTCTATTTAGAAACAAAGAAAATATTTTAGGCATGCCACTTTTCGTTTGAATGTTCCTTCAGATGTGCTGAAAATTTAAAATATAAAACTGACTAATGAAATGGATCTTATTTGGTACAAAGCTAAGTAGTTTTTATCACATGCCATCCAAGAAAATGAAATGATATTTTCAATTTAAAAAAAAAAATCTGATTTTGACTGGATTTTTGTACATTAAACATGCTTACATAATTACCAGTTGACAATTTCAAATGAAGAATGATCAATGAAATCTATGTTTATTCCATTCAGAAACATTGAGTTATAATTGGATATGCCAAATGTTGTTTTAAATATTTTCATTTATATATTTTTAAATATCTGTCTAATTACGATAAAAACTGAATTATGAATTTAATTATAAAATAACCCTATTGCATTTTAAAAATATGCCTGAATTTTTTGAGAAAATTTCCTTAAGAATGAGATGTACAAATTAATATTATTATGCTTTATAAGGGACATTTTTAATTTTGCATTTTAAACACATTTATGAGGGTCAATTTTATTTAGTATTTTAAATTTTTGTTAGTTTAGCATATAATATTTTTCTATATTTTATTAAGTCATTTATTCACAGTAACTTTATCGATCTTTTTCAAATTCTAAATTAAATCTAAATGCAGAAAAAATGCTTGTATATACTTTTTTGAAAGGGGAAAAAAATAAATAAAACGAAGCATCCTTAAAAATAATCCGATCATTTTGCATATTGATGCTTTTATACAAAGTATGAAAATAATTCAAATTTCAGTCCTAAAACAAACTGACGTTTATAAAAGAACAACGTCAGCGTCAGGTTTATCTTTCTTGTCGATGTCGCATTTCTGAGGACACAACCAATAACGCTGTTACGAAACTGTGACGGACTTGATCGTCAATTGGACGACTTCGAACATAATCCCATAAGCAAGATACATGAAGCTGACTGATTGAATATACCAAGCAATGGGTCTCTACTTGCACCATGTAGACTTTTGTGCAGTGGAATGAAGGCACCGGAAAACTTAATTTGCATGAATGTGAAGCAAGATCAGATGATTGCCTGACAGGCCCGAACTGCTATCCAAAGTAATACAGTTTCTCCTTATTATACAACCGTAGTATCTTTCATCTCACTGCGCTTAGTTTAAATGGGGTCATGTTCACGATGGAGCTTTTAAGTTCACAATATCAATAGACTCGTCTAGATTGGTGTTCTAGCTGATCATTGGGCTGCAAACAGACTGGCATGATAGTGTTTAGAAAGAAATCCTTCTTGGGTATTGGCACAGATGGCCATCAGATAGGAATTAAGAGGTGCTAATGGTTTAGATCATTTTTTTTTTTTAAACTAGAATGCTACGGTATCTCTTGTGAAGGTGCCAAATCTTACAATGAAAATTGCTTCTTGTTATCCTGCATACAATTTAAGCGATACGTTAAAGGCATTATGCAGCCTTTGCGTTTTCTTCCATGACTCATCTTAGAAAAATTTTCAAACTAGATAATGCTGGTGCCATAATTCTGTATTATTTCATTCCACAATTTTGTATTCTGCCTTGGGTTTGATACTCATCCTTGGGCAGTAAATGTCCCCAGACTTAATGTTCCAACTTGTTGCTCCAGATCTGACGACTTACCAATTGAGGAAAGCTTGACAAGAGATTAGAAACGTGTTATTCCTTTTGAAATGTATTGTCGATAAGGCAGGGAGCTTTTCCCAATTACTGATTTGGACATTCAGTGTCCAGTTGCTAGCTATTCATAGGTCCTAGTCCTTGAAATTTAATGCCTGCATTAACACATTTACTTTTGATTAAAAACAATTTTTTTTGAAATTTTTTATGGAATACAGTAGGCAAATTTTTAAGTACTACTAGAAGACCCGGCCACGCGTTGCTGTGGCTTTCTTGTATTTCGTTCAATTATTAGATACTATAATTGGTATTGTTAAGGAAGTGATTGGTAAAGAATGATGAAAAGATCAAATTAAGCTTCAACGAATAGAAAATGTTTAATTTTTATTAATTTAATGAATGAGGTAGATAATGTTGATTTTTAAGACTGTTTTATAATTATTTTACGTAATTTAATTTTTAATAATCATTACTTTCATTTAACTAAGAACTAAGCGACGAACAGTATTTCTTGTTAGTCTGTCTTTCGTCAAAATAAATAAATTCGATGGTTTTCGAACACGTGAGCATGCAACATAC
>BPLQ01006723.1:0-66520 GCA_021605075.1 Caerostris darwini | reverse complement strand
AATGCCAATACCACTACTTACATTTTTAAAAAAAATTTCAATATGCCTTATGAAATGATTTTTAAAAACCTTTATTAAAGAATATATTTGGGCCTGAATGGCCGAGTGTCTCGCGCTCAGTGCCACAGGTTTCGGGTTCGAGTCCATGTATGTGCCATGGATGTTGTAGTGTTTTGGAATCCACTTTAAGCCGTAGGTCCCGGTGTCATTTGACTGTAAAGTGCATCACGGAGCCAAGTCAGACTTCTACCTACGGGTGCTCCATCACAACAGAAGCTGTCCCCTTTCCCTCCATCCATGAGTAGATTACCTGCACTGCAGGACACTAAGGATTAGTCACAAACAAATAAAGAATATATTTAATTAATTGTTTAGATCAATTTATAATGCTGTCTATATTATTATTTAAAGATAAATGTATATTTTTTACATAATTAATTTTTTTGAAAATTTATTTTGCCATAGAATATTTTTTTTCACAACTCATTCGAAATTGAATTATACAAAAGTATTCGTTCTTCTTCACTGAAGAAAAATAGTACATAATCAGTATTTTCTTTAAAATTTCTCACGGTCTTTTTTTTTTTTTTTTTTTTCTGGTAGACAATTTATTAGTTCAAACTTAAAATTTCCCACCTAAGATAAATATCTAAAATTTTGGAAGAAACTTTTATACTGTTTTTCATAGAAGTAACATGCAACTGTATTTCAAAATTAGAGCATGCATTCGGTGTAAATATAAACATGAAACTAGAGATTTTTTTCTTTGCATAATTTTTTTTTTTTTTTTTTTAATTTCCACAACCAATAATTTATCGTCAATTAAAATAATACAAATAAATATAATACAGCTCACTTAAAAAAAAATGTTTCACATGAAAACAAAAAAATTACGTACATTTCAGAAAGATAAAACATTCATTCTCAAAAATCTGAAATCTGAAATAAGTAAATTATAAAATATTTAATTTATAAATTTTGTGCCTGATTTCGTACTTTTTACTTGAAAAAACAATAGTTATATTAGGCAAACACATTATGTTTATTGCATATCACTGTATTATGTACATAAATATTACTTACGAATATAAAACTAAAATTTTATTGTTCTAAAATAGGTTATACATTCATTATTATATAAATAATAATTTTTAAATTGTTATTTATCTTTATTGTCTCCCAATTAAAATTACATTTTTTTTCTATTCTTTTACAAACTTTCAATATAAATAGTTTTTGAAGAATACTCCTCCTACTAGACTACTACATTTTACTATTATTTCGCATAGTTACATTTTCATTACAGATTTAATATCTTCAACAAGTTATTTACCTATCCTTAATGTTCAGTTTTTCAATTAAAAATGCAGAAAGCTACACCAAATAAAATGCAATTTTATTTTATGACTTTAACATACATGTCCTTTATTTAAAGCTTGTTAATTAGAAATTACTTGACGTGAATAATTTAAATGCTATTCAAACAATATTCGGTTCACTTTCTAGAAATTTATGTTTCAAAAATATATTTTTGAAGTTTCTGTATATATATATATATGTATATGGAAATCTAAATACGTTGATATACAAAAAAAACTTATTAAATATTATAAAATTGTGGAAAAAATTATAAAAGGCCATTCAAATAATAAAAAGCAAAATTTAGAAAATTTATAAATTAATCACAAATTTACATTATATATAAAATATACAATAATATACTGCTTAATAAATGTTTCCAAAATCATTTATTAAAGCTAATTGATAAAATTATTTAAAACTGAATCAGAATAAATTTGTCTGGCGAAATAAATTTTGAAAATATGTTGTGTCAATATGTGCATTATCTTTTAGTAAATTTTTTTATGGTAAAATTCTATATAATTATTGCATATGTTTGACTTATTCTGTGTACCCCCCCCTTGGAAGGGTATGTTTGTTGATCTGTGCTCCTGACCGGATGGGTATTCGATTTATGCAACGGAATGCCTTGTTTCCGGTGAGTGCAGGTCATTTATCACAGCTGGGGGTGAAGGGGAGATCTCTGGAAAGTATTTTAATTGGCAGGGCCCATACAAAACTTCGGGCCAGATGGTCAATAACAACCATTTACCAAGAATTTTAAAACTCTCGTTATCTCTCCTTGGAGATTTATGGACGGGGGTGCGTCTGCCCAACGGATATAGACTCTAATACGGTGTCGGCAATCGCCGCCCCCTCTGATAATGAACTATAAAATGGAGGTGATGGACATCGCAAGAAAAGGAGGAACCCAGAGGAGAGAGCAAGATGTAGAAGGACTGAAGTCAGGAGATGACGAAGGGAGGGAGCTGCCCCATGCCCCAGGAGAGGAAAGACGGCCCAACGTGGTCTCCGAGTGAAAAGACCAAGTCTAGAGACCTCATGCCCGACGCAAAGGCCCAATTAAACGGTTGGCCCCTGCTGCCACGGACTTTGAACAGTAATGCTAGACTTCTTTTGTCATGATGCATTTGAGCCTGACTCTCGGTTTGAACGAGTTAGCTGAAGATCCTCTGACTACAGCGTCTTTAGAAACAGGAAAATGTTCTTCTTATGCTACATGATGTGGACAAGTTTCCCCAAGTCTCGTGCCTGACGCAAGAGCCCCATGAGCGGTTGGACCCCTGCTGCCAAGACTTTGAACAATTTTGCGTATAGAACATTACTAACACTGAAACTTTAAAGTTGAAAGAAAAAAAAAAGGGAGCCCCTCTTCCCCAGCTGTCATGCTAAGTAATGAACTGTAAGTTCTATCACCATATTATTTTATAAATAAATATTAATTTAGAATTGCGGCAACTGGTATAAGTCATATTTATATTAATGCAATATCCGAATTTCACTGTTATTTAGATAAGGTTAATTGCAAGACTTATTACAAACTTAAATTTGTAAATAATAATAAATTTCCCTTTTGTTTATATTTAAAATTATGAATTTGTTTGTGACTTATTTCCTGTGAGTGTGTTTCCTTTTCCAATTATATAAGTCTCTGAAGGCATGCGAACTTGTTGGTTTAAAATGTGGTATGGGTTATTGCGGTTATCCATAATGGTTAGAGTGTGTGTTAAGTTAAACGGGGTAGCTAGTTGTTTCTATTATCGGGTATTGTTTAAGTTTAGGTTTAAAAGTAAACTAAAACACCACAAATAACAAAAAGTTTTACATAAAATAATGTATCAGTTTTCATTTGCATTCACCTGCACCTATTAGTTAGTGATGGAATAGTCCAATAATATATATATGTTTCCAGATTTATTATTTGTTCGCCATTTCAACAATGAATATATTAGTTAACACATTTTGTATTATTTCCAACTATTTACTCTTTATCCTTCACGAAGTTTGGAGTTTTTCGAATTTTAATATTCAACATTTTTATGAAAAAATAGCATCGGTTTTAAATAGATTTCTTGAAATATTACATTTAATTGAAAAATATTAATTTATGAATGAATTTATATTTGATTTGATATATTTAAGTTCAATATGATGTTATCTGAAAAACGAATTATTTTAATTGCATAGTAATAAGAATTAAATGATTTATTTAAAAATTATCAAATGGTGTACAAGTTTCGATGGTGTGAGGAGAAAAAAAATTAGAAAACGCAGTATTTTAAAATGCATGGTCACAGCAAATTATTTCTATTTTTAGAAGAAAAAGCATTATTCTTAAAAATAATTGTAAAAATAAATGTATCCAATATTTGCAAAAAGTAGAAATTTGTTACTTAGCGTAAGATAACAATGCGTCAATAATTTTAAATAAATGCCGAATGTCTAAAGCATGATAGATTGCGTCCCAATTCTTTTGAAAAAATATTTTTAAGAAAAATTTCGAAATGTTCTCATGATTGAAAATATTCGAATGGTACATTGAGCACCTCCTTGTTGCCACGGGAAAAAATTTGCCTTTCTTTTATCAACAAATGGAAAAAAAAATGTTCGTCCCTATCATTTCGTACCCTCGTCTACCGTAACAGTTCAGTCGAGAAGGGAGCTTTTAGCATTACCTGCAATGGCGGTTTTACTTTCAACTGGCCTCCTCTCACGACACTCACTCTTTCCTTCCTTGCAAATCGAAGCTTTTGAATGCAACACCGTCCCTCGCGCCTGTCGTCCCCCACAAGGCTCACCACTATTCACTACTACTAATTACTTTTCGCTAACAACACTCTTCTAATGTTCGACGCAATTACTTTCTCTCAAAAATTTGAGCAAAATTGAGCCCTTCTTTTCACATTGCCCTTCCGTGTGGATTACTGCAGCCGCGGACAGACGGTTCTAAATTCTCACGTCATCAGAATCACCACACCATCTCCAGTGATAATTTTTACGCAATGGAATTCAATTACAGTTTATTCTAAATTATCCGAAAAATATACATTTAAAATTATTTTCCAGGCACTTATGATTCACTCCTTCTCAATCTCCCCAACTGCAATCCAAGCTCTAATAAGTCACAAATAAGAGCGTGAAATCATCCGTTTATCCACTCACAGTGAAGCAAAACATCTGTCAAAAAATTAGCTTGTGATCCATACGTATAGAAAATTGCTTTTCTAAGGCTTGTGGTGATGATAACAATTTCAGAATTTTTTTCAATGATAACTATTGTTCTTAAATTGTTATCAGAATAACAATTTCAGAACAACTGTTCGTTGTTTATTTTACTCTGTATTCAGTTTCTTGGTCAAGTAACATATTAGGTTTTCATGAGCTTTTTTTGTCTCAAATATATTTTCTTTGTAGTTGAGAAAAATATAATATATAAGGTATATGAAAAATATATTTAATAAATGACAGTAACAACATGATTATTTGAAATTAGGTGATGAAAAATATAATATTAAAGAGAAAATATATTAAGGTTATTGAAATGATCGTTCAGATTCCTTGTTTTATAGTAAATTTGATACAAAACTTTAAAATGCATACTTTTACATCATGCAATAAAAGGTAATGTTAAACGCCTAATTTTAAAAAGTATAATTAATAAAAGCTCGGAATACTAACTAACTAAATAACTTGAAATGCTAAAAAAATATTTCTTTGTTTACGTTTTATATTACGTATGAAAAAATCGTTATTCCTAATAACAAAAGTTCATTTTAACTAAAAAAAATTAAAAAATACAAATCTTGATTGCAAAATTAAAAGGTAATTTAAAATATCACTTAAAATTTAAATGCACAATCAACTGTCAGAAAACGAATTCCGATAATTCTGAATTCGATTCAATTCGTTTACTCAAATATTAGCTTGAGTATTTTTAAGCTGAAAGCTTGAGTATTTTTAAAAAACGCATTGAGTATAAAAAATGAACGTATTTAAAATAAACATTTAAAACTTTTAAGTACAACTAGTTAAGAGTATTTTTAAAAAAACTTATTGAAATGTAAAAACGTGTCTGGAGTATTTTTAAACTTTAAAAAATTCCGAAAACTTCTTTTGGGATGAAATGAAATTGCTTTGTAGAAATTGTTTTAGACTTGCTATAAGTAGAACAGGAATAAAAATTAATTTAATTATATTAATCAAAAATTATATTAATTATTAAATTGTTAAAATACTTTATTTATTTACAAATATAATTATTAAATTACTTTCCATACATTTTTCTTTCGTACGCTTTCTGAAAAATATATTTAAAATCCTTAAACATTGTCTTTCGTGTCTCTGCAGATTGTGTTTTCTGATGGGAAGTAATGCGAATGTGAATTATTTCTACTCCATGCATTGACAATCTGTGCACTTTAAGAGGTATTACAGAATTTCTTGTCAATTCTCTGGAAGCCAATAGCCTTTATATGTATCACTGCAAATTGTCATAGCCACTTGATTTAAGGGCAAAAATTGCACGCCTTGGTTTAATAATTCTCTAAAAAATTCATTTGGTTTACAAAAGATAATTCAGAAATAGAAGTGTTTTTCAGGAACTATTTGGCATGACCAGAACTATTTGGAAAGGAGGTCCAAAGAAAACTCGGGAAAATTTCATTCGTAACAATCAAATCAAATGGTTTCATTTAACCAATTATTACTTTTTTTTACAAGTATCTTTCTCCGATTCTTCTAATAATCCCATTTAGTACAGGAAAAGAAGACAAACCAGGACTGCCATTAATCTCTTTTACAAAGATATTTTATCATTAAATTTTTGGTCTCCTGACAAAAACACAATTCAAAAGGAGGAAAAAAACAATTTCTCCTATTCTGAGATAACTCTCTCGCTCAAAATACAAAATAAACACAATATTAAACTCACAGTTACCTCTAAAAAAAGAAAATATAAGCAATACTTAATTCCACAGTTTTGTTAACCAAATATTCTGCAGGCAAAAATATTCCAGGGAGAAATTAACTTTTCTCTCCATTTAAAAAATAGAAATAAAAATAAATATTAAAACCAGTAATAGTTTATTACAAATTCATATAAAAATAAATACCATGCAGAAATTTTAAAATACTGACCTAAAAGACTCCGATCCAAAATCATGTGAAAGAGCGTTTGGTTTCCAATTACAATTTCTGACTCGCACACGTGCCGACGATAACTATATGCGCACGCATTCCCCTATGTTTTTTTCTTAAAATTAAATTTCGACTAATAGGAGGCCTCTCTATGTCCAGCCCACTTCTTAGCTCCTCCTACTCATTGATCCGCGCTCCCTCTTTCTGCTCTTTGGCTTATTTCAGGGATGGGCAAACTACGGCCCGCCGGAAGGTCCTATTCGGCCCGCGGGTAGAATTTTAATTTGCCCGTCCGAAGCAAAATAAAAGAAATATATATTATATATCCATCTTCTTTTCTACTTTGATTAAATATTATTTTTTTTTCTTCCTTTTTTTCAAAGGACTGTTGATCTGTTTACTTTCTCTATTTTTGTTCAACAAAACATAAATCGACGGAAATACGCACAGACAGCTTTCAATCGGTGAAGTGTTAAAAGCGGAAGTTCTTTGTTAGTTATAGCTGTAGATTTTCGTCAACAAGCGTTATCTCTTTCTCGGGGAGCAGACATATGGGAATCCAATATAGGTGAATTAGACCTCAAATATGGTAGACTGCGCATTTTAAGCTCCAGCCTCCTCCTCCTTTTTCCTTTGGCACGAGTTCTAATATTATTGATAGCGTATGGAAAGATTGAGAACATATAGCATCATTGTGAATAGTGGTGAAATTATTAAAAGTATAGCTTAGCTAGTGCTTGTTTGGGTTATTCGAAAAAAAATTTCACCCCCAAAATGGCTGCTAAAAAACATAAAATTGATTCAGATTGCCGTGCTTTTAATGATGAAGGGACCTGGAAATATATATTTTTTTTTACAGTTGCATAAGATAAAGCAGTGTGTCTCATCTGCAATGAAGCTGTAGCAGTCTTCAAAGAATACAACATTTCCCGTCATTTCACACCTAAACATAAGAATTCCAATTACGAAGCAATGTGCTAATATGAAAGAAAACAAAATGTAGAAAGTCTTTGTAAAAAGTTATCATGCCGACAAAATTTTTTCAAGAAGGTAAACAGTATCCAAGAAACAGCTACACATGCAAATTACATTGTAACATACAATATTGCTAAAAATAATAAAACTCTCAGTGATGTGGAGTTTGTTAAACAATGCATACTCCAAGTTTGTGATGTTTTATGTCCAGACAAGAAAATTAATTTTGAGGCTGTAAGCTTATCTCGAAAAACGGTGATTTCCAGAATCGAAGCCATCGATAAAAAATTGACATCACAATTAGAGTCAAAGTTTGGGCAGTTTAAATTTTGCTCCATAGCTATGGATGACAGCATTCATATTAACTATACAGCTCAGTTAGTATTATTTATAAGAGGTGTTGATGAGAACTTTGATATCACCGAGGAACTGGCGTACATGCGTCCTTTAAAGGGAACTACAACGGGATGTGATATTTTTCGAGAATTTCAGGAAGGACATTTAGCTTTGAAAGTATATCAAATATATTTAATATTACGACCGATGGAGCACCAAATATGACAGGAAAGAAATCTGGATTTCTGATGCTGGATTTCTGATGAGTTGTTTTTCTACATTGTGTTATACATCAAGATGCTCTGTGTAAATCTGCATTGAATATGAAACTCGTGCTTGATGCAGTCGTGAAGCTTGTAAATACTATTTTATCTCATGGGCTTACACACAGGCAATTTCGAGATTTTCTTCAGTCCGTGCAATCTAAATACTCTGATGTACTGTATTACATGAAAGTAGGGTGGCTTAGTGCAGGATATATTTTCGAACGAATTTGGCAGCTGAAAAACGACATTGTGTCGTTCTTCTATGAGAAACAGTGTTCTGCGGAGTGCGAAATGTTAGAAGATACAGAATGGTTTTCGGACTTTGCATCATTCACAGAGCAACTTGAATGCCAAGATGCAAGGGAAAAATCACTTTATTGACGATATCTCAAAGGCCCATCTCAAAGCTTTTAAACTAAAACTTAATCTAGCCAGCTAAGAACGACTAGTCTCATTTCCCGAGATTAAATTCTATACCCTCAGTAAAGGAAGAGAAGCTTAAGAATTATGAAGATAGCTTGAAAAAACTGCATTTTGAGTTCGAACGTAGCTTTTAACATTTCAGTGCCATTCAAACAGAATTGGATATTTTTACCATGCCTTTCAACTTAAATTGTGAAGCAGTGAGGTCATATTTGCAGGTTGAATTAATTGAGTTGAAATCTAACAATCATCTCATGCAGTTGTTTCTAAATAAGCCAAAGATAGAGTTTTACAAATCATTATCGAAAATAAGTTTCCCAAATTTAATACCTCACGCCCAGAAAATCAGAGCTATGTTTGCTTCATCTTATATATGTGAACAAGTGTTTTCAACTATGAACCTTAGAAATAATTATTTCAGAAGTAGACTGGCAGATGAGCATTTACCCTCGTTCCTTAGAATCAGTACATCTCACTATAAGGAACTTTTAAAAATGAAATCGTAATTGCATTCATCTCATTAACATATTTAACTTGTCATACTTGTATATTGTTTTTAAAATTTTAGAAAAATTTATCCTGGCCCTAGAAACTTTTTTCTTTCGATTTTTGGCCCATGGCCGAAAATGTTTGCCCATCCCTTGCTTATTTTGTTCTTTTCTTCACTTTTTCAAAGTTTTATGCACTTAGTATGTAATATTGAGTTAATTATCAGCGATTATCCATAAGGAAACCTGCTCCATGTTTTGACGCCAAATTATTGATCGTCGAAATTCGATAAATTGCGCTAATCAGTCTGTGATAGGAGGTGGTTTGTCAAGACAACCCCTACTGTCCAACGCCGGCTTGAGTGAGAGATTGACGCCTGATTGGGGAGTGAAGTGGGAATTGCTCATTGGGTCAAAAAGCCTTATCTAATATATATTTAAACAGAATGCTTATTGTGTGAAAAACATCACATAGAAAACAGCAAAAATTTTTGGATGAAAATTTTTCAATTTATGATTTTTTTTTTCTTTAAACGAGAAATTAAGTTAATATTATTTTTCAAATGAAAAATAATAATAATAATTCCTTAATAAAATAATATTTGTGAAATATAATAAGAAAATTAAACAATAGCATTGGTATCATTCTGGTGGATGCTGCCATCGAAAAAGATTTTCTGTCTTACCTTACCAGCAAAGGGATAAAAAAAATAATAATACCAATCCATGCAGGGGCCAACCCGCGGCCCGCCTTGAATATTTTTGCTGCCAGTAAGATGTATCACACTTTTACAAAATATATATATTTTTTAATAATGACCAAAGTAGTGAAGACCAATGTATTAAAAAAATACATTATTCGTGCATCCATATAATCAAAATTAAATCAAATATGCAAAAGAAATACGAAAACTTACAGCTGCTGTTGAAAGCCGATTCAGTAATTTAGAGTTAAACAAACACAACAAAATTTTTCATGCTGAAATCGAGTCGACTCCAGAGTATCTCCAAATGGAACTGGTTGACATACAATGCAATATTGAATTAAAAAAAACCTTTTTGAAACATTTGAATCAAAAATAGATTTTTATAATACTTACATCACAAAAGAGAAATTTTCCAATTTGAGAAATCTTGCACAAAAAGTTGTTAGCGATTGGGTTCAACTTACACCTGCGAATCGTTTTTTTTTTTTTCGAAAATGATATTGACTAAACACAAAACATGCTCAAACAGAACGGACGCTCACCTGCAACACCCATTACGATATGCAAACACCCAAATTTAGATCGATTTGCATAAGCTAAGTGAAAGAGTGGAGAAACCAATATCGCATTAGTAAAATAAATATTCTTTAATGATTTCATTTTTTTTATTTCGTTTATATTTATATTTATATCATCACTTATTATATTGAAATGCTGTTAGATACTGCATAAATATATTTACTTTTTCAAAAATAATTCTTATCTTAAATATAAGAAATTTAACAAACTGAATATTCCAAAGCGTCCTTTCTATTTGTCTTATATTGAGATGGGATACTTAGAACTAAACCACTCATGTGTTTTAAATATCTTGCTAAGTTTCCGTTTTTTCGAATATTACTTCTCATGGGTATGAAAGTAACCAACTATATGAAAATAAATATTGGTAACACATTTTAGTAAGCTGTACATAAATAGTTCTTGTCAAAATACGTACACTTTTTAATGATATAACTTCAGATTTCAGAATTCAATCAAGCTATTAATAATAAAGTATGGATGTTTTATACCAGTCACCTTAAAAGCGTTTGATATGGTAGTTTTAAAATGGTTAAAGCGCTAAATACTTGAATGCGCGATAGGTATGATATATCCAATGGCTATGAGTTTTAGAAAGAAAATATCCAGAACCTTAACCATTAATGCATGAAACACTTCTTGCACAATTTCTTTCATAATATCCCTAATATAAATAACCAGTTTTCTTGTCATAAACTTAATATTAAATGGAAACATGTAAATTTTAGGAAATTATTTGCATTGCATAAGTTTAAGATTTTATCATATTTCAAATAAATAATGATCAATTAATTTAAATTTTAAATATTGTTAGGCCTATATAAAAATAATTTCCTGCCTTTGATTTCGTGTTTATTTCCTAATTTTAGTAGTTTAATTAAGCATCGTTCCATCACCTTCTGGTTGAAATAAATTTGTAATTTGATGTATGAGAAATGATAATGCAATTAAAAACTGTTGACATAAAAATTTGAAAAAGTATCCTTTCAATTATTTTAATTCATTTTTGGTATTAAAGTTTAATTTTTATGAATATTTTATCGCAACTAAAAAACTACTCAGAATTTCTAAGATTAAAATAAAATTTTTTATTTTAAATCCACGGGAATAAAAATAATTTGTTATTCAAAGAATTATTATTTTAGAAAAGGTCATTTTCGTAAAATATTTTTATTTTCTAATACAATTTTGAGAAACTACGAAAAAATGAATTTCATAAATCATTCAATTGTTTTTATATTATTGGCCATTCAATCCTGAATAGATTTAAACTTTTATTAAATTACCTATGGAATAAAAATATTCTATTAATGTAAGGATCAATTTGAAAATCACAAATACTTTAGGTAAAATTAATCAAAAGTAAATTGAAAAAAAGTTTTTCTGAGCTGTTGAAAATATGAAATGACTTTTTTAAATTTCTGTTTATGAATTTAATTTGTAAGCAAATATGAAGTCAACTTTCATATAGAATTATCGTACAGTTATTATTTCCTAGGTAAATGAATATTCATTTTTAATAATCATAAAATATATAATACTGTTTCTAAAAAATCTGCAAACAATAATAAAAAGAAATGTATAAATTTTTAAAAAAATGCCTTTTTACATCAATTTAAATGTATTGATGCTGTTTTTTGATGGGTTGTTTAGTTATACACTATAATATATTAATGCTTATAAAATTTATTCGCACATTAACTGTAGCTTTAAGCAATTCTAACAATTTCAATGTTTAGCTGCCTTTCATCACGGTTATATCAATTTGACATCATTTATAATTATGTTAGATACTACTGTGTCTAAAAAGTAAGACCAATTTTCAATTAAAATTTTCCGGGGCTCATGGAATTTCAATTTTTTTTTTTTTTTTTTTTTAGGTTGCTATCACTGTCCTTGACATCTGTGTGAAATGTGACTTCAAAATATTCATTAGAGTTTTAGTTAGCTTTGTGAGACGCTAAAACTGAATCAGGCAATTTTTGAAATGAGCAAAATTAATTAAGCAAAGAACTTGCATTAAATTTTGTTTGCGGAAACGTATAGAATGTTGCAGGTGGCATACGGTTGAGCATTCCTATATCGGAAAGAAATGTTTACAAGTGGTATAAACAGTTCAAAGAAGGCAAAGAACGTGTTGAAGACGAAGAGCCAGCCCTTTGGTCGACTATCAACCTCAACCGACGAAGCTCACGTCCAAAAAACTAAAGATTTGATGCTTGTAAACCATCGATTTACAATTAGAGACCTTACTGTTGATGTTGAAATTTCAAAAGTATCGGTCAATTCCATTTTGGGCCTCAAACGCGTCAAATCTTGAATGGTACCGTAAAGACTGAATGCGCCAGCTTACACTGCATTGATTCTTCGTGATTTTTTCACCAAAAATGAAACCCATATCGTTCCACAACCACCGTATTCACACCGTGCGACTTCTGGCTATTCCCTAAACTCAAAAGAAAACTCCGACGACCCCATTTTGAGTCGATTGAACGGCAAAAGTTTGTCGTTAAAAAAATTGCAATCACAAACTCATAATAAAGTAAAATTTTTTTAATTTTTATTGTTTTTCTAAAATTAATAAACTTTTACTTTAAAGTTAATATTTATATTTTTGGAAGAGGCTATTTTGTTAAAGTTTGAAACTTTTTTTTCTAGTAGTATACAAAAACTAATATTTTAAGTTAGAAATATTTTTAAAAATATTATTTATCTACTTCTTCGCAAAAATTGAATCGTCGTTACGAAAATATTGTATTGCAAGTAACTGTTGAATAAATTTTGAGCTCGAGTTTTAAGTTGTTAAAAAGGTTTAGACTTCTAAAGTACTAAAAGAATTCATAATTCCTGTTTGTTATCAAGATAGCTATATATTTTTAAAAAATATTTGGGCTATGATGAAAAATGGAATTTTAAACTAAATAACAATATAATTAAACATGTTAAAAATAATTTTGATAGTTTTGAATTTTTTTATTATAATTAATCATCAAGGTTTTGTTGAATTTTATATGTGAATAATAATCCTCCTCTTTTTATTAAATTTTCTATTTGAAACTGTAAAATTTTATTATTCTTTTTTTAACAAAATTTTCGTTCATGTGTAACTTATTATACATTTAAAAAAATGATGTTACGTTTTATGTTTTGAAAAAAAAAGAAATATTATTTCTGGCTATCTGATCTGTCGTCCTATTTCATAAAAAATAAAAGTTTTATCTAAAAGCAAAGGAAGATAGAGTTATAGCTTTTTAAAAACAGAAAATTTAATTTATGAAATATGAAAGGACTGAAAATTAAATAAAGGAAAATTTCCTGTAAAGGAACAGATGAACAATGAATGTCCCTCTACCCCTGCTTTTGTGAGTGCAGCATGCAAAATTCGTCCGCAGGCAGCGACAATTTTTAAAAGTGTGCTTCGTAATTGAGTTGGGGAGTTGGCGGGGAGTGATCTAATGGCAAAGGTAAAAGCTGAACCCAAAGTGGAAATATAACGAGATTTTTACATATTCTAACATTATCAATTTATTCTTCAGAGTAGCTGCGATCCAATGGGCGAACAGAAGGGTTATCTCACACATTTTGATAATATGAATATGAATTACTGGATCTTGATACAATCAATAAAGCAAAGCCATTCTTGTGTGACTTTTACAATAGTTTAAACAGCAGAAAAATTGTGTTTTAGTCCTTCGAAATTACTGTCAAGTCTAGTCTAAAGGTTTGGTGATGTTTCAAGTTAAAATGGTTTTAAAGTTTTTCAAATATTCAGGAAGCGGATCATGATTCACAATTGTTTAAGAATTCAAAATGATAATGCATTAATGTAATGATTTGAAAAATTGTAATAATTTAATGTAAAGTTTCTGTACTATACAGGAAAGGAAAAGATTCCATTTTTAAAAGAGACTAATCAATTCGTAGTTTATATAATATTAGTTTAAAAATTGAAATATTTCAAAAATAGTTAATTGAACTACTGTTTGTGAAAACTGTTTACAACTGTTTATGAAACTTAAGTTTCAAGATATGTTTAAATATTTAGAATCCTTCAGAATTCTGATTTCTGAAATTGTTTGGAGTTTCTGAAATTGTCTGGAGTGAGAAAGTTGGTTGCATTCTCTCGAAATTAAAGTTTTAGTAATGGTAGCATAAGATAAATTGTCTTTAATTTTAACTTTTCTATTTACAAGCAATCCGCCATTTGTATTTTAATACAAACTTAAAGAAATAACAAACAGTTCAAAGACTAACATGCAAATATTAATATTAGATAACCTGCGAAATTTACAATTCTCGAAATCGTCACATTGATGACAGACATTTGAGAAAAAAAATTCCTTTTTTTATTTAGGATATTAAAATGCTAAAATTTATTTTCTCCTAAATCTAATGATTTGTTTTTGTTTCATGCATTGCATTTTTTTAATTTCATAAAAAATATGCAATACATAGTATTGGAAATAGTAGCAAATATTTTGATAGTGATATATTTGTATTGTAAACTGAGCAAAAGATACACATAAATTCCTTAAATTGTTTTAAAACGTTCTGTATTTTTCCTTAAATAAAAATTTTTTATCGTCTTTTTTTCATTTTTAAGAGATAGCAAAATGCGACTTAAAATGTTCGGAATTCTTTCTTTTCTTTTTTTTTATTTGCTTGATTGAAATTCCTTGATCTCTTTTACAACATTATATCAATCATTTAATTTATTAAATGATTGATATAATGTTGATCTCTTTCACAACATCTCTTGTTGATCTCTTTTACAACATTATATCAATCATTTAATTTATTAAATGAATTCAAGAAAGAGAGAGTCCCAGTTGAAAAAGATTGTTTTAAATAGTTTCTTTAGTTAATTAAAGAAACTAATTTAATTTAATTAAAAGAAGTAATTAATTTAAAGAAACTCTTTCTATTGGGATGCTATTATCGAGAAGAGAGTGACGAAAGATGTAGTGAAAAATAGAAAAAAAATTGAAGGAATGTTATAACGTTTTTTTCCTTCTCATGTTGAATATGTTAACAATCATTACTCATCGTGCTTTAGGAAATATTTCCACTTGTACTTTGTGGAATTCTTCTACATCAACTTTAATTGATTAAACAATCTGGTTTAAATATGTTATCCTTTCAAATATAATTTTGTAATTTTTCATCGTTCAGACAACTCTCAAATCCTTTTCAAGAAGAGAAACTTTCACTCCATCATCTTATTAAAATTCACTTTACTTTACAATATAAGTACTTTAACATTTCTTTGTATTATTTATTTTTTACCTTTTATTCAATTTGTAATTAGCCCTTCTTTATCAAACTACAAAAATAACGTAATTTGGAATGATGTTTAAGGCACTACATAAAATAAATATATCATAATTTAACTAAGAATAAAAATATAAATTAAAACAAAGGAAAAAAATTATCTGTAATATTTAATAATTTGATTTCCTTTTTATCAATAGAAGCATTTTTTTTAAATAAGATCTCTATAATTGAAATATAATACAAATTTTGTAAAAAAATATTTAACAGGGATATCAAATTTAATGCTTATAAATCTTCTTCTAAAGCTTGGGAATATTTCTTTTTTCTGAATTCAAATTTCAAATGTCTTTATATTAATTCATTTAATTTGTCAAATTAAAATGATTTGTTTGAAGACTATTTAAAAAAAATTGATAAAAAATTTAAAAAGAAATTCAGTTTAGCATTTACTGTACACAACCAATCCGAAAAGTAAAATAGAATCGTGTGACTAAATGTAGACAAAATGCTTCACTATTTTCACAAAAATTTCTGGGAAAAAACTGGGATTCTGTTAAGGGATTTAAGTTAAAAAAATAAATGATTAAATTAATATGAAATATGTAAATGTTTACAAAATCATCATTAAATTCAATATGATTACTCAATGAACCCCCCAAAAAAAAAATATTATTACAACTTTCACTCTTTTTCTTTGATTTTTCCCTTTAAATGATTAATTTACTCAATATTTTTACTCTCCTTTATTTCAGTTTTTCTTAGAATTTTTTTTATTTTGTTGGAAAAAAATCTAGCCTTTTTTTCTCCTAACTAAAATCATTTAGATTCTAAACATTGTTGGTACTAGAATCATGGTGTCAATTAAATTTGTGGGGAACAGTGAAACGGAGAGAAAGATAGTGTGACAGTTAAGTTTTTAATTTCTTTAAAAAATTTTACTTTAAATTTCATTATTTTAAAGATTGAAATATTTTAAAAAGGTTTTGCAACCTCCTTCTTTACTTTCTGTTTTCATTCAAGGAAACTGCAAGGCAATCAATTGTTAAAATTTCAGTTATAGCAATAATAGTTTCTTCTCACTTTAATTATTTCGGGAATTATCAGATTAAATTTCTTCAGTGAAATGGTTCTTATAACTTAATTCTTCTAATATCATCACTTGGATTTTCTTCGTCTTACTTCTTCTTCTGAACATTTGTCAATTACTATGAATTCATATCCTAAATTATTGTATTTCAAGCATATTTTTAACGTTTTTATCCACCAATGAAAGCTTTTTATCTAAGTCTACTATATTTACAAGTTAGATTTTATTCCTTTCTTTACTTCAACATTTTTTTAAAATTGTATATATCTTTATGCAATTATATATGCAACATTTTGAAAAATTCCCTTTGAAAGCGGAATAATTTCATAAATTAAAAACAAAATCGAAAAGGGCGAGTTATTCGAGGTGTCGTATTTTATTTTAATGAATATTAAGGTTTTATTTATAGTATTCCTGCAAATTCTGCAAGTTTTATCACGAATAATAGTATTAACCTTTAGGCATCTTCTACAAAAATATAACCAACGGCTATAACAGCAAATGCAAGTATTTTTATTCTTAACATAACATCTTTAAAAGTAATAATATTCAGTTAGTTAGTAATATTTAACTATCAAAAGCATGGATTTTCTATACATCTAATATCATAGTTCAAAAAGATAATCACAATTATGTAAAACTTTTTTGATGCAAATCGATTGATTTAATCAATTTCATTTGCTTTTTAATCAAAATGTTTTAAATAAGCATCTGGACAATATTATAAGTTTGCATTTGATTTAAACATAGATGCCATACATTTAAATGTCTTTTCAAAAGAATAATACAATGTTATTCCTTTTTTATGAATTTTAAACGTAGAGAGATACATTTAAAGGTTTAGTGTCAAAAAAGTTATTGAAAATATCAAATGGTTATTGAATGCTGTATTAAAGTGTATTGAAATAGAAGTTACCACAAATACATCGCTGTTCATCAATCAGTACACTAAAGAAATTTGGTATATTTTAAGGAAACTAAAGGTCTTATTTTCTTGATGAGTAGAGCACAGTGTCGATAGATTGAGAACGTCATCTTTCCTGTAATCGGGACGTAATCTGAACCATTCAAAACTGTGTTTTTGACCTGTCCAAAACTGTAACTCGAATCTCAGTGTTTGTGATCTAGGGCTTTTTTTGTTTACAAGTTTTCCTCTTGCTCCTTTAACGCAGAGGCTAGAGGCGATAGATTGTCGTTCCTGATATCATTAAAACCCACCACCCAACTTGCATCGCACTTTCCGAGTCGTTCGTACTCAGTCGGAAGTCAAAGCGGAAGCGAGAGTAATGTGGTTGGAAAAGACCCTTTCCACATCCTCACCCGTCGTTCGGCATCATGATAATACGGCGGTTTGTAATAACGATGTTGAAACACTATCTGTGCTCAGTTTTTCACTTTCCCTTGCTCGTATAGTTTTATATTAAAATACTTAAGTAAGTCTTTACATATTGCAGATTTTTTTTTGTTTTTTTTTTTGATACCCAGCCGTCTGAAACTGCTGTGGACTTAAATGATGTTTAGAAATATAAATTATGTTGTTTTTAAACATAAATGTTGAATTAATTAATTAATTATTATTATTACTATTATTGTTTGGTGACAAAATTATAGACATAATAATAATCACGAAAATTGTAAAAAAAAAAGGAAAAGGTAAGAAAATTATTCCACCTTTATATTATGAACAAATATAAATGTGTAATTATATTTTACATATTATTTCTCTTCAATGATGGGCGATGGCAAAGGGCAGATTTGATGAACTAACGACAAAAACGACTAAAAAAAATTAAATAGATAAAAAGGTCTACATTTGAAAGAAGTATTTATGTATTATTTTTAAATTTCTACAACTCTAGGTTTAATTTTATTAAAAATATAGAAAAACAATTCTTCAACATATGTGATGATACTTTATTACTTTAGATGTAAAACTGTAACTCGATTAATATGATAAAAAGTATACATAAATATATAATTAATATATAAAAAGATAATTCATAGATTTGATTATTATATATATATATATCTATTTTCCTTAAGCTGCCTAACTGCACTGCTTATTCTTACTTATTTTAATTTTTTATTTTTCTAAAGAATAAGAAGCAAGAATTACTTAACGTTAATAAAGATGTAAAAACGCATGTTTTTCATTTTCATTAATATTAACGTTTTTTTTTTTTTTTATATAGTTTGTTTCGTATAATCTCTATTTGAAGCATTTAAAACCTCGTTTTTTCTAATTGCTTTCTTCATCTCTGATGCCAAAAATGGAACATGAGGGTGGAAAGCAATGAGAAGGAAGAAACCATTTCTGGATTCCTCGAATTTCACTGAGGGTTCACATGGGAAAGGGGGTTAACTGATTATACTCGTTATTATCATTCTTATTAAAGAAATTTAAAATAACTTTCATAAAACAAATCATCCCTTGAACTTGAGATAATTTTTATTGTGTATAAAAGGTAAAGAAAAATAAAATTCTTTCACATTTCTTTGTACGTTTAAGAAATGATACCTGCCTGTATTGTACGGTAAAAATTCCGACTTTTTGAAAATGTGTTTATTTTTTAAATATAATATTTAAAAATAATATTTATTGATGAAGTAATTTGTTTTTACCAACGACCTTAAAAAAATATTTCATAGAAGGATTTTTTAACTGTTAGGTAATATTTAACTGAAAAAACTTTTAAAAACTTTTTAAAAACTGAAATTTCCGAATTGTTAAAAAAGTTAACTTTTTAAAAAACATTAACGATTTAGCTAAATCATCTGAATTTTACATATATTCATTTAATATTTCACCAACATTATGCATTTTTTATTCAATTTTTTTATCTATTTGGCTTTTATTGGTTTGTCGCCCTACGGTCATCTTGTGCACACGAGGGGTAAACAGACCGGGACCTACAGTTTAAAGGGGATTCCGAACCACTCATAACATCTATGCCACCGCCAAGATTCGAGCATGGACCCTGTGATACGAAAGGCCAGAGCGCTAGCCAATTGGACACCAAGCCGCTGTCTTTCATTGGAGAAACAAACGTATAACACTGTATTATTTACCAAGGAATTGTAGATGAAAATTTCGAATTTAATTGGAAGCTTCATATAAAAAGAATTTCTGTAAAGGTTTCGAAAAATGTTATAACCTTCAAACCTGTAAAGTGTAACCAAATTTTACAGAATTTTAACCCCGCTTATAGAACTGACTGCATCAAAAAATTTTAAATGTTGCTGGTTTTTATACATAAACACTTTTAATATAGTTGTGATTTATTATAATTAGGAAGAGTTGCTTATGCTTTCTTTAAAATAGTAAATGTTTTATTTTAATAAAAATTAGGATTCAAGCTATCAATATTTAAGCATCTTAATTTTTAGTCTATCTGGTTAGAAGATATTAATTTGTCAAAATGCTTGTTAAATTAATAATTCATATCAGTAAACTCAACAAAAGATATTCATAAAGAAGATGGATCAAATAACTCTTAAAAAATTTTAATGCTTTCTACAAATGTTATATCTTATTATTATTATATTGATTGGATGAAATATTGAATGAAATATTTCTTTACGATGAGGAAAATATTAGTTAAATTATATTAGAATTTATCTATGCAATAATTTAGAGTGATATTTACGTAAACTTAAAAAAAGCATTTTACTGAAATGATCGGAAATGCTGATGAAAATAAGAAATTATGTTGTATTACCCCAGTGACATTTAATGCTAATTTTTAAATCCATTTGTTGATGACTTCAAATACTGAGCAAGGCCTGCACAACTGTTATTTATTTAGCACTACTGAGGAGGCTCGTGTAGCTTGAAGATATGCTACTGAAGCGACTCCTATTAGACCGGGATCTATGGTTTAAAGTAGATTCCGAACCACTCATAAACATCCATGCCACCGCCGATACTCGAACCTGTGGCCACTAGCGCCAGAGGTCGAGCCACTCGGACATCAGGCCTCGTTGTTGAGCAATGGGTTAGATGACTCTTCTCAACTTGTTTCAAAGTTGGGGAGTGGCTGGGTTGTTTTTATATCTGTGGTGAAGTTATTGTGGGCAGTGCACTTCAAGTGTGGAACACAGGTCTCTTCCGAGAATTCATGTCTTCGTTGGTTTCATCGAAGTGGGTGATAGAAGTCTTCATGCAACTGAGCTATAAGGAGATTAAAAGTTCGATGTTCGCACAGCAATGAATTTATTATTTGAGTGACTACGCTTGTTAGTTGAAGGTAACGAAAGAAACTCTCCTAAGCTGAATGGCTACTGCTGATGAGTTGAGGGATAATTGGCAGGGTACATGTTTTTTAACCCCTTAACTGCCGCCGGCGTATATATACGCCTCACTCAACCGATGCGTTCACTGCCGTCGGCGTATATATACGCCTTGCCGAAGTACGATCCTTTGCATTACGCTGCTATAAAGAAAACTGCTCCCACGGTCTTGGAATGCCACAAAATGACCTTGACAATGTTTGAAAAGGATTTTATTATTTCAGAGAAAAGGGATAGGGTAATGGTAAAGGGGATGTTTCTGAAACGGTGAGTCATAGCTGTGCAGTTTTTGCTTCTGTTTCTATTTGAGTAGGTCGTGCTTTTTTTATTCTTCTTTTGCTTCCGTTTCGTCGTGAAACCCGCTATCAATGCAATGAATGTAATTTTGGTTTATGTGACTTGGTTTATAAAAAACAAGTTTAGACATTTTAAATAAATAGTTATTTCTCCTATCATATTTTACATATGAAACAAATAAAGAATTCTTGTTTTAGAAAATATCACACACCAGATAAGTTCTAACATCTGTTTTATTACACTGTTATTTTATACTTTAAATTTAGAATTAATTTTTTTTTTTACATTTATTTTTTCTGTGAAAGTAAAAAGGTTTTATGTTGCAAAACGCACCTCTTTTTTTCCTCCAATACATCGCATAACTACGCGCGCCTGTATGAAAAACGGTGGCACTGGGGAGCGCATCTCGTAAGTTTTCCTCGGCAGGTAAGGGGTTAACATTTATTTTCTCTTACTTCAAACTGATGAATCGATGTTCGATTAGTTTTAAAGTAATTGAATAGGAAATAGAATTACATCTATGAAGAGTAATTTTGTGATTGACTTTTTTACTAAATATATTTTAATTTTATTTTTTAATCTAAAACGTCTCCCAAATGCTTAATGGAGTGGATATCCAGCGTCGGTTGGGAAAATTTACCATCATCAACCAAATGCAATCATCTATCCTAATTCACAAAAACAAATAGTTTAATTTAAACTTGCGGTGGGCCATGACTGTTTGCACCGCATTGGCATTTTTGATAGCTCAAATTGCCTGCTCTGTGGGAGACACGAGATCATGGACAAGCACCCTGTAGTAGGATGTCCGTCCTCGCATGGGGACTCCGAGGTGAAAAGTTATTGGAGCGCTAGAACTTCACTGATGATACATTGGCATTTTTTTTCATATTGTTTTCGTTTTTCTTCTGTGTGTTTTACACTGTTTTGATCTCGTAAGAGTTTGCCCTTTTCTCTTGCCACTGGAAATAAGAAAAAACAAAACATGTTATCACTTACGATCCCATCGAAATTTCTTGCACAGGATGTATTCATACAACTAAATTATCCAAGAAAACACAGGAGAGTCTTCGTAACTTACTGATGAAAATGTTTTTTGAATTGATTTCTATGTTTGGTTTTCTCTGCAAGTTTATAGCCCAAACACTTCCAAAAATTTTGAACTAAATCTCATCCATGAAAATAATTTCCAGAGCCCTCCCCCCTCTTCTCTCCACAAAAAACAATTCAGGACCATGATGCAGATTTTTTCTTGCACAGGACAGTCTTCGTAATTTACTGATGAAAATATTTTTGAATTATACTTATTGATACGTGCACTCCAGTGTTTTCAGATTGAGTTGCAATTTTAGGAGCATCCATCATCTGTATTTTTCTTAACTGACGAACAATGAATCGATGTTCCTAAGAGCTTAGGAGCGACGGTTGATCACTGCATGCCTCATTAAGTAACGATGAAAAGAACTGTAATAATTGACTGCATAGTAGAACAAATAAAAATAAAAAAATAAAAATATAAAAAAAACCACCAATAAAAAAAATTAAAATTTGATTTAATATTTTATTCCTTTTATTTTTAAGATGAAAAATTCGAATTTTTCGGAAATAGAAGTCTTTTAACGTTTTCACCCCATTTCTAATAGTTACACATCCAGAAACTAAAATTTCAAATTGAATTCGAAAAGTAGAAAAGTCGACAATACAGCTGACACATGCGCAATAATAGGTATCACGTGTCAGCCATATCCTATAAATTCTCTGTGGAGTCAACTAGAGTTGTTTTTTGTCAAGATGCCGCCACGGGAAGAGTTGTCTGAGTTCGAGATAGGTGTGTTGGTTGGATTGCTTCTTGCCCTGGTTTCAATTAGGGAGATATCTCGTCTCCGTAACTGCTCAAAATCAACTGTAGCACGAGTTGTGTGTCGCTACAAGACTGAGGGACACTGTCAGAACACACCCCGAAGTGGACGACCTACAGTTCTCCCCAGCAGGGACCGGCGGGTACTCGGCAGGGAGATTCGAAGTAACCGTCAAACATCCATGGATAACATCGCTAATAAGTTTAGACAAGCCACAGGTGTCGCCGTTTTGACCAAGACTCTTCGTATCGAGGCCCATAAGTTAGGTTACACTGGACGTTTGGCTGCCCATAAGCCTTTGATTACGAAAACCAACAAGAAAGCGCGCCTTCGATGGGCCAAAAAACAACGTACTTGGACTCTGAATGACTGGAAACGCTTCCTTTTGAGTGACGAGTCACGATTTACCCTTTTCCGCTCCGATGGACGTGTTTGGGTATGACGTTTACCAGGAGAACACCTTTTGCCCGAGTGTGTCGTCCCAACTGTAAAGTTTGGTAGAGGAGGATTGATGGTATGGGCCTGTTTCTCCTGATATGGGGCTGGCCCACTGGTGAAGGTTGCTGGTACGATGAATGCCGATAGATACTGTGATATTCCCGACAATCATGTCCTTCCTACCTTGTGGGCTGGTATCAAGACGACAACGCAACATGCCATGTTGCAAGGAGGACTCTTGATTGGTATATGAACAACAACGTTAAACGCATGGAGTGGCTGGCGCAGAGCCCTGATCTTAACTCAATTGAACATCTCTGGGACGAATTGGACCGTCGGTTGAGGGCCTGCACCCCACTCCCCAAAAGCAAGCCTGAACTATGGAACTTCCTGTTAACAATTTAGAAGGAAATTCCTCTTGCCACTATGGCTAATTTAGTGGAAAGCATGCCCAGAAGGGTTGCAGCTGTGATCGCAGCCAAAGGAGGCCCTACCTCTTATTAATTTTAATAAATATGGGTTTATGTCGTTATAGTGTCGTGTCCCGTCACTTTCTTCCACATAGTGTATATACTTGCACGAATATAAGTAAAATGTACAGGATGCCAGATTTATTTTTCAACTTCATCTGAAATCTAACTTACACAGAGGTCAAGGAGTACTTAGGAAAGGTTAATGACACTGTGATTCCCACGATTTGGATTGTAAGAGTATTTAAACAGAAGCATTTGAAAATAATTGACGTTATAACAAAAAATCATGTCTTTGGAGGAGATGCTCAATGTGAACTGTTAACCTCAAAATCGAGGACTTCCGCTTTCATACAATTAATCTGGTTGGCGAATAAAATTTAACTGCCACAAATCGATGATGTTATATCTGCTGTGTCCAGAGCAGGATCCTGAACTCCTTTCAGTGGTAACATCACAATGTACTATACAAAATGTACAATGTATGTGTACTATACTATGTATCACTAAATACACCACTTTACTATGTATGTGTACTATATTATGTATGATTAAATACATCACTATAATATGTATGCGTAGTATAATATGCATCACTAGAAACATTACTATACTATGTATCACTAAATACATCAATTTACTATGTATGTGTACTATACTATGTATGATTAAATGCATCACTATAATATGTATGCGTACACAAAAATGTGTATGTAAAATGTATGCGTACATAAAATTTTCACTTACTACATTTGAGACTTTGAGCTAATTTTCCCATATTTTAAAAGAAATATATCCCTATCTGTGAATAGGCAGGTATGTATCACTAGATATATCACTATACTATGTATGCTATGTATCACTAAATGCATGTAATACTATATATTTAGTGATGATTAATCAATTTTTGATAATTAAATAGTCAAAAATTAAGTAATCACTAAATAAAATTTTGTGATCATAAATAATTCTGATATATGTATATAACATATATATATATATTTTAATTGGAAACAAAGTTCGCAGTTTCGAAATCAGTTTTACTGTTAGAAAAAAAAATAAAATTAATGAATGATATGTAAGAAAAGAACCTTTAGGAATTTGGTAAAAATGTATTTTAACCCTACACTTTAAAAAATTACCAAATCTAGATGAACTCAATTAAAATGAAATGATTCTAAAATTTTAATGAGGTTGTCCTAATCTCTAAACAAACTTTACATGGACACACTAGATGTGACGCATTATCAGGAAAAAAAAATTCACAACTAAGAACTGTAATGCAACTAGTATTTTTTTTTAAATTCATGCACATTAATAATAAATAAGATGCTAATAAGGAAATGTGAATTTTAAAAAGTTAAATTATGTCAGGAAAAAAAACATTTAGTAGCTTCTAAAATGAAAATAATTAAAAATTTTTAATTAAAGGAGCAAGTACTGAAAACTCAACACACAATATGCAGAAAGTCAATGGAAATGACCTCGTTTCTTTCACTTTAATTGCTAAGTGCTGAATATGAATTAACGAATTAAAAGATTATTTTAAAACAAAAAAATATATATTATTGTAGTCAATTCTATAAGTGAAGGCATCAAAGAATGTCTGAAATCTGATCAATCAAACTAATCATATCATTCATACTAAGACAAAAAAAAATATGAAATTCAATGACATTAAGTTGAATGTTCTGAATTTCTCTGCAATTAACCAAAATTTCCTCAACGAATGATGATTTTGTTCAACGAATGATAAATCTGTTTGAGTTTTTTCTCTTGTATAGGAATGACTAGGCAGTTGTTTGATCTGAATGTTCTGCCGAAAATCAATATTCCTTTGAAGGATAACGTTGAACCATGGGTGTGTTGTTCTCAAAACATAGTTATCCGCTCTATTAACTGTGCAATTATTAATTATTCTAATATTTATATATATAAAGAATGAATTAAAAAATATTATATTTTCAATCCATTCTTTTTTTCATTAAAAGATTCGTGTGTATATAGGAATTTTTCCTTTATAACAATTCAGATTTTCAAATAGTAGTTTCTTAAGGCTCGTTCCCACCAAGGCGAGAGACGTGAAGATTCAAGAGGCAAGCGACAAAATGTTTTCGACCCCTTCACAGCGAAACGTCAGAAATAGCACTGCGCCTAGTGAAAAACTGCTTCGAGTTGAAAGTTGGGCAACTCCAAGCGGTAAACTGCAAACCGGTTTCAGGCGACCGCGGTGAGGCTAGTGATGGGTCAAATTTTTTCGCTTGCATTTTGTCGCCTTGGTGAGCACGAGCCTTTATTGTCGTTTTATATTTGAATCATTAAAACTGAAAACAACATGAAGTATATATCAGAAAATACAGCTAGTGAATAATGTTCAGCAATGTCAACAATGAATAATAGTTAACAAACGCTGATAAAGAAAGGCTCCCTATTATAAAAAATGATAAAACTGAAATTGCTTTTAAGATTTATCCACGAATATTGAGACCTTTTTTGAATAAGAATTCACCTTTGAATAAATCTGCATCTGCAGCTTCATCAGAAAGGCTGATTTTAACTATCTGTACTAAACAGGGAAAAAAGATGAAATCAGTGGTATAATCAAATTTATTCGACCGTCGTGAAAGACGAAATAAGACCCTTTTAAGGGAAAATTTGAAATGCGTGCAAATTTGAAAAACATAGGGATATCCGGGTATGGACAACTAAGCAAAGAAGAGATGATAAATTTGAACTAAGAAAGGAAAAATGCATAAAGGAAACCTTGTTTTCTGATCTCAGACATTAAGGAATTTTACATTAAATTATAAATGTATATATTGCATCAGTACGTCTTCTTCTAATCAGACTACAACGGATTAAATTGATTATGACAGGGATTCCAGTCAAACCAGGTTTATGACTTTAAAATCTTCCAGCATCTCAAGAATTCCCTAATGACTTTTAAAAATCCGAATATTTCTCAACATCCCACATTAAAGGCATTCTTCAAAAGCAGACAATAAATCTTATTTATTTTACACAGAACAAAAAAAAAATAATCCATGAATAAAAGTTTCTCTCAATTGTCTCGATGTTTTTGTTACTAGATTTCCCCCCCCCCAACATTTTTCCTAACCGAAAATGACGTCAAATATTCTCTTTTTTTCCAGAACTGATTGAATTTGCACGGATCTAATCAATAAAAAGACGTCTCCGTTTTGCAAGCACGGAAGTTTTATAATTCTGTTTGCTCAAGAATCGGGTTCTTTAAAGTTAGGCCTTTGCCGAAGAGACGGGAAGGGGCTTTCGAGAGCTGAAGTACTTACTCAGGGAAATAAAGAACCGTTTCGTGAGAAATCAGTAATGTGCTATGATGCACGAGCTTCGCTTTTTAAAACAATTTGACAATTTGTCCCTCTTCTCGTATTGCTATTGAAATGTACAGGGAATCCTCTTCTACCGTAAAGTATCGCACGGGGAAATGAGTAACAAACAAATCAATGGCAAAATAATAAAAACTTCAAATAAAGGAAAAAATTTAGAACACTTAATAATACAGAGACATAAAATAAGAGAGGAGCAAAAAATGTAAGAATCTTGTAAGTAAGAATGGACACATTTTCAACATTACCCTTAAAAATTATTTTAAACATTTAAATAAGAAAGTCTCTGTTTTAATTTTTTTATTATGGTGTATTGGGTTTTTTATTATGATGCATTGCTTTTTATTGTGTTGTACTTATGCATACCAAGAACAACCAACGTTTGTGAAAAAGGGAGGAAATTTCCATTTTTTTTATTGTAATGTATTGATTTTTATTGTCGTGTATTGGACTTTTTTATTGTTGTCTGCCTAAAGATAGATTCTAAAACTTGAAATGATTTTCTTTGTAAGGGGTAGGGTTGTCAGCCCAACTCTCTACAGTCAAATGAGTTCTTGAGGCCTGAATGACCGAGTGCCTATCGCTCTGGCTCTGGATTGGATTCTAAACCACTACAAACATCCATGTCACCTCTGGGATTCGAACCCAGAGGTGCCATGGTTTATGATAAACTATGGTGCCATGGCTTATGACAAACGATAGAAACATATTATCGTTTGTTAATGATTACTACATAGATCTGAATAGGAACTTAAAGCGATCGTTCGATGAAATGACAGTCTGGTAAGAATTATCTTGCTTTTTAATAGTATCAGAAACGGAAGTGACTTGACGTGATATGTGTGGTCTATAGAGAAAATAACTACCGAGTAAAGAGTTTATTTCTGCTTTCCTCTTTCTTTTTCACTTTTATGTACATTAGTAATTACAATTTTCAGACTGGAGTTTCGTGGCATTTCAGCGTTATAGGAAAAAAGAATTACTCACTATGAGGTAGAAAAGCAAATTCAAAATACACTTGGCACTTTATAGACGGAAGTAGAATTTCGATAGCAAATTTTACATCAGAGAGAGTGACCGACTGAATAGAGTATCTGCTAAACCCTATATCAGGCTGAATAATTTAAAATATTTATATCCTAGCAGCAATAGAACTTGATTGATATCTGCTGATTCCCGTTTTAAACTCACTCCTTAGAAAAAGATTTAATGTCAGCTGGGTGCAGGGCATGTAAACACATCGCATTGGTAACAATACTGCACGTTGAAAATTTTACTCCTGGAAAAAAAAAACCGAGCAGACTCTGTGGCGTTTGTGAGGTCAAAAAAACTACTCCTGGCAAACAGCATTTTTCTGTATCAATTTGTCAGAACCGACATTCTTAAACAAACTCCGACATAGAAATGGTGCCGCTAACCTGCATATACGGCCAAATAATTTAAAATATTAATAAAGCACAATTAAACAAAATACGAAATTAATACCAAAACAAACTAATTAATTTTACTTTTAAAGAATACTTAAGTATGATATGAAATTGACAAATTTATATGTACAGGGTGATTGAACTGTCAAGGGACAAACTTTGAAGGATGGTACAGGTTATTAAAATATACATTTTTTGTACAGAAATGTAGTGCCGAAAGTGACGCGTTTTCACACGAACACACTTTCAAAAGAATTTTTCG
This sequence comes from Caerostris darwini, assembly GCA_021605075.1. NCBI lineage: Eukaryota > Metazoa > Arthropoda > Arachnida > Araneae > Araneidae > Caerostris > Caerostris darwini. The sequence continues at coordinate 37,479 of BPLQ01006723.1, read as the reverse complement.
CAACAACCTGGTACAATCCCCAATTGATACCAGTTTCGTGGCGTGTTTCAAGTCTTCTGGTTGGCTACCCTGGTGTGCACTTTTCTTTTATTCGTACTCTTGTGTTTTCATTTACGAGACTCCAGTTGACTCCATTGAAAATTTTGTTGCTCCACTACCCCTTGCTGCTGCAATCTTGCTCGAAATGCTGGTATCTGTTCCCTAATCACTCCTCCGACTCTACCAAGCGTGTATTACTGTCGAGTTACATGCATTTTGAGCATTTACTGCAAAAATTGTAGCACTTTGCAATGATATTGTGAATAAATAATGTTTTTCTTTTCAATTCTTTTTTTTGTGTGTGTTCTTGCCTCGACGCATCACTTCGGATCCTACATTCCTATATAAAAGATGTATATTTTAGTAGGCTCTACCAATTGTCACATGATTGTTGAATCACTCTCTATAAATAGGGATTTTCTTTATGGTAAAATATTAGTAGAGTTTATTCGAACAATAGTATAAACCGCAAAATTATTTAAATGGCCCATCTTTAAATTCTACAAAAACAATGCATTAACGTTTCATCGTAATTTATAGCTAAACGTGTTACATTGCATTACATTACGTTGTAGAAAGAAACCAGATTTGGAATAAAATATGAAATAGCTTTTATTGTTACTAATTGGTATTTTTAATACAAGTATTGATATAGTTTTACTAGGTTTAAATAAATTATAGCTTTGTGACCGATGGAGAGAAACATTTTATGCCATTTAATTAATAATGAAAATGTACATTAATTATATATGGATATTATATTTGTAGCTTTTTGAATTAAAAGATCCAATTAAAAAACAAATTTTATGCGTCATTAAAAGACCAAACACATAATTGTCATTTTTTGTCTAAAATTCTTCTATTTGATGTCACACGTATTCATATTTAATAATGATATCGATCACTCATATTTGAAAAGTTTAAATCAGGAGATATGTGCTTAGAAAAAGAAGGCTAACTAGAGCAGGACCTATAATTTAACGTGGATTCTGAACCACTCACAAACATCCATGCCACCGCCAGGATTCGAACCTGAAGCCTGTGGTACTAAAGGCCAGAGCGCTATCCAATTGGCCATCAGGGCCCCAGGAACCTTCTGGGACGCATGAAAGCTTAATTTGGAACTACGTCCTGAAGGCAAAAGTTAAAGTGAACCCCTACAATAACTGTTAAGAGAATTTGTTGTTGATCTTCTAGTAATAATAACAGTTTCGAGACCTCTTGCAGAAACTGGAAAGTTGAGTAATAGTTTACAAATGGAATCCACATGAGTCGACAGATTGCAAGGCATACACATTCGCACATCGTTGAGTATTTCGCAAAGAAATTGTTACTTTATGGGTTGCATCATTACTTGTGATGAAAATTTGGATATTGTATAATAATCGCAACCAAAGCGCAACACGCACCCAGTTCAAGCTTGCATCCAAAGAAGACAATGTTGACGTTTTGGTGGAATCAAAGGGGAATTATCCATTACAGTTTCCTAGGCATAGGTCAAACAATTAATACAAAGTAGAATTGTCAACAAATTGATATTGAGCGACAGAAATTGTAATCATCAGAATCATCTTTGGTGAATCGAAAAAGCTTTGTTCTTCTTAATATCTCAGAATTTCAAGTTTCCCAAATCGCACTCCAGACAATGAATGAGTGAAAATTTGAGGTTATGCTTTACCAACTACTTTCACCAAACTTGTCTTCCAATGACCATCAGCTTTTGAAATCGCTTTAAAAGAATGAACGCTTTGTCAATTACGAAACTGACAAACTTCCTTTACTGAATTTATTGACTTCAAGTCAAATGTGTCCTCTGAAATTGGCATAAAAAATGCTTTGTAATGTAGGGCAGAAATAGATTAATATAGATGGAGAATATTTTGATTCAGTATGTTAAAAAAATTTGTGTTTGTGTTCTTTTAAAAAATGTGTACTCAAAAGTACATTTCCTATTCAACAACCCAATACGTAATATCAATTTTTACGTCAATTATAAGTATTATTAATTATACGCATTATCATATTTAAATCAATATATTTATGGCATTTCAGGATATTAATATCTAAACATACAACTGTGACTAAAAAGTAAGACCAATTTTATTTTTCAAAGACTCTTTATTTATTCTTTTATTTCATCGCCTTCAAAGTAATCCTCTCCGGACTTAAGCCAACTTTTTTTCCAATCCTCAATGCATGCTAAAAAGTCATCGGCAGGGATGGCCTTCAAAGCGCGCAGTGATTCACGTGGAATCTCTTCAATCGACTCAAAACGGATATCCCCGGAGTAGTCTATAGAGTTTAGGGAATAGCCAGAAGTCTCACGGATGTGAATGCGGTGGTTGTGGAACGTTATGGGTTTCACTTTTGGTGAAAACATCACGAAGAATCAATGAAGTGTGAGATGGCGCATTCAGCGCTTTCGGTACCAATCGAGATTTGACGCCAAAATAGAAATGGCCGATCCTTTTGAAATTCCAATATCATCAGCAAGGTCTCTAATTGTAAATCGGCGGTTTGCAAGCACCAAATCTTTAATTTTTCGGACGTAAGCTTCATCGGTTGAGGTGGATGGTTGACCAGACGTCTCTCTGCCTTCTTTGAACTGTTTATACCACTTGTAAACATTTCTTTCCGATATAGGAATACTCCCCGAATGCCTTCTACAACATTATATATATTTCCGCAAACAAAATTTATTGAAAGTTTTTTGCTCAATTAATTCAGACATTTCAAAAATCGCCTGAATCACTTTTAACGTCTAACTATCCACTTTTCGACTTGGCTTGACTAGTGCCTTGAGATTTATGCTCGCTGATGCTACTTTCTATCAATTTATCCAACTGCCGTTAAAATACTAGAGATAAAAAAAGTTGACAAAGCTGAAAATTAAACCTTTATAAAGGAACTACTCTAAATCTTCATTTCATTGCCTAACATGTATTACAAATTTAATTTTAAAAAAAAGAATTGTCGTTAAATACTTTCCGGCAACCAAAAAATAAATAAATAAATAAGATGGATAAATTATAAAAAGAAATCCTCTCCTCTAACATAAAAATTGTAATCCCTAACACTTCCGGTCTATCGTGACGGTGAATGCGAGATAGAAATACATATCTCTATACGGAAAGAGAGAACTGTATACATCTTTATACAGATCTATCAGCAAAATCAGGAAATTTGTGCCTGGTCCCTTATAGGTAATGTGACGTAACACACCGATAGTTAGCGCAACAGGTTGCTACGTGACTACCTCTTCGCACCACCCTGGAAGAAAAAGGCTTCCAGGATTAGAACGTAATCTGTATTTCGCTAAGTAGATTTGTCCTCCCAATCGCTCTCACAGACGGTCACGAAGTCAGGAATGGCGAAGTCAGGGTTGGCGTAGGCTGCGTAATACATCCTCAGGGCAAATAGGTTTCGAAGGAAGGTCATACAGAAATATATGGGCAACGTTCTGTTTTAAATTATTAATTTAATTTAGAATATTAAGATGTGTTATGATTTTTTGACAGTTTAATTAGAAAAAAAACTCGATTAATTTATGAAATAAAAATTATGGCAAGTGATGAACAATTTATGACTAAACTGGTCAACATGCATGATATACCAATTAATTATACTATTGGGTTTTTCAAAAGGAAGGAAAATATTTTAAATTTTTATTTACAATGAACGGAGTAATGATGGGCCACATTTTACACATCAATGGATAGAGGAAAATTCAAATAGTTTGGTTTGTCACTCTACGGTCATCTTATGCACACTTTGGGATAATTAGACCGGGAACAATAGTTTCAGAACATCAATCAAACAAACATCCATTCTACCACCAGGATACGAATCTGGAGCTCCAATGGCTATGTCCAATCCTAGCCAATTGGCCACCAGGCCGCAGACTAACGTTCAAAGTTATTACATGCATTCAATGAGAACACCATTTGTTAAACGATAAATGTCGAACAGGTACAACTATTCCTTCATTTTGAGCGGCCTGATGGTCAATTGGTTACCGGACTTCTGGTCTTTGGTACCACAGGTTTCAGGTTCGAATCCTGGCGGTGGCGTGGATGTTTGTGAGTGGTTCGGAATCCACTTTAAACTGTAGGTCCCGGTCTAATTAGTCCAAAGTGAGCACAAAATGACCGTAGACCGTCTGTTTATGATATGTAAGACCGTTGAGATTGGACTTGGTTGGTTGGAACTTGAAATATTAAAAATAAATTTAATTGTAAAAAAGAATAACAGTTCTATTCAAACGGAAACAGCAGATGTACCAATTCTACGTTTGTCGCATAACAAATAGTGCCCACGTAGATTGCCTAAAATAACTTTGAGCTTTCCTGTCTCCATTGATGTGCAATATGTGACCCACCATTTCCCCTTTCTTTGTAAATAATTATTTAAAATATGCCCTTTCATTTTGAATAACCCTATAATATCTTTGTTGTCAAATTCGATCAAATGGCAAATCGTTTTTTATGTAAACCCTTATTATTTGAAAATGAGATTAAATTCTAAATTTAGCATCAGTTTCATCGCTAACAGAAGTTTCTCTTCCAGCATAATAAGTATTGTAATAGGTAACTTTAGCCTAACTATATAACTTAATATGCAAAAAGTGTTCGTAAACTCATACAACCATACATTTAAATGATTTTGTGAGATACTATTTTTTGATCTTGAGAGCTACACAATTTTTTAAGATAATGCAAAATTCTTATGTGTCATATTTCCATTTAAGTCTGTACTACTTACTTGGCTCAAATTGAAAAATAATTACAAAATTAATTACAAAATAATAATAATTAATAAGAAACTTTTGCAATTAGGAACAACCTGATAATAGAAATTATAACGCATAACTTTACGTGTTAAAATAAAATTTAAAAATTTACAAAAATATTTTAATATCTGTTAGTATATCCAATGAATTTTAGCTACAATATATATATATATATATATATACACTGAAGTGACAAAAGTCATGGGATACCTCTTAATATCGTGTCGGCCCTCCTTTCGCCCGGCGAAGTGCAGCAACTCGACGTGGCATGGACTCAAAAAGTCGTTGGAAGTCTTCTGCAGGAATATTGGGCCATTCTGTCTCGATAGACGTCCATAATTGTGAAAGCGTTGACGGTGCAGGATTTTGGGCACGAACAGACCTCTCGATGATGTCCCATAAATGCTCGATGGGATTCATGTCGGGCGATCTAGGTGGCCAGATCATTCGTTGGAATTGTCCAGAATGTTCTTCAAACCAATCGCGAACAGTTGTGGCCCGGTGACATGGCGCATTGTCATCCATAAAAATCCCATTGTTGTTTGGGTACATGAAGTCCATGAATGGCTGCAAGTGATCTCCAAGTAGCTGAACATAAGCATTTCCAGTCAATGTTCGGTCCAGTCGCACCAGAGGACCAAGTCCATGCCATGAAAAAACAGCCCACACCATTACGCAGCCACCACCAGCTTGAACAGTGCTTTGCTGACAGTTTGGGTCCATGGCTTCGTGGGGTCTGCGCCACACTCGAACCCTACCATCAGCTCTTACCAACTGAAATCGTGACTCATCGGACCAGGCCACGGTTTTCGATTCATCTAGGGACCAACCGATATGCTCCCGTGCCCACGAGAGTCGCTGCAAGCGATGTCGTTCTGTCAGTAAAGGCACTCGAGTCGGTCTTCTGCTGGAATAGCCCAAGAAAGCCAAATTTCTCCGCACAGTTCTAACAGACAAGTCCCTTGTACGTCCCACATTGATTTCTGCGGTTATTTGACGCAGTGTTGCTTGTCTGTTAGAATTTACGACTTTTTGCAGACGTCGCCGGTCTCGGTCGTTAAGTGCAGGCGGTCGACCACTGCGCTGTCCATGGTGGGATGTTATGCCTGAAATTTCATACTCTCGGCACACTCTTGACACAGTGGATCTGGGAATGTTGAATTCCCTAACGATTTCCGAAATGGCATGACCCATGCGTCTAGCTCCAACTAACATTCCACGTTCAAAATCTGTTAATTCCCGTCGTGCGGTCATCATCACGTCAAAACTTCTTCACATGAATAACTTGAACAGAAATGAAAGCTCTGCTAAAGCACTGCGCATTTATACCTGTTCTACGCGATGCTACTGCCATCTGAAAATTTGCATATTGCTATCCCATGACTTTTGTCACTTCAGTGTATATATATATATATATATATATATATATATTGTCGCTAAAAGCACTGCCTTTTTGCTCTTACACTATACCATATATATTTTCATATATTTTGACATCAATTTTAGCGTATTTTGTGTAACTTCTGTTTATAATGATACATATTTTATAAAAAAAGAAGGTATTTTTATATAATTTTTATTCTTAATGCATCTGAGTCTCATCTCAAGACTGCAAAACTTCAAACAAATGTCCATATTCTGTAACAGTAAAGGAATTTAGTGTATTGTGTAACATCCAATGCTTAACATCAAGTAGCGTGCTCTTGGTTACACTTTTTCCTGCAAATGAAATTTAGATTTATTTGTGCAGCCATTTACCCCAATCAGTTTTGTAGAACTTCAGTATACGCTCTGGGAATCATTATCTTTAAATTTTTCAAGTCGTTGCATGCTCATGCCTCCTTTTTTTTTTTTTTTTTTTTTTTTTTTGTCATATGCAATATTCTGTCAATAACTATTTTTTACACAATACCATACGTCAATTTCTTTATCCAGATGTATGAAATATGTTTTTACCACAGAGTGCTTCAAATGTATCACAGAAGGTTCACTTTTATAAGAGGAAGATGCCACTTTCTGTTAAATTCAAACATCTCGTTTCTTTCAAAGTGAGGCAAATGGTACTTAATTAAAAGAGATTTAAAACTCTGATTACAGAAATTTAGCTTTAATTTGGAGTTTAATCTTAGACTATATATAGTCTAAGATTTCTTATAAATTAAGCTAACAAGTAGACCGTTCTTCTTATATGCAGGCTGCATTTGTTTCTCCTCATATTTTGAATAGGGTTTAATATTTTAATGTCAACATTTTCGGTTTTAATAATTGGTATAAAAAATATTCGATATTCCTTTCAATTTGCATAGATTTTGAATTTATACTCGCTCTCAAGTTAAAAATAAACAAAAAATCGTATAAAAAACTTTGAAAATTAATACACGAGCAAAACCACAGGTAATTTCTGATGTTCAAATTAATTTATGTTTCTGAGTTCAGAGCAAATATTTAATGCATGTGTAAACTTTGAATTCATTGGCTTACCCTAATTTCGAAATTTATATTTTAGATGTTCATGGAATTATAACCATGTTTTAAATATGTAAATAAAGCAAATAATTTATACGTTAGTTGTAATAGCATTCAAATGGTTTTTGTTGGAATATTTTATAATTTTAATCGTAATTTAAAAAACAAAATAACAGAACAAGTACACTAATACATTTGACATTTATATGAATCAGCAAATCTTGCTGGTAGTTTTACAGCAGGATGCCAGCAGTAAGAGAATATTGAATAGTTATGTCACTAATATTTGAAAATAAAACTCCCAGTAGCAAAATACATGGAATTTCCATTCTTTTTTTTCACCTGTACCAAAATGAAAGGATGGGTTTTCTGATCCCTACATAAATACAGAAACTTTTGATTCGACTTACTAGTTGAGTATCTCTAGCTCATCACACTAAGTGATTCCATACATTATGAAAGAATATTTTATATTAATGATTTTCTACGAATATCAGCAAAAATATGGTCTATTTTTAAATATTTTTATACATATTTATTTTAATCCAAACCGTACGGAGTGAATTAATTAAGCTTTAAACTGTAGGAAAACCAATTGGAAATTTTATTGTCCTCCTTTAATATATGTTTTGAAGATTCAGTTGTCTAAGAATTTTGTTATTGGTTAAAATTACTTAAAAAGCTCATGATTCTGAATTTACGAGAAATCAAAATGTAATCTTTTAAGAAAGGATAATTTTAAGATTGAATACTCTTTTAAGAAAAGGAGTATTCGATCTTTCGTTAGTAAATTCCACTACCATTTAATCATGGCTTAAGAGACATGCAGTTTAGTTTGTGGATTTCGGACGATCGTTTTATTTGCAACAATTTTGTGTTTACATGTTCAAGCATGATATAAAAATCTTTCTGTGTGAAGCTATTCAAGCTATTGTGAAGTATTTATCCATTGTAGATCAAAGAAATACATTTCTACAGCAGGTATCCTTTCATTTTTTTCACTATATTTACATATTACAGTTTTATTATTGTAATTTACTGCTTATGATTCCTGAATTGTAAAATGAAAAAACTTTGTTGCCGGAATTATAGATCACTGCGAACAATGTGGGAAAAGTTTCATGAAAACTAATACTATAAAATCTCAATCTAATATATGCTTTTTGTGACAAAAAAAAAAAAAAAAAAAAAAAAAAAAAGAAAATAACAGCACTTTGCGCTCAAGAAAAATAAACACTCTTATAAACATAAAGAAAGAAACATTGCGAAATAGTGGACAATAACCGAAAACAGGAAAGAAGACAAAATTCAAAGCACATCCTTCATCAGTGTGTGCTAGTGGATAAAAAAAAGCATGGAATCAAGCTGTAAATAAAATTCATAAACGCTTCACAAAAGGCAGAATTGATAATTAACTGATGTTGATCACAATTTTCATTTCTTTAACGAGTACAAGAGAGATCCTAGGAAAAAGACCAATAAAGGCAATAAAACATTAAAAATAATGCTTACTAAAGACCCTTTTAAAGTTAGGTTATTAATAGTGAGGGGTAAAATTTAAAAGCTATCTTTCGGCAGCCTTTACTGAAACTCATCTTCTGTCAAAACATTTATTTCAAATTAACATTATCTCCCGAATATATTACTTTTGAAAAATAACTATGTTGAAGTAATTTTAGTCGATGAGTCATTTTTTTTCCAAAAATATTTCCTTCTTCTCATGTTACTAGAATAACTAGAAGTTTAAGGGTTTCATTACCGTTATAGCTCTTGTGCTGTGATAGTGTTTTTTTTTTTTGTTTGTTTTTATTTTTAAGCTAGTGTATTCTTCCTAAGATTGTCATTGCAAATAAAAAGTATTGTGCGTTTAAAGTCATCTGTATACAACTTAAGAATATGATTATGGACTGGTTTTGTAAACTAATAAAAAAAGAATTAGTTTGTACGATCCAAATTAAAATAATGTTCTCTTTCAATGACAGACACGTATGGCATAGATAGAAGCGATGTATTGAAAAAAAACGTAACTGGCTGCAAAAATCATTTTGTTTTAACCCAGGGGATTAAGGAAAAAGTTTTGAAACATTCAGAAAATATCTTGCAATACAGCAAGCAATTTAACACGTAATCAATAAAAGAAATGTAAATGTTTAACCTTGAATATGTTTCTGTGCTTGCTTGGTTTGGTCTGTCCCTCTACGGCCATTTTCTACACACGCAGGGTTAATTGTACCGGGACCTACAGTTTAACGGGGAGTCCGAACCACAAACAAACATCCATGAACCAGAAAACTGGGATACCAAGGGCCAGAGCGCTAGCCAATTGGTAGTCAGGTCGCGCCTTTGCATAAAGAAAGGTACCTGAGCATGTTTCACATGGAAGCCGCACAAACCACAACACAGATCAATAGCTGCGATTTCAAATCTCTTCAAATAACACCTGAATATTTCATGATCCATTTTAATTTTTGTATTTTCAAAATTATAGAAAAAAATGTTATACCGAAATTATATAATAATAACTAATCATTCATATTTATTATTGCAAATATAAAATATTATAAAAATTTATCTAAAATTTATTTTATTCAGGCATATAGTAAAAAAAAAAAAAAATGGTATTACAAGTTCTTTCGTTAGTATTTTATGTAAAACATATGCTGACATTTGAATAACGTGTGTGCTCAGCACCTTTGAAAAATATGTAGTTTATCGTAAGGCACAGACATTTTCATAACTCTAACATATTATAGTATGTGTAATGCTGCACTCATACACAGCAACGACATATGTGAAAGCACATTCAAGCATAGTTTTTCTTTTAAAAAAAATTGTATTTTTTTTTCAAAAATAAACACATTACTTTCACAATGCACTCAGAATTTTTTTTCTCTTTCAAATTAATAAGTACAAAGTTTTTTTATAACTTTTTTGTGAGAAGGGTAAAGCATATCAAAAGCATACCAAAAAAAAAATTATTTATTGCAATTCATCAACGTCTGCATTGCTTTGCAAAGAAGTATTTTAACGATTTTTATTTATTAATAGTTCAAACTATGCAAAAAACGCATTTTTTTTTAAATTTTGAACATCATTTATCACTGTCAAAAGTATACCTTTGCTCAAAATATTTATATAATTATTTATTTTCAGTTTTATATTTCGATCGAGTAAGTTTTTTGTTCCGTTAATATTATTTGCTTTAAAATATTTTGAAACAATATTACAAAAATTAATCTTGCTATCAAAGTATGGGCAGTTTAATAATTTATTTTAATTTTTAGCAAACTAATGCCTTTTTAAAACATAAATAATCATTAAAAATAATGTTTTTCAGACATTGCAGAAATTTGGGCTGAGTAATGTTTAAAACCTATGATAATAATAATTATATGTTTAATATGAACCCAAAAACAGCCCAACATAGTTTGCCCAATAAATTCCAACTTTATATCACATTTTTTAAAGTCATTTAAAATGTAAAACTCATTTTCTGCAGCTGATATTCTGAGCATCTTATTCACGATTTATAAAAACCTGTTATAAACCTTCAAAGACCCACATGTTGAACGTTGCCACATCCTAATGAGCACAAAAGGAAAGATTATTTCAGGGATAATAGCCAGAATTGGTCGCTCATATAGAATGTAGCATTTCTCCCACAATAATAGATATAGCATTTCCGTTTTCAGGAGAGAGGAATGTATATTATTTAACCAGTGCAGAATAACAACTTATCACTCAAATCTGACAGCAGATAAGCAGTATCGTGGATATTAATACTACATGCAATTATAGTTCTGTTCTAATGAGAACAACCTGCAACTCAAATCTGATCAACAAATCTGACTTTCATGATAGTGAGTTCTCATGAAATTAGCGATTGTCTATGCGACCTTCACAGGTCGATATAATTAAAGATGGAATACGGGCTACACCATGAGTTGCTGCATCGTGATGGGTGATAGACCATGAGCTGAGGTTATGTCCACTCCAATCAGAAGTGAGGTAAGTTGACCCCTCCCCCTCTTGATGGATTTTCTTAAAGGGAGAGTTTGGGAGTAGAAGAGTGTTCCGTGATGAGTCGACAAGTAGAGTTGTTTTATTCCTCTTTTTCTCTAAAGTGACTGAACAAGATTCCACTGGAGATTGTAGCCTGTTCACAAAGTGAGCTCTTTGTGGTTTCCTGTATCATACCGTGTGATAATTAAGATCTGCCTCAGACCGGGTGCAATAGATTTGTCATAGACTCGATAACTCTGAAAGTGAGCTTGTGAATCAATTGATATCTTTAATTTTCATTTTTTTTGTAAGTAATAATTTGTAATTACCCAGAGTTCTGTATATATATATAATGCTTTTAAATAAAAATTAAAGTGTTCTCATGAAACTGAAAGGGACCTTCTTCTTGAAGTCGTTATAAGTCTAATATAGGCTGAGACGTTACATTCTGTTCAACACCTCATCGTGTGGGTACCTATTCCGAAGTGATCTTATCTACTTGCCATGTGCTTTATTTTCCAGACACGCCTCCTTCGTTGCTAGATAGTCTAAGTTAACATATTGTGTGAACCGAAAAAAACCCCAAAAGCAGGAGATAATAATTGTCATATTCACTGAGTTAAAAGATCTATACTAGGGCTTTCTGAACTTGTGTATCAAATTTGATTCTTTAATTTTCATTTCGTTGTACAGAATAATTTTTAATACCCAGAATTCTGTATATGTATATATATATGTCTGTGTGTGTAATGCTTGTAAATAAAAGTTAAAGTGTTCTTATGAATCTTAAAGTGGCTCTCTTCTTGAAACCGTTATAGGTCTAGTATAAACCGAGGCATTTCAGTGAGTTTATTCACAGAATCACCATCAAGCATTTCTATTTCTATTAATTTATATTAGGCGTTCCCTCCCCACCTCCGAATTCTAATTTGCATGTGCGATGTGTTGATGATAATTTCTAATTTGCATGTGTGACGAATTCTGATTTGCATTCCCTCACACCAATGAATGAATCACGAATCTGGTGCAGTTTTCTGGTGACGTATCATTCGTAAAAAATAATTTCTTTTTTTAATCTGTTGTCTGAAATATTATTCTATAGAAATAAAATTTATTTTATTTAAAATTTAAAAAAAAAAAACATACTAAATATATTGTTAATCTTATACTTATGAATGGGTCCAAAAACCTAATGCGAGATCTAATATTTTATTTCTATCAGTTTCACGAGTGATTATGGTAAGAATTCGAAACTAAATTTCGTAAAAGCTGAGCCTTTTAATTGTTGAAGGAACTATTCAGAGTGCTGTCGAAACATATATTTAGGCAGGTGCTATGAATAGAGGGTTCTCTCTCGACTCTTTTGCATGTTATGCAATTAAGAATAGCCTACATCTTTATTCTGTTCTCTTTAAGGGTCCTAATTTTTAACCCTTACTTACGTCACCCCACTTGACAACTCCGACGGAGACCCTGGAACCAGTGAAGTTGGGTTGAGTTATGTTTATGAGCAAGGCAGTCAGGAATATGTTTCACGCTACACCAGTGACATTGCACGTAATTTAATTTTAAAGCTGCTTAAATGTTCATAATTGCCTAAACTCAGAAACTAAAAAAAGCAACTGTTTGTTCAGATTATTCACAAAAGTTCCAGAGACAAATGATTAGTCTGGCATTACATTGATTTATAAGATAAAATGAGACATGAATCTATTGAAAATAAAAGAGAGTAACATATATTGTGTAAAGGAGGGGTTGCAATCATGAATATACTAAACATTGCAATGTTACTACTTATTTTAGAATAATATTAAAAATCAGAGTAATTTTAAGGGAAATAAGCCAATTCTTTAATGTACTTTTCATTCAAGTATTCTTTTAACGTTGAGCCATCTCCATAATTAAGGCCTTTCTTCAATTTCATAGATATGAAGGCAATAAATACTTAAAATTAAAAACATTTCTTGATGCTTTTTCCCTGTTTATAACTTAAGTATAATGTTTGTATACTTTAAATTATTCTTGAAAAATGTTGAAATAATAAATGCATATCTTAGAAACAAGCAAAAGCATTATTAATTTGTTCTACACAAAGAATATGGCTTCTACTTGGGTATTGTCTTAGAAATTGGAAAGAAAAATAAAATGTCTTTGCAATAATAACCTTCAGTTAATAATACATTTTTTCACCAGATGCATTGTACAGAAGCAGGTAATTTAAAAAAGCCATGTTATTAAAGAGTATTACAAATTTATTTCCTTTCTTTGTGAGTATTTCCAAGTGTAATTCCCTTTTAATCAATATTAAGGACAAATTGAAGTGTTTTTTAACAAACATTATTTTCTAATATTGGAATTACAACAAATGAAGCAATTTTCCAATAGTCTTAAAGCAGCTTTATTTTGTGTAAACCTTTTGCAAAATTCACCTGCTACCAATTAATTCAGAAAGCAAAAAGCTAAACTCCTTCCGGGGACTCTGTACAAAGATTCTAAGTCAAATATATTTCTGCAGACAGTTACCAGACCTAATGGAAACCGACATATATTCTAAGTACAACTCTTTGCAATTTCAACTTTGTATTGGTTCCTTAATTTCGTCTCTATCATTTCGATCAATTCAAGGCAGCTTTCAAAAAAGATATAACATACATTAAAATTAAACATCTGAAATTTCATAATATAACATACATTAAAATTAAACATCTTAAAATTTAACTGAAAATATGACACATCATTCATTATCGCAATAATCATTGCATAAGCATTAATATAATGATTTCTTGAACTATGTCGTTAACTATAAATAATACTTTTTGATGGAATTATTTTTCTTTGAAAATATGGTCATGATGATGTAAGTACTATCTTATTATGTAATTAAGTAAGTACTATCTTTCCTGCAAGATATAAAGTTGAAGATTCGCCAAATCGAAGAACCGAGAAAACCGTAAACTTTTGAGAATATCTAACGTGGCAGAAAATGCCCTATCTGCTTTAAGTTTTTATTTCAGCGATATTCATTGCCAAAACACATGTTTCAGTTTAAAATTGCGTTCAACAAAATAAATCGTGTCGTTGCTGGAAAATAGAATAAAAGGTGCAAGACTGCGTCGATCGATATAATTTTTTTTATTAAACTAGCAGAACTCAGCATACGTTATCCTACCAAAAAAAAATGCATTGTAAGAAATTACATATCGCTAATATATTCTCCATTTTCAAATATATGTTCAAATATAGGCACGATCATCCCCCTCAACACCCATCGGTTGCTGTTATGTATTGTTGTGACTAATCCTCAGGGTCCTGCAGTGAGGGATGGATAATCCACTCATGCATGGAGGGAAAGGGGGCAGCTTCTGATGTGATGTGACCTATGGCTTAAAGTGGATTCCGAACCACTACAAAAAGCCATGGCAGCTCAGGGACTGGAACCCAAAACTTGTGGCACAGAGCGCCAGAGTGCTAGACACTCGGCCATTCAGACTCACACCCATCGGTGGTTTACATAAGGCCAACTATGTTCCATTCACACCAGTGTAAATGGTAGGGGGGTACATAGGTACATATCCATACGTACATAGTTCACATAGCCTTAGGTAAGGAGTGTGGAGGTTGGAGTGTTGGAAGTGGAGGTTGGAGTGTGGAGAAAAGAAAATCCCGTCTCGGGATTCAATAATAACATAGACAGCGGAATTCGGGTTTGATGGCATTAGATTCACTCACTGTTTCAGCAAACAGAAGACTCGATGGCGATTGTGACAATGTGTATAAAATTGTTTTGTATCTATGGACAGGTTATCTCTAATGTAGTCCCAAAAGAAATGTCTTCACCTCGCCTGACATGCATAAGTGGAAGACGAGATAAATCTGTTGATGCTAAACAAAAAAAACTAAAAATCAATTGCTTTGTGCGAAATAAAAATAATTAAAGTGAAAAAACAATATATCTCAATAAAGTCACTAAAAATAATTTAATGTGACACTCAAATTCCTTTGGAAATAAAACTAACATGGTTGCAAATCTTTTCCAAAAATCCAGCTTACTTCATCGTTTTCTGATCTTAGCTGCTAACAGAGTTCAGACAAAAATTACCCGTGTAAAGACTGTGAATATCATAAACGCCCTCGAGTCACTTCGTTTTTTGAAACAGCATCTACAAAGCGTCTGCCCTAATGCTCACCATTGGCCTACGTTTCCACTTAGCCACGAGTCGGTCAAACCTACAATAAATTTAACTAACTAACTAACTTCCCGGCCATACAGTGCATGTTGGACCATGACCTTCCTAGCAATACGAATTTATAGACGTCTGCCAGAGCTGGGGTTTCTGATTTGTGATCCTTAGGTTCTTCAGATCATTTTCCACTTCATCAATCCAACTCTTTTTTGGCCTTTCTTTTTTTTCTTTGTCCTGGCATTTCCCCTTTTAAAGTACAATCAATCTGCTTTGTAATATACAAGGTCTTAAATGATCTTTAAATCATTTCTATTGTAATGAAAACTTCTTGAATTTATCTTAAGAAACTTGCAGCACTAAATGTAAATAATTATATTTGCTACCGTAATTGCAAATGTAAAGTGAATCTTAATGATGCGATTTCTGAGGTCAATTCTGTGGTTTTGGTAATCAATTCATTTGAAAGACAGGGCTTGCCACTTTCATCTTCCCCCTCGCTCACTAATGAGAGAAATTAATGAAAAAAATTACTGAAATTTACCTGGCATAATGTAGAGTCTCATTTTGTGGTTATGATTTCCCTTACAGTATGTACTGAATGTAAGGAAATCAGCAAATTTATGTTTTATGAGAAAGCATCCAAACTGTATTTTCAAAAGTCTTTATTTTAAATTGCAAAAAAATAAATATTTATTGGGTGGAATCAATTTTTTCACATATAGATTCCATGAATGGAAAATTTTCTCTGGCCAAACCAAATATTCATTCATGCTTTCTTTTTTAGAATCCATTTCGGGTGTAAAATTAGGAGCTCTGCAGAGTGAATATGTGTTATCTCTTCATAGGTACGCCCATACTGTTTTTGTATTAAGACGACCACTTATTTTATTCTATTTAATTCAAGCAGTTACTTTCAAAAAGATTTGGCTTAGGAATCTCATACATTTCTCCCATTCTTAATGCCATGATATTATTTATAGTTTCTTCACTTTCATTTTGTTTAACATAATTTCTTAATTAAATGCATTCATTTGTTTGTTTTGACTTTTCAACTTTTAATATGAAAAATCAAATAGTTTAATTTTTATTAATATTTTTATTAATTATTTAAGTTACAATAACATATTCAATATGTTTCTGCATGTTCCATATACTTTCCTTTCAATTGCATTTTTTTAATGATATTTTCACCCTCAACTTAGATTTTTTTCTGCTGCTGTATTTAAAATCATAGTTCATGCAGAATACTTAAAAACATGTCATCATATATCATTCGCAGTTTTTGTACTTGTTAAAATGTTTTTGTACTTGTAACAATTTAATGACATATAAAGTTTTGAAATCTAACCCAATTTTGATGAGAAATTAATATGATAAGTAGTTATATATATAGTAGATATTATTCATGGATAATTAAATTTCTATTTATTGAGGAAAAAAGTTTTATATACAATTTAGGATTTATTGTCGTTTATATATGCAAGTGAATAAGATTGAGTGAAATGATATGCTTATGATGACAGATTTAAAGTACACATTAGACGTATTTTTTTAGATTATTAGACGCAGCAATGTTAAGAATTTGGAAAATTTGGCTATGGTCTGACTTTATATTTTTCGCTGTTCAAATATTTACAGACAAGTTTTGCCGAACTTCAGAATAGCTCACGGTTTCTCTAGAAGGGTAAGACGACAATTTCATTCAACGATTTATAAAAAAAAATTATATAAAATTAAATAATTATATATAATTTTTTTTTTACAAAAATTCTCAATCCGATAATTAAATAAGATTTTTTTGTATTTTGCTTGCTGAACGTACTTAGGAATGATAGGAAATTGCCAAGAATAATTTTTTTTATTGCAAACTAAATATAATTTTGCATGTTTTATAGCATATACAGTGGGTAAAAAAAGTATTGGCAATTGCCATAATTTATTCATATTGACAAATAAATAAATTGTCATGCAATTTTAGCTGTCGTAATTAAATGCAGGACATGTTAGATAGATAAAAATAGTAAAAATTTTATTTTAATTTGCATTTTCTACGATTTTTTTCTTTCAAAAACGAAAATTTGCACGTCAAAAAAATTTTGGCAAAGTTTTAACTGCTATGCAAATTTTGTTACATTGAAGTCACGTGTTTCGACTGATAAGAAACTCTACCGGTATAAAGTCTGCAAAACTACTCCAAAAGTGTCTATGTTTTATTTTGCGATTACTGCAGTAAAATGACTTCGAAATCGAAGGAGTTGGACGTTAGTGTTAAAAACACGATTGTTAGGCTCAGAAAGGAATTTTTAACTTATCGTGCTATAGGAGTGCAGTTCAATATAAGTTTATTTACAGTCAGAAGTGTTGTAAAAAAGTTCAAGGCAACAGGAACAACGGAAAATAAGACTAGAAGTGGACGACCTCGAATATTTTCTACAAGAGAAGAACGTGTCATTATTAACAAGGTTAAGAAAAACCTAAAATAAGTGCACCCCAGATAGCTAGAGATGTTGCTTTCACTTCGCAAAAGACTTTCAGCATACAGACTGTAAGGAATGTTTTACAAGAGAGAAGTTATTATGGAAGGGCAGCTAGAAAGAAACCATTCATCTTGGAAATAAATAGGAGAAAGAGGTTAGATTTCGCAAAAT
Source organism: Caerostris darwini (assembly GCA_021605075.1). NCBI lineage: Eukaryota > Metazoa > Arthropoda > Arachnida > Araneae > Araneidae > Caerostris > Caerostris darwini. Next base: position 19,351 of record BPLQ01006723.1, on the reverse strand, counting down.
CTCACGTTGATTTATATGAAGAGTTTTGGAACACAGTTATTTTTTCTGACGAATCAAAGTTTAACATTTTCGGCAGTGATGGACGACGATATGTGTGGAGGAGGCCAAATACTGAATTGGAAAAGCAACATTTAACTGCTACTGTAAAACATGGTGGAGGCAGCGTCTTAGTTTGGGGCTGTATGGCAGCTAATGGAATTGAAATGGAATGGAAACATTAATGGAAAATCTACATTTTATTAATGGCATTATGACAGCACATTGACATTTTGCGCCATAACTTAAAAATCAGTGACCAAAATCTTGGCTTGGGAACATCATTCTTTTTTCAACAAGACAATGACCCCAAGCATACAGCGAATCTAACCCGTGAATGGCTACTCTACAATGCTCCTCGACAATTAAAAACCCCACCTCAATCGCCTGACATCAATCCAATTGAAAATGTATGGCACCTGTTGGATCTAGAAATCAAGAAACATAAAATTTCAAGTAAAGAAGACCTCAAACGTTTACTCTTGCAAGAGTGGCACAAAATTCCCAACAGTACAACAAAGACCTTAGTTTTCTCTATGAGATATAGATTACAAGCTGTTATAGATGCAGAAGGTATGCATACAAAGTACTAAACATATATTGATTTTGTTTTCGCTCATAATTTTCTCAGTTTCGTAATTTTGCCAATACTTTTTTTATCATGTAAATTTTCGATTTTCTCGTAGATTTTGATCAAAAAAATATTTAAATGAAAATTTCGTTATATTTGTTTGTCTTTTCTCCTTCTGTAATCGCTATGTTAAAATAAAATTTGTAAACATACTTTGTTAGCAAATATGATCATTTATAGGTAATTGCTAATGCTTTTTTTATCCACTGTATGTGTTTCTTGAATTTTTATAAAAATATTTCGAAGGAAATATTACAAAGAATAATCAATCCCATAAAGATACATATTATGTTATTTTGTGCAAAATTATTCAAAAAAGTATATATTTTGCGACTGATAAATTCGATATTAAAACTTGTGCGGTTTACAGTAATAAATTTTATCAATCTTATGTGAACTTGCAAAAGTCACTTTAATTGTTGTGCCCCAAGTATTGAAAAGAAGTTGAAGCTTAAGTGAAATCTGGACAAATATAAAACATTAAAAGTTTTTCATATAGTATATATTTTGTATTCATTTTTATATAAAATCTGAATAATGAAAAACTTATCATTTCTATTTATTGCATTGATTTAACGAGTACTCCAACCCGCGACATAACTAATATGCAGAAACTTGTAATGAATGTGTAGCAACTGTATTCTCCTGTGTGATAATTGTTAAAGAAAGCAGCTTTTTTAGACACAGATCAGTCTAGAATTGGGAGATTCATTAAATTTAGACAGAAAACAATGTGTAACGGAAAAGTCTAAGCGAATGCATTATTCGGATTGTCATACTAGGTAAATATTTGCACACTGAAGGCTAATTACTCAGGGACCTAAAGTGTAACGTGGATTCCGAACGAGTAACGAATATCCATACTAAAGCCAAGATTCGAAATTAATGAATGTGATACTAAAAGTCAGAGCACCAGCCATTAGGCTGCGCCAATGAAAGATTCATGAATATTTGATTGAATCTTTTACATATCATCACTATTCCTTTTTGATCATTAATTAAACTCATATATAATTAGTTAGACTCATATTCCTCGAAATCTGCAAAGATGGTTGACAGGACATCTTTTCTTTCTGCAGCTCATTTAGAGTAACAGCCGCTTATTTGTATGTCGTGTAAATCTATCACTAATTAGAAAATATTTTGGACTTAGCCTTTTTACACAAGATATTTTAATTTACGTCAAGCCTCCTCATTCCTTGCAGCCGGCATTTGTAGCGTAGTTACACATGAGTCCCCCCTTGCTAGACTGCTGTACTCATAACAACTAGACCAAGATTCGTGCATAGATCCTTCTTCTTTGAAACCAACACGGAACGCTATCGGAGGTTCATAATATTAAGATGATCAAACAATTATCTCAGGCTGCTATATTTTTGGTAGCCGTCAAACCTATAGAATTCATGTATAGATCAGACCTAAATGAATATAATAATAATACGAGGGTAACTCTGAAATTTTTGAGACAGTGGCAGACGACAAACGCAGGAAAAAAAAATATTCGTTAAATTTGTAAAGTTGAACTCTTTTATGGCCGCAGACGATAATTTGTGGCACCAATTGCAATTTAGCTGTCGTAGAATAGATTTTGGAAGAAAGGAAAATGGAATTGACGTAAGAGCATTATAGTTCTATGATTTTCTATGATTTTAAAGTGGAGTGGGAAGAATGCCTTCAACGTCTACAACTAACATATAGAGGTACTAACAACTGCTTCTCTTGCTACTGTATTTAGGTGGTTTACAGAATTTTGTAGAGGTCGAAGTTCTCTGCTGGATCAAGAACACAAAGGAAGACCTTCATCAGTTGTAGTTCCAGAAAATGTGTCGGCCATACGAAAAATGTTAGTCGATGATAAAATCTGAACTTACCAAATGATACAGAAGAAACTTAACATTGTATCCGCAGCTATACACAGAATTATTCATGAAGAACTGCATATGAAAAAATTATTTGTCGTTGGGTCCCCCATAATTTAACAGAACACCAAAAAATGGAGCGTGTCAGAATCTGCAAAGAAACCATAAAATTACATAACTATGGTAGATACCGCCTTATGTCTAAACTTATAACTAGTGAGGAAACATACATACCGTTTTTTGACGTTCCAACACGACAACAAAGTAAAGTATGGGTCTTTGAAGATGACCCCAAAACAACAGTGGCGAAAAGAAAACGAGCAGTGAAAAAAATGATGTATGTCGTTTTCTTCAGAAGTACGGGACTGGCCAAAGACATCAAGCTGGAGGGACAGAAGACAGTCACAGCTAACTGATACACCACTAAGTGTCTTCCAGAAATTTTTCAAGAAGTGAATGCCAGGGGACTCATGCTTCGCCATGATAATGAATTTTCTCATACGGTAAGATCGGCAGTTGAATTTCTTAAACGAAAACACATCAAAGTGATAGAATATTCACCCTATTCCCCTGATCTTGTTATGTGTGACTTTTGGCTTTTTTTTAATCTCAAGAAAAAATTACGTGGTTGCCGTTTTCATTCCGAAGATGAGATTGATCAGGCTATAAAAGCATATTTTTCATCAATTCCAAGAAATGGATGGCGTAAAGCATTTAATCTTTGGTCTTGTCTTGTAAAAGTGCATTGATGTTGGAGGGACTACTTTGAACACTCTTAAAATTTGGTAAGTTAAACTTGTATCCTTTAGCCGTATCTCAAAAATTTCCCTCGACCCTCGTACTATGATACAGGGCATTATTGAGAACAGTTCTTACCTATTCTTTCGAAAACAACATTAACACACTGAATATATTGTTTTTTCTATAATTGAGGTATTTACTTTTTATTTATTTAATTAGCTCCGTACACATTTATCTCGGCGGTAATTTCCAGATCTTTTACCTCCGAGAAAGTTTCAGATTCTGGTTTTTCGATGAATATAATTCATCGAAAGCTAAGCAAACATATATATATTAACCTAAAAAATGTGCTCCAGTAATGAAACAATAAACCGAATGAGAGAGCGTGAGTATCAATTACAATTGCTATTTAAGGTGAATATCATCTCCGGGTCTCTTCTCTTCTTTTCAAATCCAGCGAAAGTAGATTATAATTACATAGAACATATCTGGAAAATTAAGAAAAAATTTGTGCTGTTCGGTTGATGGTTTTCTAAACGAACTCCAGAGGTTGATCAACTGAGGCTACAAAATTGGTGGATGACCACCAACTTTTAAAAAAATCAGACTTTAAATTCAGGTCACAAGATTTTCAATAGCATATGCCCCAAAAATATTAGATATGAATCTTTCTCGAGATCCAAACTTGCTAATCTCTTTTGAAGCAATTCGTGAATTAAGTATGCAAATTATTTTTAAGAAAATAAAATTTTCTATAAAGTTGTAATTTTTTTAAAAATAATTTTAAAAGAATTCTAACAATAAATTTTTATGTGTATTCTATGTATTTTATATTCCGAAATATAAATATTGTAAACTGCTACCATTTAAACAATTTCAAAAATTCTGGAACTCATCTAAAATCTTAAATAATGATAATATATTTATCAGGAAGAATATAGCAAAAAGGAATAACAATACATTACTACAATTAATGAAACGACAATGAATCACAAATGTATGACAATTTTTGGAAAACATTATTTATAAATTATAAAATGTAGAGAAAATGCTTCCAAATAAAATAATATTTACAAATTCCGTATAACATTTCCGCTTAATTAACATCCGTAATGAGTGGCATGTTTATTTAATGCATACATTCCCAAAACATTTATGCCCAATTAATTTATTTATTATCCTGACACCTATCTTACTAGAATTATGCAACATGAATCTTAATATCTGAGTGGAAATTATATCTATCCACTGCATACAACGATTGTTTCGGAAGTATATATGAAGATAAATTCACAGAGAAACGTCGCATAAGAATATTAGCTTCAATAGAGTGTAGTCTAATGAAGAACTCAGGCAGATTTCCAACTGGATGACTAAAAAATAAATGGATGAACTTCTGAAAATTGCATGCGACTGACAACCATCTTGCTTTTATAAGAGAAGACAAGATTTGAAGCGAGATGATACACACACACATAAAAAAAGAAAGCAGCAGCGGAGTTAACGATAAATGAAAAATTGTTGTAAATCATTCAATATGGCACTTGCCAACGTCATAATTTTTTTGTAAGGCAAAAACAAGATTTCGAAATATTTTTCAATCACAATCCGATGGTCCAAAATTTCAATTTCTCCTGTAAATAAATTTAAATTTTAATCAATTTTGCATTCTCCTCTTAAATTTATAATAAATTTAAATTTTAATCAATTTTGCATTCTCCTTTTAAATTTATTTACTTAGGGTGTTTTTTTTTTTTGTATCCTGTTTATTATTACTTTTTATGGTGTTTTTTATGCACCTCATTTTCTCACGATATATTTTTCTAATTTTTTTATATAACTATAGCATTACTTATGTTACGATAGTATTATAAGATTTCAGACATCGATATAAATGGCCTAATTAAAAATTAAATTAATTTTTTTTTTTTTGGAACAAATGCAAATCATCTGGATATAACTTCAGAGATTTTTTTTTTAGCCAACAAAATCCCCGAGAACAGTTATTTTAATTGCTCAAATGTGAGAAATATGTAATTATATTTTTTATTGCAAATTTGTGAATTCCCACTTCTATGACGATTTTTAGTGTCATCAAACCGTTGCGATTGCAGTTAAATGGGCCCTATACTTGATAGGTCTGTAGCCTGAAGTACAGGAGAAAATCTTTTCTCTCCAATGTTTCCGGTTTTAGATATAATTATAAACCCTAAATTACTTTATTTACATCCAAAGGAACTATTTTTCTTCTCCATACATAAATTAATTAAGCAATTTAAAATTATTAAACTTAAAAATTCAAATATATTTAAACAAACAAAAAATTATTAAATTACTTTACTCATTTTTTTATATAAATATTATTTTCTTAATTTTTCCAAAATAGTTTTAGTAATAATTTTATGTGTAAATAATCGATATTTCTAATCAGAAAATATTTATCTTTGTTTTAATATGTGGCAAATTTAGAGTGATAGAATATATCACAGTAAAGGGCGAAATCATTTTATTTCAATTACAGCATCTATTAGTACTATCCAAAATTAGTTCTTCTACCTTACCTACCTAATTAGTTTCCCTCTTCTACCACAAGAGCCAAAACATTATGACCACCCCTACATTTTGCAATGAACTCGCCTGGATGACGTGGAAGGCGTGATTAGGTGGAAGTGGTATTTAACTGCTGCTGGAGAGTCTGAAGAATCATTATTTCCCTTACTTCTGTGTGTGATGGGAAAGGCTGCGAATGTAAGCGACTTTGATAGAGGGCAGATTGTAATGGCTCGAAGGCTCGGAACAAAAAACTGCACGACTCGGGGGTTGTTCGCGATCTACAGTTGTTAGTACTTATACAAAGTGGATGAATGACGGTGAAACCAGCAGTAGACGACATGGTGTTGGACGTCCACACGCTATTAAAGCAAAAGGTCGTCGGAGACTGTCTCGCATGGTGAAGCAAAACCGGAGCCAGACAGTGGATCAGCTGACAGCCCAATACAATGCAGGACCAAGTAGAATAGTATCAGAGCACACTGTTCAGCGGACACTGTTGGATATGGGGCTACGCAGCAAACGTCCCACTCGTGTGCCTTTGCTGACCAAGCGTCATCGCGAACTGCGCCTGCGCTGGGCCCGGGAACATCGTGACTGGTCCATGGATCAGTGGATGAGAGTTGCCTGTTCAGATGAATCACAGTTTGTCATTCATCACGCCGATGGCCATATCAGGATACTTCGTCTTCCAGGCGAACAGTTGCTCCCTCAATGTACAGTAGGTCCTACACAGGCCGGTGGTGGCGGTATTATGCTTTGGGGGACGTTCTCTTGGGCGTCTCTGGGACCCGTGGTTGTGGTAGAGCAGACCATGAATGCTACAGGTTATCTGAACATCATTGCGGACCAGTTGCACCCTTACATGGCCTCTGTTTTTCCAGCTAGAAATGGAATGTTCCAACAGGAAAACGCCCCTTGGCACAAGGCTAAAATTGTGCTGGAGTGGTTCCAGGAACATGATGCTGAATTCCAGTTAACGTCCTGGCCGCCTAACTCACCGGATCGCAATCCGATAGAACACATTTGGGATGTCCTGGGACGTCAGCTCAAAGTTCAAAGACCACCAATTCGCAATATCTCTGATTTGCGTGACCGTTGCTTAAACATCTGGTACAATCTGTCTCCGGCGATCTACCAAGGACTTGTGACACCCATGCTAAGGCGGGTTGAAGCTGTGTTGCGCGCCAAAGGTGGTCCAACTCGCTATTGACAGGTGGTCATAATGTTTTGGCTCTTGAGCGTATATATATATATAAGAATACTTATCTATCGAACTGTTATATAACGTAGATGGTTATTATCATGCCGTCAAGACATTATTTATCATCACACTGATATTTGTTTTGATTTTAAATTAACTTCCTTTTTACTTTTTACAATCGAAAAGTCTTGATTATACTTATTAAATGAAGCATTCTCATGACTTACTTGAAATGTAGTAATATAATAGTGTTTCCTCCTACACACTATCCATAGCGCCCCCTGACGTTCAGGATAAATAGTCAGTCGGCCTCGAGACTCTCAAACGGGAGAAAGTACAGGGCAACCTGCTCTCCCATTGAGAAGCGTTTAGTATATCATCTCTCATCCCGAAAGGAAATATATTTAGCGCATCCCTACGCATTAATTGACCTACAGATGTTGAAGTTTGTATGCTTTAGCAGCGCTACCCAGCGTCACGTTGTTAGTCTTATAAAGACCGGTTTACCTTCTGCACTCGCAGTTGCGCTGTTGCCTGTAACATGAGCTGTTTTTTCCCCCTCTCTACATATCAAGTATTTTCTGTAATTTTTTTTTTAATCCTGTTTTTTTACATTCATTTTTTTTATTTCATTTCTAAGTCGAGCAGATGATCGCTTCGTGATCAGTTACTCTCTTAAACTATCCAGCTTAGTAGTAGAGATGAGCTGTTACCATCAACCATGTATACATTATTTGTAAATAAAGAAGATTTAATAAATGTCTGAAGGGATTGATCAATACATCTCGGACCGGAAAACTGCGGCTAATAAGAAAAATAGAACCACCAAACGAATGAAACAAGATAGTGGCAGTGACAACAGACTCGCACCCAGAGAGGAAGTGCCTTTCGCGCCCCCTTGCGCGTAGTCGAGTATCCGGTTTTCGACTTAGAAGTGGAGTGCTTCCACGAATCTATAATTATCTGTTTTTAAATTGGTAAATAGTGTATGTCTCTAATTGTAAGTGTGTGGTGTTTGTGCGTGTCTCAATAAAGCTGTGAGTTCTCCAACCATGACCACAAGTATCTCAATCAACCACACACTGTTGCAATCTGGTTTCCAAACCTGCACATTACAGAAAAAATTAAAGATAATGGAAAAAATCATAAAAATTTGTAATCCTGTTTCAAATAAACATCAGCAATGCTGTTTATAAAATTATTCTTTCATAATTAATCTAGGAATGGGAACTTAATATTTGATTCTTTATTCTGTGTATAAAATTAAAAATTCTTATTTCTGAAAATAAAAAATAAGTATATAAAACGATTTGTAATGAGAATAAATTGATTAAAATTTTTAGAAGAATACAGAAGTTTATTATCATACGAATTCTTGACATTTTTTTGTAAAAAGCTAAGTGTTATCATTTCGAAAATAACTACAAAAGAGAAGTGCAAGACAGTAGTAATAGTGCAATCAATAACTATTGGTATAATTTGGTATCTATACCGGCATGTATTCTTCTGTTGACATCATCAATGTAATTAAACTGCGCAATGTCCTCTGAAGGAGCTTGCACAGGCTGGTATGGGTTGCCAGAATGTACAGCTAGGTGCGCCAGGTATAGGAAAAGGGGCTGAAAAAGATGAAAATTATTGCATTCATTTTCCAATAAAATTTATGCCCAAATAATAAATAAATGATTCGCCTTTACATGCACTTGGTAAGTAATTAGTCAAATTCCATTTAATCACTCGCATCTTTTTAACCTATATTTGTAATCTATGCATAGGTAAACGTGATGGATTTCAAACTAAAGGTCTTGGTTAGAGACCCGACAAATAATAATGGACAGAAAGCTCCTATGTCTACGCCAACGCATGAACACAATTAAATCTGCAGGTGGAAAATAATCCTCCTAAATAATGGACGCGATTTATCACGTTCCCCGTGATGCACCCTGAGTTGCGCTGAATATGCAACACATTTGCTGTCAACAGTCTAATAATCTGAAAGCCAGCAGCGTCTAACGTTTTTCAAGAACGTATTTCGCTCATTCAAGTTTTAAAGTTTCATAATGTTATTTACGATAGCATCATTTTTACTCTGTACAACAGCACTTACTCTACACAATAGCACAATTTTAAAACAAATACTTCAAAATTTTAAAACAAATTTACCCTCTAAAAATCAGATATTGGGACTTTAATGTGAGCTAAAACAAAAATTTGTTTGTTTCCGTCTGACTTCTATAGAACTACTATTAGCTATTTTTAATTTATTTTATTAACCTTCTATTCACTTTTTTTTCATGGAGGCTTTTTGGGACTAACTACCAATTTAATGCATTATCTTATTGATCACCATGAAAGTAAGATGTAAGTTCTTTGACATCTGAATTTTGTTCCTTTTTTAAAGTGGGGTTCTTGAGAACCACCGATAGGTTGCCAAATTTATAAGGGATTTACTGATTTTATAGTGTGTAGAGGATATTCACTGTTAAAAAGTAAAAGAATAAAACCTTTGGAGAAGAATTTTAAGGGAAACTGCAAATCGTTTTTCAAACGAAAATATCTAACTAGAAAAAGGAGAGTTGTGTTGTCTAATCCTCAGTGTCCTGCCGTGCAGAACTGACTTCCCACGAGTAGTCTACTCTTTGATGGAGGGAAAGGGATCTGTTGTGATGGAGCACTCGTAGGTAAAAGTCTGACTTGACTCCATGTCGCTGTAGAAGGAGGCCAGTGCTTTCCGGGAGGACCTCTAGGGAGAAATACCCCTCATTTGCTTATCACGAAGGAGAAAACCAAGAAATGCTGAATATCACAAATATCATCGAGTCTTCTCACTTTTAAAACAGTGTGTACAACAAAGCCGCTAGCGGATTAAACTTCAGCCCTAATAATCTGACCAGCGGCGAACGTTGCCACTGAGCCATGAATCGGACGCAGAAAACTTTCACCAGACAACCCAGCCAATGAGAGACAGTGTCATAACTTCTGTTGAATCTACTCATTTCTCAAAGCAATGACTGAACAAAATTAAGTTCATTTATTAGTTAAGCATTTGGCAAATGGCTATAAGTTGAATACATGAAATGATATAGAAAATTCCGTTGGAGAAGAACAGTATGAGAACAATTAATAATATAGCACATTATTCAGCATTTATTTTAGTATAGCAAATGTTGTTAGCATGATCTTTTCCGAATTTTCTTTTTATTATATTGAGACTTTATTTTTCAAAGAAAATTTCATCTTACTTTTTTCGTAAATAAATAATAATAAAATGTTTAAAATATTTTTAATGTTTTTTTAAATTTTTTAAAAAAAATATTTTTAAAATATTTTTATCTTCTTAAAGAAAATTGAAAAAAAAAATGTGGAATTGTTTCTTTTTACCTTTGATAGATCGTGATCATTTATAATGTTTTCAGCGGCTTCAGTAAAGACGTGAGTCGCATATCTGCCTTGTGAGTTCGTGACTGGTGTTGTACCTTAAGAAATAAAATGAATTTAAAAAATTTAAATTATATATGTATTAATATTAGTCAAGCTTTTCAAATTAAAAAAAAAATTATTTATTCAATATATAATTAAAATATTTAATAATTTATCTAAAAAATTCTGTAAACACGAATACTTCAACCAATTCTTTATATTTATATAAGTCTATTCCGTGTCTATATTTAATAAGTCTGTCTTCTTGATTAAGAATAGATGAAAACCTTTATATGCCTTGTGCCTTCTATCTGATCATTAAAATATAGAAGTGAAAGCGTCTTTTTAAAAACTGATACATACGATATAAGAGTTTTTTTAAAAGATCAGTTCTCAAACACAGTAGAGTCAAATAATTTAATTTTAAAATATCTCTGTTCAGAGAGGAGTCCAAATTTTACATTGAGACTGAAATAGTCCCATTTTACTTTCAAATATCATTGCTGTCCATTGTTCGTTGTACTACAGAAACAGAAACAGATTATAAAGAAAATGAAATATTATTTAAATTTTGATAAGGTTAAATTTCACCATTGAAAGAAAGCAGCACGTTTAACTACGTTGGCGGGAATTAGCGGTCGATTCCGAGTGACAAAACAAATAACTAATAGTTAATTTTAAGAGTTCTGCCTGCACTTTACACAAGATGGCGATAGGAGTAACAGTTGATTCAATGCTTCGGATAGAGAAGTTTTTACAATTTTTAATTTTAACACGAGTTAAAAAAATTTTAATACCAGATTTTAACACCTCTTTGACAGAGAAAGGTTGTTTAGCCTATCCTACAGAACTGCATTAAGTTTATTTCTAAGTTATATTCAACTCTCACAGTCGCGCGTGCGTTAGTTTTTAACTCCATAGAAATTAAGAATATTTAATGTAAGTCATTCTTATTGAACTTATTTATCTCTTAAAATTTATTTATTGATTCTTTTTTGCATTTTTTTTTATTTTCAAATGATTTTGCATGATGAAATTTTAGATATATATTTCAATGAATATGTTGCAAATGAGATTGCTCTAATCTCTTAGATATATGTTTTTATATCATAATACATAAAGTATATCATATAATACATACATTTTTTAAATTCCAATTCATCATTTTTATTAGATTTTTTTATCGACATTTAGTAATGACAACAAAATTGCCAAAGTAAATAATGTTAATAGGGAGCAATGGTAAATTTTCTTTATTTGTAATTTATTAATAAATATTGAAAGAAAAAATATTATCTTTTCATAATTATAAATAAATTAATTTAATTAATAAACACTTTCATTGTGATTAAAATTTTTTAACAACAGATCTTTTATAAAAATAATATCTCGTTTAATGTAAAGTTTTAAGAAAATAAACTAAATAAAAAATGCGCTTATTTAAATATTTTAATCCAGTATACTAAATAAGAAAATCTAATTTTCTGCAGATGATTAAAATTAGTGCAACTGTTGGATATAGAAAATATAACACAAAAATGTAAAATTCCTTTTGGTAGGTCACCCACTAAATATATTGTTACAATTCAAATTAATGCGGCTGATTGTAGTATTCATATACATAACCTAATCACACATTAAAAAATTAACGGGGCTATATTTAGAAGTTAAAATTAAGCGTAAATTTATATTGCCGTTAAAAATTAACACGATTAACGAAATTTAACAGTTTTTCTTATCGCAAATAAACATGAATCAAAGAATGGTATATTTTCACTCAATCGTTACATGATGGACCAGAAAAAATAATTAATTTGACATGACTACTTAGCCAGTTTCCGAGCGCTCCGGACTTTGATACTTTGATGTTTACTATTGGTTGGGAACCCATTTACTACTGGTTGGGAACCCACGTTAAACTGTAGGTCCCGGTCTAATTAGCCTAAAGCATGCAAAAAAAAAAAAAAAAAAAATGACCGCTGAGCGACAAACCGAATAGGGTGCCTTTCATTCAGTCTTTTAAGTCCAATTACTATATTAATTCGCCCATTACAGATGCAATTTCTGATGGCGAATCAGCCCTGACGGCCCCTCAGAAATTACGGAAGCCCATATGCAGAAAGATCACAATGAGCTGAAACATATTGTAAGTATCACCTGCTGGTTATTTAGTCTGATATAACTCTTGATTCAAGAAACATATTTGCACCTTTCTACATACAATTAATGCACTAGCAAGACAACAGTTATTTGTCCTCTCTCTAACAGATCTAAGTGCTCACAAAGACTACGCCAGAACAGTCCCCTAAAAACATAGTTTCCAAGATGCTGATTTGATCTTTCATAAATATGTTGCTTTTTACATGCTGAACAGTATACATTCAGAAAATCTATTCATTATCCGCTTATATATAAGGGTAAAATCCGCACTTTTGCCGTAAACAATACTTCAAACAACGCACCGAAATTAGTAAAAGAAAAAGAAAAACGTATCTGTTTATTTCACTACAATAGGGATGTTTCGATTCACTTAATAGATCAATGAAATAATATCCGTACCTTTCTATTTGGTATGACTATTTGTTGTTCGTAGTAAGTGTGGTCATAGTAGTCTGAAAATCCGTTCCAGTATCCCAAATAGGAGTCAAAACCTTTGTAAGTAGGAGTGCCTTTCTTTTTTTTTATATCCCAGATGAAAGTGAAAAGAAAAAACAAATTTGCAGAGATCTGATAATGTACAAAATCCGAGAATGTTTCAAATGAAAATGGAATGCTATGGGAAGTTAACTATTTAAGGTAGATTTAGCCAGGACCATGAAACAACTATAGATGTGTATCTTTCATCTTGTATAATTATGTATCACTTTGTATAATTATGTATCACTTTGTCAGTTTTGAGATATCCTAGTATATTTCAAAAAATATTTTAATACACTGAAATATTAATATTAATTCATTCATTTATAATGAATTGTTCTTCTCTTCAAAACAAAACTGATTATAAACTAAATAAATAATTAACCTGCTTAGATTGTAATAAATTGTATAAATTACCATATTTCCGAACTAAAATTGCCAAGAATGTAACATGTTGAAATAGTGTTTGAGAATGTTTTGCTATTATGATAACATCAGTGAAGTGAAGGACAAAGTACTCTTCTACATTTTGACTTTCTTGTTGCTTCTTTAAACCGATCAATTTTAATAATTTAACAAGTAATATAAAAAAAAAATTTAAGTCAATTTCTACTTTTTTTCACAATATTGCAGAAAGTCCTTTATAAATAATTTTCATTCATTTTTGAAAGTTTATCTGGCACCATCTATTGGTAGATATACGCAACTTAAATATAAAAAACAATTTATATTAATTAAATTTAATTAATGAATTAATATTTGAAACAACTGTATCAACATCAAGTGTCATTCACTACAAGTTAAAAAAAATGTATTTGAACTGGAGTGAATGAATAAAAAGTATTTTATGAACGATTGAAAATTTGAACAAGATATAGCTAATAGAAGGAATTAATTGTGAGCTAATAATTTAAATAATGCGCAATTTAAACAATAGAAATGTGGTTGCACGCAATTTTTTCCCAGGTAATTTTTAAAAACATTTTTTTTACTGTTAATTAAACAGTTGAAATTTGACTTAATTAAACAGTGAAAATTGTCTGAAAAAAGAAGGCGATTTGAAAAAGGCATTCAGATTAATAAGGAAGTAAAACAAAAAATATTTTGACTTTATAATTTAAAAAAAAATGTTTTTATAGAAATAAAAATTAAAAAAATAAATAAATAATATATTTATAGATGGAAAGGCTCAGGACTTTAAGGAAATTTGCAGTTTATTTTTAACCATATGCTATCCGCGTGTTGAACAAATTTACTTGTAGGATTACTTTTTAATATAATTTTAACTTTCAATCTTTTGGACATACTTTAAATCACTTTTTGGTAAATTTTTGACATCCCATCTTTACAAAATATGACTAATGCAGAGAAATTGTATCGTGGAAATGATAATTGCCATTGTTCTAGTTCATATTAAATAGTTTCTTTCGGTTTAAGGTTAGTATTCAGAGCAAGTTAAAGTGGGACCCTTGAATCATAAATCACTGGTTAATAGACCATGAAATATGCCTAACGGCATTGTTAACTAAGTATGATTCTTCACCATAGTACTAGAAAAGTGTAGATAATGCCAAATGAACTATGATGTCCAGACACGAGTTGGCACTTATGCCACTGTCTTCAAGAAACACTAGGTAGGTTTATGCAATGAGGCAATCATCCATCTGAATTTTGTAATATTTATATAAATAATTATGTTTTCTCGTCCATATTGGATCATCAGGAAAACACGCGCAAATACTTTCACTATACTGTTGTCGGTAACAAAAACCTGGATGGAACAAAGTCACTTTTCGCTGATTCATGGATATCTCAAGAGGGCCTTTCAACCAGCTAGTGATAAAGTCTATAGAATAAAGGACTTTTAAATGTCAAAGTTTAAATTTTTTCAAACTGATTCCTATATAGTGTAAATCTGCATGGCCATATGTATTACGCTTTTGCAACACCATACGAATCTTTCCAGAGCGAATGTTATATTCGTTATTTCTATTATTCATTGAAGGTAGTATTTGCAATTACTGGAAAACTTTCTACAACAATTTTGTTTTTGTTTCGAAAGATGCATTATGCAAATGCCAAACAAACTTATCTTTTTCCGATATTGAAGTAGTTTGACTTGACACTTGAGCAGTTTCTGGTTTCTATTCAGAGATTACAACTTGTACCGTTTAACGTGATTGCTGTCTTTTAATCAATATCACAAGTACTGATAATTCAGTCAAAATTCATGTCTCGCATGCACTGAAATTTGATCTATGCTGTTTATCTTCTTATAATGCTGTGGCAGTAAACGCGTGCCTTTAATTTGCTTATTATCACGATATATCAGGTGAATGTAGTTATACATTTAAAAAGATATATTTCTCTAATCTTTTTAAGTTGCCTGGCACGTCTATTATCATATTAACAATCCATATTTTATCTGTTTAAACATTGGAATCACAACTCAAAATGCAATGCAGCATATTCTTCTCTTAATAAAACTTAGAATGTCGATGTTAATTTATTTTTTATTTTATATACTATTAACTTACAATTTTATATACTATTAAAAGATTCATTAATAGTATTTTTATTGTTCACCTTTTTTAAATGATTTTAATTAATAAAAATTTTGAATGAATAAAATTTATTATTAGAAAACTTCACGGACTATGTTCCTAACACTTGTCTTACACCCATGATACTTGAAAATATTTCGATAGTGACTTCGATAGTTTAAAATAGTTTTTCGGTATTAGAATTCAATTACTTTTAATTTAAATTCAATGATTGAATAGTATAATAACACATGTTAAGAGGTACGCAAATTGATAATGGATGGCCTACTTTCCCAATCATATGCGTTTCGGAACCAAAACTTTTCAGGTAGGCTGGAAGAATGATTTCGTTTAAAGGTAGACCAGATGCTTCTCCACCGAGGATTCCATACTGTAGTCCTGAAAAATTCAAGCATTTTATATTTTTGTTATATAATATTTACAACAAAATTTCAAAAACTTTTTATATAAAATAATTGGCCAGCTTATTTTATTTTTGATGCAGAATCATGCAGATTGTTTCTGTTATTTTTTTTTCAGAAATTATGATCTCGATAATAAAAAGTGATATAAATTATAACGCAAGTGTAAATTTAAGCTTCATAAAGAAACAAATAAAAATTTATGACACATTAAGCAGTGACTTATAAAGCTTTATACGTGCATTTTTTTATATATTGATAGAATTTTTAATAAACATTATTTTATATAAAGTACTATCACTTTTTATATCAGAAAACGTTGCACATTTTTTTCATCGGCGATATATTGGCCATAACACAGCGATCGTGTCAGGTCATTACTTATTAAACAGTTTCAGGCATTAATAGGTGTTTTAACTCATCTTCTTTAATTTAGAAGACTTAAGCGCTGTTTCTCCTAGTCCCTTCAGATTATTCTCTATAATTTTAAATACATACGAGTAATGGTACATTGACTAGCATTCTGGTGCTCGGTGCCACAGGTTTCCGGTTCGAGTTCCGGTGGTGTCATGTTTGTAGTGGTTCGGAATCCACTTTAAAGCGTAGGTTCCGGTCTAATATGACTGTTGGGAGTAGAGCTGACAACCCTACCCCGTAAAAATAAATTGTCTCATGTTTTGAAATCTGTCGGTAGGCAGACTGCTTTAGCCCACCATTGGACTTTAGTGCCAATGAAGAAGAAAAATGGTACATTGATTAACATTTCCTATATACAGAAATAATAAAACTGTAAAAAAATATCCCAAGATTTTTCGTGAAAAAAAAATGTTACCATAGCGCATCGGATATCTCCCCGTGAGTAGGGCAGCTCTTGAAAGTGTGCAGTGCCATTCCCCGTAGTAGTTTTGCAGTGTCAATCCGTTGAGGGCGAGGGCGTCGATGTTAGGGGTGGGGACCTGAAGAGATCCTCGGAAGCTGATGTCATTCCAGCCCTGCAGTACAATGACAGTTATCCCATTTTTTTCTATGCATAATTTGAGGCACTTTTTCTTCTGACGCACACAAAGACTTATCTAATAGTGAAATTTCATTCCAAATTAATTCATTTTGGGGTCAAATTGGGACTTGCTCTAGAACAGGGGCGGCCAACACAAATGATCTTGCGGGCCAGTTGGGAAATGCATTATCACTCCACGGGCCGCAAATAAAATTATAAATTCCCATATTAGACCCACTATAGACATTTTTTGGGAGTGAAAAAGGAAACATAATGAGTTATTATTTTTATGTTGACTATTATTCTCACATGTAAACATAGATAATAGAATAATAATGATACTAACGCACATTGTAAAGGAATATTTAACACCAAAAATGAAATGTAAAGAATATATAAAAATTCAATAAACAAAAAAAATTAAATCATTAAAATATATTTTTTTTACTAGTGCGATATGTGTTTATCCTCTCTTTCATTTAGCGTTTGCAAATCGGTCTCAATTTGGGTATTTGCACATCGTAATGGGTGTTGAAAAAAATACAACGATTCACAGATGTAAGTTGAACAAAATGCACTAACAACTTGAACTAACAGTCTCGTTCGTTCTGCTATCAACAATCAACTGTGCGTATCTAGGGATGGTCACTGCATAACTGAGTAACTGAGGTCGTTTAAAGTGAAACATAGTGCGCGCCTCATGATTTCGCAGAATATACTACTGTGTACAATAAATAAGACCAATTTTCTATTTAATATTCCCGGGTTTTATGGAAATTCATTTTTTTTTCTTTTTTAGGTTGCTGGTACTGTTCTCGACATCTGTGTGAAATTTGATGTCACAATATTCTTTAGTGTTTGAGTTACGCTTGGTTTTGTGAGACACTAAAACTGATTCAGGCGATTTTTGAAATGTCTTAATTAATTGAGCAAAGAATTTGCGTTAAATTTTGCTTGCGGTGATGTATAGAATGTTGTAGAAGGCATTCGGGGAGCATTCCTATATCGGAAAGAAATGCACATGTGGTATAAACAGTTCAAAGAAATCAGAGAACGCGTTAAAAACGAAGAGCCTACAATTAGAGACCTTGCTGATGATGTTAGAATTTCAAAAGGATCGGTCAATTCCATTTTGGGCCTCAAACACGTCACATCTCGATTGGTATCGAAAACACTGACTGCGCCAGCTCCCATTGCATTATTCTTCGTGACTTTTTCACCAAAAATGAAGCCCATATCGTTTAACAACCACGTATTCACCTGATTTAGCACCGTGCGATTTCTGGCTATTTCCTAAACTCAAAAGACCATTCCAGGGACACAGTTTTGAGTGGATTGGAGAAATTTAACATGAATCGCCGCGCGCTTTGAGGCCCTGTAGAAGTCCCTGCCCACGACTTTTTAGCATGCATTGAGGATTGGAAAAAAAGGTGGCATAAGTGCATTGTGTCCGGGAGGGGATTTCTTTAAACGCGATGAAATAAATTTGGTTTGTAACTCTACGGTCATCTTCTGCGCTGGAGGGTTTAACAGACCAGGACATACAGTTTATAGTGGATTATGAACCACCACAAACATTCATGGCACAGCCAGGATTCGAACCCGAAACCTGTGGTACCGAGTGACAGAGCGCTAGCCACTCGACCATTTAGTCCCCATAAATTTGGAAAATTAAATAAAGAGTTTTTGAAAAAAAAATTTGGTCTTACTTTTTTGCGCACAGTAGTAAATTAATTATTCTTCGAACTTATTACTGTTAACTCATCAATAAAACAGGTAATATCTGTCCTATATTCGCAAGAATATTATTTTAAAATCAAAGATATTTTTGTCACAATTCAGACAATTACTTTTTGAATATATGGATGCACACATAATGTATTTTTAATACATTGGCTTTCACTACTTTGGCCGTTATAAAATAAATATATTTTGTAAAAGTGTGATACATCTCACGTGACGGAAAAATATTCAAGGCGGGTCGCGGATTTTCGATCCCTGCTCTAGTGCAATGACGGCTTGGCCATAGGATATTATCATACATTCATTTAATTTTAAAAATGTTTGAAATTACATATTTTTCAAGTTTTTAAAATTTAAATGAAATATGATGCCGTTTTAGTTGCATAAAAATAAACATTTAAATGTAAGAAAATTTTTCAATTTTTTTTTTCTATTTATTTGCTAAAATATAAAATTTTTTTCAATAACATGCTAATCTAGATTCAAAATCCTTATCTACTTTGATTATGATTGTTTTCAAGTAATACATTAAAATGCGCAAATCTGGATCGACAAACACTCATGTCCA